>OZ018318.1:188020234-188620234 GCA_963969495.1 Ceratothoa steindachneri | reverse complement strand
CTTTTTCGAAGAGGGTCCGGCAGTGAATCAGGCGTTCACGGCCTTCGCGAGGGTAAGATTAGGCAAAGGTTAGGCTTGTAATGTGAGTACAGCCTATCGGTCAGTCAGTCTCGAATACCTGATAGCTGCTGAGCTTCTTCTGAAATAGGCTCCTTGATTTTAAATAATTCCTATTTCCTGATATATTCGCAAATGTTAAGGTTTATTTATCGTTAGCATTTTTTTCAAAAACGTTCGATCTTTAGATCTGTAGAGCGCAGGGCTGAGTTAGGGAGGAGTTCTTTTGGCGATATTAATAGATTGTGTACATTGTGAGTATACGATTGAAGAAAAAAACTAATTCCTGCATTATTACGAATTTATTCATCTAGGAAGCTCCAATCCCCTATTTGGTATCTTTCTGGATAGATAGATATGAGGGCAGTAATAGGAGTAGATTTATGCGGTTAATGTCATAGGCCCCTGGAATGAAGAAAATGTTGATTACGACAAATGAGTATCAGACCGAGCTCATGAATGATGCACACTTGAGGTTTTGGTCTATTTCACTAATTGCTGAGCTGAAGAAGCTTTGGATAAAATTTTAGTTATGAAGGTATCCGGATAACGTTGGAATTTTTTCCACTACGAAATTCCATTCTATTATTTTCCCATTAGATTTTCTATTTAAAAAATTCGTTAATAAAAAATAAGCTCTATATCGACCTTGTTATTTAGTATTCTTATTTTTTATCTCTACTGTATTACTTATAACTTTGCAGGTTATTAAACTATGGTTGTCATTTTATTCAAAATAAGGTTGTGAGGAGAATAGGTGAGGCTGACCTTCCTGTGTATTGGCCCTCTTTATGTTGATATATCTTTTATGTAAGGACGGAGAAATGTCTAGTGGAAAAGATAGAATGAATAAAGAGGAGCTACAAGTAAACATGACAGAGAAGGAAAATGGTTGCTGTCTCGCTCTCATCTACTGGCCCAAGAAAACTAAGAAGGTACTTCAGGTATTACAGAACAATACATTTAAAAAAAAAAGAAAAGTTTTAAGATCAGAAACGATCTAGCCAAAGATGGCATTTACATGCGGTGGTAAAATATAAGTAGTAGATACAAACAGGAAAAGGACAAAAAAATAAAACAGAAGAAAGTAGGAAAGTGAAGAAGGTTGATGATGAATGCACCTGAAACAAAACCTCATCGTCGTCAATCCTCATTCAGACGGCTATAGGAGTATATTATGAACATTTAAGAACAAGTTCTTGGCATGAAACGGGTGTACACTGTTTTGGGCTGAAAACAGACCGAAAGAAAGACCCAAGTGAAAACACATGAATAAGGAAAAAGAAGATTAAAATGACAATGAATGACTTTAAATAATGAATGGAAAGCGTTACGTGTTAAATAAATGTTCGTCTGATTTCGTAAGAGTTCGAAACTGTATAGCTAAAGGAGCACTGAAATTGTCTCTAATACCCTCTTACGTCAGTCATTATTAAGATTAAACTCAGTTTGGGAATTTACTTCACAATGACGTCCAAATTAAGAATTATTTGAAGAATAATAAACAAAAACTTATCCTTTTTTGTTGTAAAGACAGTCACAAATATTTTATTGATCTGAATAATGTATTTTTTCTCATTCTTCTCTATCGTCACTTGATCAGATTTCCTCTTCTTTTTGACAGCGGAGAAAGCATAAGCCAAATTCGAAAGAAATCCTCGCACCTGAGTGAGAACTGGATGATGGATCGCTTTTTCTCAATGAACTTACTTTTTCAACTGAAGGGAATCAGTCCTGCATTGTTTCCAACGATTAAGGCGAGGATTCCATAGTTTATCGAGTTCGAGTAAAAGGGTAACAATAGAAAAAGCCTCTTATAAATAATTAATCATTTATGGTATAGGATCTTATTAATTTTCGTCTATAAAGCCCTGCATGGATTGAGCCAATATGACAGATGGGTTAACACACTTCTTTTATTGTATTATCTTTCAACATTGAAGAGATTTTATCAGGGTACCTTACAAAAGTAATCCTGTTTCTTAGTTGCTGCGAAGGAAAAATACGAACAAATATGATTCCTTAGCAAACCTTAACTATAAAAAGAGAAATTTAGTGAAAAAAAATAGTTAATCTGCTTAAAACCTCCTTTATAGTTGCGGGATTGGATTTGGAGGAATTATCATGCCATTTTATATCTTTTTATAGGAAATCTTATAAACATTGATCAAGGTTCGGCCGAAACCTATGAGATTTACACAATTTTTTAAAAAGAAGGACGCTGTCTCAATCAGAAAGAGTTTTGGTTAAGTTAGGAGAAGTAAACATTGAGTAGAAGGGAAATAAACAATCTAGACAATTTATAGCGTTAGGAAGCGTAAAGGCACAAAATCCCTTTAATTCTGATTTCAAGGAAGTCAGGTTCATTAAATTTGCCGCAGGGAACCGGGATCGATATCCTGGCGTGCATAATGTACGCACATGTACATAATTTAGCACAGCCAGGAACCTTTGTGGCTACACTCAACCTCTTCCTTGAGAAGAAAGCGATAAAGAAGATGTGGTTTTCCCCCAACCCTCCATTGGCACTTATCTACGCAGTCACGACTGGCAAAACCCTGCACGTTAAGGATATGTTGGAGGTGGGCGCCACACTAGAAGAAAGAGAAATAGCTGAAGAGACAGAGGAAACTGCAAAAGAAGAGAGTGAAATTGAAAATTACGATAAAGTAAGAGAAACAGAAAAGAAAAGGAAGGCACAGAAAAAGACGAAACAAGGACAAAATAAAGAAGAAACTACCGACTTGGGATCCTCGTCTGAAGCAGATAACGAAGAGGGCTGCCAGTTCGAGGCAAAGAATTTCAAACTTCTCATCTTTGTGCATGAAGCCCACCCCCTATCAAAAGGGGCCAGACCAGCCGATATCAGGAAAGAGCTGAAAAAAAGCACATGCAAATAAACAACGTGAAGGAGCACGGAGAAGGAACAATCGAAAAATGATATGGGAGGAACGCATCAGATTCCACCCAATGACATCAAGATAATCAAGAAAGAAACCTTCAATAAACTCTAAAAGAGAAGATTCCAAAAACCAAAGGACAAAACAAAGAAACAAAACTAAAACAATGGCTAGCACAAATAGTAAACTAAACATTTATATTTAAAAAGGAACGGATGGAAGAACAAAGCCATCCAATACGGTAACATATTCAGGAATCTGAGTGCAGAAATAATCTACATCTCAGAATACGGAATGAAAGGTAACGAAAAAATGAATATTATTAATTACAACGGAATAAAGAACAACTCAAGAGGAGAAATATTCGATACACAGCTAACGCAATTAGAAAGAATATCGGTTACACTCAGGAACGCCAAGTCGATGAAGCCGACATCGCCGTGACACTCTAGATGGAATATACTCAACTCACAGTCGCAGCGGCCTACCAACCACACCGTCATTCCTACATCCCGGTTCATTTAGTAATGGAAATATTCAACAAAAATAATACTCCCATCCTACTTGAAGACCTAAATGCCCGGCTCCATGAATCAGGCTACCTCACGAAGAACAATGCCAGTCGGAAATTAGAACTTCTGATGGACAGGGAAATACTCCAAAGGGCAGGTCCTGATTTTCCGACATATATAACTGAAAGAGCTTCTAACAGACTGGACATTGTTATTGTAAAATTAAACTTTTTATATAACATATATATGGAGCCAGTCCCTTTCTCTTGTAGCGACCACATTAGAATCCTGGTGACCATTATCCTGAATCCAATAGTGGTCCTTATAAGTCCTAAGAAATCGTATAAGAGGACAGCCTGGTTAAAATAAACCACTATATTGGAATAATACTCACAACCGAACTTAGACGGAAAAAACAAAAAGAATTAGATGCCATAACAGAAAATCTGTTCAAGAATATGTTTAAGGCCAACGAACAGACCGCATCAATGACTAAATTTAAGACCTTGCCACGCCCTAAGTGGACAATGTAAATGAAAAGAAAAGCGAGGACTATTAACGAGAAATACCAGGAAATAAAAGAAGAAATGATTTTTTTAAATAGAAGAAGAACAACAAAGCGATATGAGGAGAGAATTTGTAAAGAAAACGGAAACAACCGAAGATCCCAGAGAAGCATGGAAGTTAAGCACAATTAAAGGTAGACCACCAAGAAAGCCGATTAAATCACTGACAACAATAACGAGTATTTAAGAAATACCGTAGAAATGGAAGACAAATTCCAGGAACATTGACGTAGAATATATGCAATAGCAGAGGCAGAAAACGAAAATTTTGATAGAGAAACAAAAAGAAGAGTCAATGAAGTAATACAAGGCATATAGACAGACTGACCCCAACAAAAAGAATGGACAGCTGTGGAGACGACCAAATAGGCCTGGGAGCCACAATTACGTCAGACGAAATTCAGCAGGCCAGTAACACCTTTAGGCAAAAAGCACCCGGAGCAACAGATTTAACATAATACAACTAAGAAAAAGACTCGGAAAATAAAATTAAAGGAATAATTGACTTATTTAATGCCTACCTAATCATAAGCGCCTTCCCCGAGAAGTTCAAAGTAGCAAAGATGGTTTTCCTGCCAAAACCTGGCAAACCAGCAAACCTGGTCTCGAGCTATAGGCCAATTTCTCTACTGAACTTCTTAGAAAATGTCTTGGAAAATAGGTAAATGGAAGATTGGACGCTTTCCTCGAAGAAACCGGAAAACACAATAAACATCATTACGGCTTTAGGAAAAAAAAGAGACTCAACAATGGTTCTTGCAACCATAACTGAAAAACTAGCACAAAGCACCACTGGAAAGGGATACGTGGAGGTGGTCCTCCGCGATGTCGAAAAGGCTTCGACAAGGTCTGGGTTGAAAACTGAAATACAAACTCTTTCAGTTCAACCTCGCATCAGGATGGACAGGTTAATGGCTGATTACATAGGCACACGAAAGTACTACCTTCAATCTTCAAATTAGATTCCTGCAAGAGGGGTGCTTGAGCCCCACCCTGTACTCAATCTTGATGGCTGACCTGCAGGCCGCAAATTCACCATTTTGTATGAACATCCAATACGCAGACAATATTAGGCAGGTAATCCTATCACCTTCCACGAACCCCAGATGGCATGCAAGAACCACCGAACGAGAAATTAAAAACATAAATGACTTCGAGAAAAGATGGAAGATCGAGACTAAAGTAAACATATTTAAAATTATACCTATCCTTATGAAAAAAAGGACCAAATGAACATAGACGGTACTGAGTATTGATACTCAAACAAAAGAAGTGTATTAGGCCTACAATTAGGATCAAAAGGCTATAATAGCCATGCAAAGATCAGCATCGACAAGGCAAACTCGGGCTTAAGATTGATTTGTACCTTCCAGAAGTTGAGACCAGAAAGAAAAATGACATTGTATATAGCACTTGTCGATTCGGCCCTGCTGTATTCACCGATTCCTTTGCATGCAATATTAACATGGTTCAAGAAAAAATAAAAAGGAACCCCCCAAAAAGCAGCCTATCTCATCACTTACACGAGAAGAATGGAAAGAAAAAGAATACAAGAAATATTAGAAAGAGCCAAAATCGATCCGAGTAATAAGATTTTAGCAAAACGGGCGAGGAATATATGGTCGAAGATAGATGAAAAACACGCAAACAAGTCGAGAACTAAGGAATGCCACAAAAAAAACAAATCAAGTAAAGATTTCTGAGCAGCACGCGCTGCCTACTGCAAGAAGAAACACCAATATTAACATGAACAGAGGAAAAACCATAACGAATTAGAAACAACCCAAACAATCCTCAAAACAAAGGCATGAACGCCTAAAATAACATTTAAATATATATACACAAACCAAAAGTAATTAATTAGAATAAACGTCATCCGAAAGGTTACCCTACCGAAAACCACAAACTGTATTAAAAGAAGGTACATGAACAAGGAATTAGAAGTAACTACGAATCAAACTTAGAAAGAACAAATAAACAAAGACAAAATTGCCAGTATCCAGGTAATTTTCTACACTCTTACTCACACTTACTCACATTGAAAACTTAAACAAACATTGTGAGCTCTTCTAAGAAATATTGTAAACAGATTCCGATGTCAAATTGCGGGAAAGTGACGTGCTTTGTTGCCAAAATAGGGTGGCAGAAAGAAGAGAGTTTCGCACCTTCATCATTTATAACATTCCAACTAGTTATCTGGATAAGATCATCGGAATATGTACATTTAAATTACTCTAACATATTTTTGAGTTCGCAAGCGAGGAAAAAACAGAAATATTGTGTTAATTAAATATGAGAGACGAAAAATATTCAATATCATTAATAATATTAGGTGTATCATATATTCTTTAGTATAATAAATGTAATAAATACTAAGATTTGACACAATAGTTAACTTTGTTTCGGGTTTTAAAAACTTTCTTATAATTTCCATTATCCATCTTAATCTCAAAAATTAATCAAATTCCTGCTTTCCTGATCAATTGTGCATAATTCATTATTTTTTAATGAAAAAAGAGTTTGTCATCTAACTACTTTAGACAGGTTTGTTATTTTGATATGTACTCATTGGTAGTTGATCTACCACCAAACTTCGGGGCGACGTAAATTCAGATTCTATGAACAACCAATTAATATATTTATGATTTACACATAAAAGACTAGTGTCGTAGAATAGATCTTTATGAAATACATCTCGTTACGCAATGTCTTCCTATTGTAATGAAATTTATTGGAGATTTTGGTTTTGATTCTATTAACTGAGCTGCAATGCAAATTAGCTATAGATTCAAGTCCTTTTGTATTTATTGTATGCGACATTGGATGAAGTACGGGTTTGAAGTAAAGATAATATATATATATATATATATATATATATATATATATATATATATATGCAGATACACTCACAAAGGAAAAGTGAAAAACGATTCCGAGAGCTTTCGTCTTTATTCCTTCCTTGAAAAGGAACAATTATTCAGCCTGGAACTTGGAAGCATTGAACTCTTACTTTACCGCCGCTTTGTCGATGATACATACATTCTGTTCAATTAAAAGGAGTGCCGCAATAAATTTTTGCAATATGCCAATCATATACATCCTAATATTAAATTTACTTGCGAAAAGGAGCTCAATTCCTCTATCTCATTTTTGGATATCCACATTTCCTGTGTCCCAAATGGATTTGTAACCAAAGTTTTTCGTAAGCCAACCTTTACTGGTCAAGGCCAAAACTTTTAAAGTTTTTGTGACTTTTCTTTCAAAATAAGTGCCATCAAAACGCTAATATTCCGGGCTTTTAATATTTGTTCACCTTACTCCGGATTTCACCAAGAAGTTGTTTTTCTGACTAACTATTTCAAACAAAACGGCTTTCCTGTGTCTCTCACTGAAAAAATTACGGCCCAATTTTTAAACAATATTTACCATCCCAAATTTAAATTCCCTACTGTTTGCAAAGACATCCGTTACATAATCTTTCCGGATCTGGGCTTTTTAAATTCAAAAAATTCAAAAGAAATTACATCTGTATTAAATAAATTCTTTTTCCATACTAACTTTAAGTTAATTTTCGTAAATAAACACCACATAGGATTATACTTCAATTGTAAGGTCAGAATCCCGCCTGAAGCGAAGTGCTCCGTTATTTACGAATTTACTTGCCCCAATTGTAAACTGGAGAGATACATAGGTAGTACGGTCCGCTCGCTGAGGGCGAGGTTCTGTTCATATTTGGGTGTTAGCCACAGGACAGGAAAGGTTCTCTCTACGAAAGAATTCTTACCTGTTAGGCTTCACTCTATTAATTGTAAAACTGAAATCACATATCATTAAGGATTCTTGAATCCATGTATATTAAATACCTTTCTCCTTCCTTAAATTCCGATTCTTCTTTTCACCCACTACTTCTTCTCTAAACAAAAATATTACCAACCTTCTAACCTTCTTTTTCTTTCTTACGCTCCTCGCCCTTTCTCCCCAGTTATCCTCTAACGGCTGATTGTTTAAAGTTGGTTTATCCTGATGTGTTTCCTGTGTTTCCACAATCGTTAAATTTTAACTCTCAACATAATAATCCCAAAATATCAATTACCTGTAAATTTATCGCTATTCCTCCCCTTAATAAACATTAAATACTTTCCATAAATTCGTCCTTTGATTATCTGTTTGACTCTTAACTTAAATTGTTTTCCACGAATTGTATTTCCAGTACGCGAAGATGGGTGAAAAGTTCACCCGAAACGTTGCATCAAGAAAATGAAGTGAATTTTCCTTTATACGTCCTTTCGTTTATCCTTCAAATATAAAATTAATTTATACAGATATATTAATCAAAATTATATATTAAAGAGTTGAAGGAGTGTTTCATTCATTTTAATTTGATGAAATCGCTGTGGGCCTCAACCACGTCCTTCATGCAGCATGGGAAACTGCTTCAGGCCTTCTTGACTGCCCTCTTGTTTAACTGGGTGAAAACTGTGGTGATCGTGGACCTAAGCTTTACCTAGGTGATGCATGGTGACTTGGTCTCTCTCTCTCAACCAAATGCTACACTTAATATTCCAGGGGGTTAGTCTATAGAGTTCGGAGGCCAGATGTTTTGAGTGATTGTGTCAAATAAATTGTCTACTAGTCACGTAAAAGTCCTCGTAATTGTGTGCCATGGTGCAGAGTCTTGCTGACGCACGTACGGCCTTCCAAAATCCATCTCTTGGATCAAGTGCACTATCAATTACTCCTTTCATGGAACCATAACGTGGCCCACGTTACGGAACATCTCAAACACCAAGAAGTGAACCCGGAGCGTAGTCTTCTTCTTTTGTCTCGATATATCTTTGTGGGTCACATCAAGCCATCGGTTGTTTTACCTGTACACCACATTGTTCTGGCAGAAATTCCCCTCGTATGAGAAATTTTAAAGCTTGCCAAACTGGAGGTAATTTCCTTTCACTTATTTATGTAGTTCTGGGATTTAAGTAGGAGAAACAAAAATACTCTTTACTATTATACAAACAAATAACAGAATTTAACATTAATTTATACACTAAGGGAAAACTAATCGATCAGGAAAGGAAATTAATTTACAATGAAATGATTCGGCACGAGCTATGAGTAGCACAATATTTACCCGAAAGAAAACGGGAGGAGATGATGAGGTGAAGGTTACTAGTCGGAAATGGGCACGCCTATTATAACCATTCAATAACCCAGGTTCTCTAATTAGTATTCGGAGCCTAATTCCCTCTTATTCCTGTACCCATATATAGCCATATTTATTGTTGTGCCTATTATTTAGTATGTATTAAAAATCTAGTTTTTTCGTTGTGTTTATATTTATATTTCTTGTTCACGCAGCTGCATGTATCTTTTCAAATCTCACTCTTAGAACAATATCAGTTGTCGCCTTACTTAGCCTACCTTAGAGCCTGTTTGCGCATATTTCCGTACAATTGGCCATACTTCGACATATATATATATATATATATATATATATATATACAAACCTAAGAATTTTTTTGAGAAGTTATTAGATATTTATAAATTAATTAGATGTGAAATCGTAAACAGCAGAGGTGGTTATAGTCAAATTATAAAAATGCAGGGCTTTTATCTATTAGAGAAATATGTTTTTTGGGGAGTGGATTTTGCGTGTTTAATTCGTAGGGATTTATAGTTGTAGTAAAAGTGAAATGAGCTTGCGTTGGAGTTTAAAAGTGGAATTTGGAAATGTAATATAAAGAGATTCCAGTGTATGTAGCTGGTTTTAGGTGTTTGCTGTATCAGATTTGTGATGATATCTAGATTAATATTGCTCTATTATTGTTCAAAAGGTTTCTGGACAGGCTAACAATTAGATGGCTTATGTTTATCACCCAACACTTTGATTATGGCATATAATTTCTCTATTAGTTTCAAATTAAGCACATTTTTTTTACCATCTTCAGTTCATGACATGGTTCTTGGGAAAAATTGAAAGTGCTCTAATTCCTTTAGATCTGAAGCAAAACCCAACATAGAGAATGTCTGGATGTTTCACCCAGGATATTCCAAATTACTCGAGAAAGCGCTTCCTCTTTCTAATGGTAACAGAGGATTTTCCAGTGTTTCGAAAAGAGCGGAAGGGAGCTTCATCAGTGAATATCACTGTTCTCCAAGCTTCAACGGTCAATTATTTATCTTTTCTATAAAGATGAAGCACCTTGAGACATTTTTCGAAACTGTTCCTCCTCACTGTGGCCGCTGAAGTGTTGTCATCTCCTTATTCCAAATCGCAAACAAATTTGACACTGAAGCAAGCCAATCTTTAGCTGGGATATTAAAGGTAAGTTATCTATGAGTTCATTTAAATCTTGTTGGTGCCTTTAAGAGTTATAGCTTCGAGTGTAACCAGTCGTTTCAACCCCAATAATGACGTAAAGGTTGGTGTTCCTTGACAACGATCTTCTTGCATTTCTGGCCAATTTTGTGCCGACCAACCAGTGTTCCACTCTTTTCTTCGCAAAGAACCATTTCTCAAATTGAAAAAGATTAAAAGATTTATTGTTACAAGAAATTATTACAAAAAATATTATAATTACACACCATTATTAATTTAAGACATATTTGTCATAATTTTCTCCTTTGATCGAAGAGCAAAGGTCCAGTGACTAAAGCTCACCTACTACAGGAACAGGTCGAGTTTGAATTCTAGTAAGGGATGATGTTTTTTCTTATTTTTTAAATGATGTTTTTTTTACTAACCATGCAATAATCTAAGTATTAGGATATTTTTATTACGTATATTTTAAAAACGAATAAAATTAATATTATTCTCAAAACCTTTGGCCATGTCTGTATATTCCATCACCCTTTTGTTATTTGTATCTCCATTTCTCCTTTTCTTAATGCTATGTCCCATTCTTCTTCTTCTTTTCATAATTGTATGCTCTCCTCTCCTTTTCTCAATTGTATCGTCACTTCTTTTCTTCTTAAATTAAACATTCCTGAATCTACTTTTCTAGACTATATCTTTTCTACTTTTCTTAATTTTAGCCTTTTCTTCTATATTTATATGACTAATTCCTATATGACTAAATTCATTGTTAGCCCCATTCGCATGGTCTTCAACTCAGGGGATCCAGCAAACCAAACTTGCCTTCTAGACACGAGATCACTTAAGTTTTGGGGGAAATATTCTGAGCCCAAACTCACTTTATTGACCCGATTTATAATCGGTCCCTGGTTCGACTAAATGAAATGTTCCTTTCATTATATTTATCTTCACATTTTATAGTCAATCATTATTAGAAAAAATTTGGAATAGAAAACAATCGGATATACAATTAAGAATAAGTTTTCCTCCATTTGTAAAGATCGAAGAAACCAAATTTAATATAGGTCTTGCTTATTTTATATTTAATTAAGATTATTGCCTAGATTTACATAATATACGATAGCGTTGCATTGTCAAAGTTGAACAGAGAATAGCGTTGTCAGATTCTTCGGTTATTCAATAACCTTCATTATCGTTATTTTTGACATAGGTAGTAGAATAACGTTTTCTTTTTGTCAACTTCGTGTCTACAGTTCGTAATAAAATTGGAAATGTAGTGAAGGAACGTGTGTAAAGGATAGTGAGTAAAGTTGGTTTATGTGAAAGTTTGTGGATAAGCACTCAGAGGACGAGAATAAAGTGTAAATATATTTCCTATATAATAGTGGCCCTTTGCTTTGGAGTTTCTGGGAATCCCGTGGGCTGGTTGTCCGGGGAGTGTTTCAGTCTTCGTAGCACCACCGTTCTTATAGAGTTAAGCCTCTTAGCTTGAAGGTTTTTCCTTTAATTTTCCTTGGTAGGGCCTAGTACTGCTTGCAGTAATAAATTTTCAGTGATTCCCGTTTTCTATATTATGTATTCTTCTTTCACTACCTTATACCCCCCTTACAATTTGGCACCCAACTTGGGGCCCCATACAAGACCAAAATAAATTAAGTTATTAGCTTATCGGGGTTATTGGGTAATCGGTGAAAGTGTTTGTGATCAATTTCAAGGTATTTTTTAATTCTATAGTGGTGAGGCGAGGGGCTGAAAATTGTATTCCTTACAAGAACTTAGTCGTATGATGCCTTACGTGATGTCTATTATGTAAGGTTTGGGTGGGAGTGATATCGAGGCCACTCAGGAATTAGCTAGATCTGGCTTTATAAGAGTAGTGAGTTAAGAGTATCGGTAGAAGGATTGGTCAGAGTATTACGGAGTGGAATTGCGGTGCTATTGTCGTAGTATGGAATTAATGTTGATCAGGGGAATAAATAGCAGAGGCATTAAAACAAAATGGTTATATAAGGGGGTTTAAAATAGTAGAGATAGTATTACAAGAAGCTAAAGTGGAGAAACAGTAGGATCCTTCGAAGTCATCGTTACTCTATGTTTAGTTGGTGGTGCCCATGAACTTTCCTAGGCGAAGGGCATCAGACTATAATTCTCACGTTTTAGTAAATTTTTGTGTAGAAAATGCTTTTGGCCGGGTAGAAGCGTTGGCCGGAGAGGTTCCCAAGTTAAATAAATTTAATGTAGTTAAGTTACTCCTAGAAATTTGGGGGGACTAAATTTAAGTTTATTTACAGGCTGAGCTTTTCATATTCTTGTGATTTATGGAGGACGGAGCCGCCGGGGACACACCTCAAGGAGTCTATTTTTACCATCTAAGTTAGCATTTGTGGGTAGAATGAGGTTTGCGATACATTGAAGGGTACAATTAAATGGAATGTCTGACGCAAGTCAAAGTAGCTACTTGTTACCATATGGACAATTGTCGCGCAGCACTAGAGTGGGGGAGTCTTTCTCCAAGATTAGATATCAAAAAGTATTATGAGGTATCAAACATGTTACTGGGGATGGTAGAACGGGAGGCGCTCATATGTTCTAATGCATAAGGACATCATTCAAATGTTTGGCATGAAGGTTGGTAGGGTGATCTAGAAACCAAGTGGACAATTTAGGTCGTATAATTAGCAAGAATGTATAGGGGAGTACTATGGGACTTTAAAATATCTTGTAAAACGATTCCAACATCATTCTTTCGCCTTTTATGCCCATGTCATAAGACAGAGAGATTTGGGTTGGCTTGGAATTGTAGTAATTGCTAAGAGCGCAATTTTAAGAATCTTTCTGGAGGTAATCATATGACGTTTGATATTAAGTCATGGGGCAGATCGGTAACATGTCATTATTTTCTATTGTTTGAGCACGTCCCAAATGTTTTTGGTGCTAAGGGTAAGTCCGAAAGGGCGTAGGTGTTATGTATGTGATAAGGAAAGGCACGTTGGTCGCAATTGCCCAGGAGGGTATCTGGTCAGATGATTTTGGTAACAATTAAATTAACGTTAGAAAATTATGGAGCAGGCCTTCAGATGCCAAGATAGGAGGGAATATCTCAACATTAACTCGTTAGTGAAAATTAACGAGCGCATCTATATCAGAAATTGCGTAAGGCGAGATCAGTTAAGAAACTAGAGAAAATTAAGGAAGTGAAAATTTATCGACGATATATCACTTTAGTTCCTCACCAGGCATCGGAGATTGGTGGGCATGTAATCTACAGATGCTAGATGCGATATGCACGTGCTAAGAAGTGTAATTCGAGTGAAACTCAGTATCAATATCTCGATTTATAAAATTAAATTAATGAAGGCTTTTCTACCTTAAAAAGCCACAAATCTCGTAACACTTTAAGCCCTATAGTTAAGGCTGCTCATTCGATTTGGTTTATCTCAGATTTTCATCTAGTTAATTGTTCAAACTGCATAGATAAATTTAATAACATCCTTTCCTCGTCCAACTTCACCCTCGGTAGCTTCAACTTTTGTTTGCGTTTTACTAAAGTTCCAATCGATCATCATTTTTCGATTTCTTAATGATGCATTGTGTAATATTGAAAAATTTGTGTCTCTTAATATATTTTTAGAGCTAGTTTCACTCTATATCAAACATTGTGTTCTTTCTTTCAAGGCAAAATAAGACCTTTATTCATTAAAATAATTTCTAGTATTATTAACGATTTTCTTCATCGTAATTTAATCAAGGTATACATTTTGATGTATTTATACGGTTTTAATGAAATACATATATAATTTGATATCATTTTCCACCTCCTTCATTCAAAGTACAATTTTCAAAGTTTGTTGTTTTGTACTGACTTAAATTAATGGTAATTACACGGTACATGGTCCTGTTAATATGGAGAATCAGGAAGAACTTCCATACCTCTCGGATTAAGTTTTCTTTAGACAAATGCGCCAGTGCAGCGTGGGTTGTCAGGAAAGAGGAGGATACCCATTTAGTAAAATAGTGATGAACGTTTTTGTTAAAAAGCATCATTTCAATGTTAGAATTTCATTCCTATGCATAGGTCTGCAGCAACTATTTGCTTATTATTGCTAAGCTCATAATGAATAACTCCTTTCTTATCCCACCTAATGCAAAGGATAGCAATCTGTTTTTGGACAATAGATCTAGGAGAAGGTATGGGCCTTTATTTGTACTAAAGCATTTATTTTGAAGCTTAGTATTGCAGTAAACTCCACAACTTTTCTCTTTTGGAAAACCAGTCTCTTTAAATGGCTCAGAAACATTTCGAACTAATAAAATTATACAATTATCTCACCTTGTAATCTTTGTTCTTTAGACATTTCATGCAGCACCAAACCACCATTTCTTTTGCTCTTTCTATGTTTATAGTATATTTAAACACCGTGTCATGACTGATGCTTTAAACTTTCGCCATTTATTGAGTGTATTGTCGAAGATTAGACCGCCGCATAGTGGTTAAGTATACCACAATCATTTGCAATAAAGCGGGCCTCCACCCTATAATTTTTCCAATGCGAAATTGCCTGAAGGGAACTTTTGAATCAATGGTTTTACTTTAGAAAATTAAAATATTTCTTTATACTTCTAAATGATTAATTGCCAATGTGACACTCTTTTCTTTTTTTTCATTTAGCATGATATATGTATTCGTTTTTCGCCCGCTGCTCTTATTATTGAAGGGTTTCTCCCAACGGCCCAAGCATTACTGCAGTTAGTTTTGGAGCAGCTTGCAGCAAATTAGTAACAATTTATATAGACCTACAAAGTAATTTTTGTATTCTAATAACATTATTTATTTGTCAACCTAATAATTTACTAACAAAGAAAATCAATAATTCCTGAAGACCAATAGCACAACCAAAACCAATGAATTTAAGTCGGCTCCTGTAATTTAATAGTGCATTTGCCCTTACACTAGTCAACCATAATTTTGCTACCGGAGTATTTGCTTGTAAATGATACTAAATCGAGTATGCTAATTCTGAATCTGTAATCAGAATTGTTCTAGCCCGTAGGATTCCTGAGTTACACACATACACTTTAGTTACACATATGGGCAGTGTTGCTTCAGCTACCGTAGTGAGAGGATGTGTTGTTTTTATTTGGTTCCTGCGTTACACTTCTGCTTTATCACGTTGTCAAATTTAGCCATTATAGTAGTGGTGTTAAAACGGTATTTACATACAGTGATTAATTGCATTTTCTTTCAGATTTATTTCTCAATTAACTTGTAAATGAAATAAGATTGTACAAAAATATATAACAAGATATATACAAACTAAGTTGAAAACATGAAGCGGCGAGGATGTATAAATTGCCCCGACAACTTTTGTTATATCTGTGGCAGATTCACTCCAAGCAACCAGCGGAAAAAATTAGTTAAAAGAGTGAAAACTGCATACAATTATTATTATAGTTGTAAAGTTCAGGACCAAGAAAACCCCTGGGCACCTCACAAATATTGTACCGTGTGCTATACGGGGCTCACACAGTGGTTAAATGGCAAACGGAAAGGTATGCCATTTGCTGAGCCAATGATGTGGCGTGAGCCAACAAATCATGTTTTTGTTTGCTAATTTTTATGACAGATATTGCGGAATGCTCACATAAGAACAAGTCAAAGATTGTATATCCAGATTGTAAGTGAGCTATAAAACCAGTGTTCCATAATATGGAGATGCCAATCCCAGTTTCTCCATCAGCTAGTGCAGTTAAAGAAGAGGATTCATCGCCTGAAGAGGAGCATAACAATGAAGATAAAATGTAGGAGGATGATCCGAAGGAAAAGAAGAGCAAGTTGATAAATCAAGAAAGATTGATCCTTTGGTGAGGGATTTGTCATTGTCAAATGAGAATTCAGAACTGTTGGGTTTCTGACTACATCAATGGAATCCTTTAGAGGACGGTACAAAAATATATACATTCCGTAGATATAAATGGAGACTATTCATCGATGCAAGCACTGCTAGCCTCAAACTATGTTGCTACACAATGGTAACAAAAAACCTTAAATTCCTGCCGCACTTATTGTTGGGATGATAGAGACATATGACTCAACAAAATTTATTTTGGAAGGTATTCATTACTCGCATCATAAGTGGTATATTTGTGGTGATGCAAAGGTAATTTCTTTACTTCTTAGACTGCAGCTGGGATATACAAAGAATATGTGCTTCTTATTCGTATGGAACAGCCATGACGACAGCAATCATTATATTGTCAAAGAGTGGCCCAAAAGAGAAAAACACATAGTTGGCCGATACAATATGAAGCACATGCCTTTGGTACATCCACAGAAGATCTACCTTCCACCATTTCATATCATTCTTGGCCTTATCAAGAATTTTGTTAAAGTAGTAGACCATGATTGACATGGATTCCAGTATCTCAAAGAGAAATTTGGTGCAAAGAAAACCGATGCTAAACTTAAAGCTAGCATTTTTGTAGGGTCGGAGATCAGAGAATTGATACGTGACAGGGAGTTCAGAAATTAACTAACTTCACTTGCGTCGGCAGCATGGGATTCATTTGTCCATGTAGTGCAGAATCTCTTTGGTAATCATAGGGCTGAAAAGTATGAAGAACTAGTGGACAACATGCTAAATGCCTATCAACGAATGGGTTGTCTGATGTCTCTTAAGATGCATTTCTTGCATGCGCATATAGATTTCTTTGCATCTAATATGAGTGATATTAGTGACAAACATGAAGACAAGTTCAACCGAGATAGCGCAATGATGGAAAGCAGGTATCAAGGCCGCTTCGACAAAAACATGATGGGTGGCTACTGCTGGTTCCGACAACGCGAGGATCCTACATCCACGTACAAGCGCAAGAGCAAGAGTCTCAAACATTTTTATATGTAATAAATATCTTGTCTCGTTCTGCAAAAGAACGTAAATAATGTCAAATAGAGTGCCCCAATTTCAAACCTTTGGCCAGAAACCTCTCATTTTTCTCAAACTTGTAATAATTATATTATTAATTAAACCATGGAGACAAAGTGAGCCATAGAGCCTAGTTGTATAACTCATGAAGCTTACATGCTGGGAAAATTCTGGTCACAGATTACGAATCAGCGCACCAAAATTAGTTAGTTACAACATCTACTCAAGTAGCAAAGACAAAGTTTTTATTTTTTGGCTAGTGTTATGAAGTTTTGCGCTTCATTACTACATCAAAATACGCTGTTATGACATCATCATTCTCCCTTCCAATTCTCAAGCTTCTGTTCAATGGTGCATTCAGTTACCATGTTAAAATGCCACATAGACTCGAACTAACAAGAGAGATGCTTGTAAACAACCCCATGATTAAACCGAAAACTCACTGTATCCGAATGCTATCATGGAAGCTGTGATAATCCAAGAAGATAATCCTTAGATTGATACCTAGAAAAGGTCAAAACAAAAGAAGATTAGAAAATTAAAGGATTAATTATCTCGAAAAGGTCAGAAAATTCTCCCCTCAACCCCAAATATATAGCTTCGTATGTTATTCTATTATCATTAAACATTCACCACTGTATTATTTGTTTGAACCTTTTCGTACTTGTATTCTATTTATGAATTTAAAAGAATTGCTTAATTTTTATGATAGAAATGGTACTTATGTGATGTAAAATTGAACTCTTTGACCATTATAGAGAAAACTTGCTCCGATGATGGTCGCATTCGAAAGAAAGATCATCTGAAAAAAATGATCAATATTGAAAAATTTATAATCCCTTGCAATACGAAAAGAGAGTAAGAAATGATGTAGAGAATAGAGAACAAAGAAGGAATTAAATCAAGGCTCAAGTTTGATACGGTTTTCAACAAAACCTATACTAAAGAAGAACTACCAAAACCTATATATATATATATATATATATATATATATATATATATATATATATATATATATATATATTTCACAAACACATAATTTAAGAGAATTAATAATTAAGAAGCCATTCCCGAAAGGTAACCAGGATCTTCCAAAATGCATTGTTTAAATTAGTCTTTTTAAGGCTTTGTTTTGTATTTTAGGAAAATAAATTTACGAAATAAATTGAATACGTCGATCACTCCGAATTTACGAGAAGCGAAAGTGCTTCGTCTCCAATCGAGAATTAATTAAAACTGTCTTCCTTAATCATAAAATGATATTTCAGATGCTCCATCACTATATTGATGCTCCATCACTATTGAACATACACTCATACAGTACCCTCCAAAAAGATCCGAACGCTTGTATTTTTATCACATATACCATCACGCATACCAGAGAAAATCCACTTATCTACACTCGGTTTACTATAACCTGCAAGTATAAATTACGTATAGGTAAAGCTCTTCCAAATATGGATGAATAAAAGGAAAGTTATCAGAAGATAAGTAATTCACTAGAAAGATTGAAGTGTCGAAGATGATCCAAACGCTTAAGATTAATGTAGAAAGAACCAGAATTGTGTATATAGCAACTAGATTCAGTTCAAGCTCGTCTCAGTTAGGTAGCTGTAAGCAAGCTCTTGCGAGCTTTCGTCCAATCTGCGGCACCAAGATCGACAAACTCACCACGTGTGGATGTGTATTTTTATGTAATAGATACACTTACTCCTTTACTTTCGAAAGTTGCATAAAAAATGCTAGATTTGGTGATTTATAGCAGAAAGTAATTAATTAAATAAAATTAATTAAATATGCGATATAACATGGTAACACATAACCTATGGAAATCACTTCACTTTAAAAACTGCAAAACCACTGTAATGGTATGCCAATTGGTATTTCTGCAGTTCACCGCATGTTAAAGTTTGTGAAGGTGCAAAGCCAATTAAAAAGTCTTTAAGGTCGGTGAAGTTAGATAAAGTAAAACTTTCCGGGAAAATAAGATGTAGCCTTGGGTGCGGCGGGTAGAGTCACTCGACGCTTAATCTAAGAGTAGAGCGATTAGCTGCGGCATTTGACTTTGAACTGTAAAGGCTTGTTATCGTAGTAGAAATGTTCCCTTTGACAGTCTCCTCAGCGAGTATATGATGGAAAAACTCTGACTTCTGAACTGTTCTAGAATGTGTTTAAATAAATTTCTTTCTCGACAAGTTTTATTCTTCCCCACATTCGTGCGATCTGCCTTGTCCCCTATATACAGAAGTGTTCTATTCCCAAGAAAGTTTAATTTCGGTAGAAAGAGGAAGGAGATTATGAACAAACCCCCTTATCCCGTGAGGTGCAAAGAAAGTGTCGTTGCGCTATCTTGCTCGCTTCAGCGATGCGGAATTTCCCTTTTTGTCGCACGCTCCCATGTATTTACATTGGAGCAAAGCGTCTAAGTAACCTGAAAACTGGCCCCTTAGATCTCATAATTTGACTTCCTATGATAAAGTTGTAATTGTGTTCGTTATTTGGACGCTACGATTAATTGTTATTAACCTTTAGGTCATTTGAATATAATACACCACAAATAATTTTTATCGTAATCTTTTTTAGATTATGCCCGTTATCCACGTGCCTCTAATTTTAGTGTTCTAAATGTATTACATTATTCTTATTTACATCTTCCATCTTATGCCCATTCTACTATTCTAAGTTTTTTTGTAAATTTACTAGATCAAACCTAAAGTGCCCACTATTTAAAAGACGACGAATAAAATATATTGGCCTTGGGTCTCAAAACTATTTCTAATCTAAGATTTTAAAGCGTTGGTTGCATTTTCATATGAAGTTAAAAGGTTTTAAAGCACAAACTAAGTATTCATTTTGCTCCAAAATAATTGTTCAAATTTATTATGCATTAATTGGAAATAAATCAGAATTTTCCTTAAAATTCGAGATATATTTATAGTAAAACGAATTATTTAATGAAAAATATTTCTCAATGTTTCGTAATATATATCCATATTTTGTAATAAATATTAATTATGGATCAAAATTATATCCAAAAAATTTCAGCTAATGAAATTTTTTCCTGAAGAATTTAACATTGGAAGAAATTCTTATAATTATTGATGGTTTAAGCAGAAATATAATCGAGTATAATTTTTAGCAACCGAGTATCAGATACGGGGACATAATAATACCTAAGATATTTAAGCAACCTTCGCTTTGTTGATGGCATTAATATTTGCCTTAAATCCATGAAAGAACATTCAGCAAATCGGAAATATCTTTAGTCATTCTCAAAGTTGAACTTAATATGAACTTTTTAAAGACAAATATACTGGCCAATATTTTGGAAGAAGAGAAAGTAATTAGAAATGCGCAGTAAATACTTGTTAATATCTTGATTGGAACATGTTAAAATAAATTAACAAGAGAATAAAATTATGCAAGAGAGAGGTAGGAAAACTTGAGAAGCGACATACAATCATACAAGTTATTTAACTATGAAGTCAACTTGGCAGAAATCACGCAGGAAAACTCAAAGTATTATTTTTTTGATTTTACATAGCGCATTTTTCGGCCGACAACGGGAGCATAGACACACAATACAGAGTCTCATGGAATGATATATCTTAGGAATAATCAGAAGAAAGATACAAAAAAATGTTGCATAAGAACAGGGCAGGCGAATATAGAGAATGAATAGAAGTTTAAAATTAGAAGAGGGCAAGAAATATTGCTTGAAAAAGTGAGAGAAGATGGAAAAAATTGAGATTAAAATAAACACCCTTATATTTAAAGAGACCTACAATTCGAACTTAGAGAAGGTGGGATGATAAAATTCAGGGATTTGACTGAAATGAAAAGAAGATTCTTAGGGAAGTGTTTGGCTTGAAGCAGGCTGAATTGTACTGATGTATATATATACATATATAGACAATAAAGTATAAAACAACGGGTAGTGCCAAACTACTTTTGTTTTTGCCATTTAGGTTTTATTGATTAAGTCACCAAAGAGAGAATTTCAGAAACAATGTCACGCAAACTAGATATACATACAGTACAAGACAGTGTACTTATACTTCATATACAGGGTATCCCTAAAGTATGAACATATATATATATATATATATATATATATATATATATATATATATATATATATATATATATATATATATATATATATATAGGCATAAGATATATTTTCAATAAAAAAATTAACTTCATTTGATTTGAATGAAATATTAATAAATAGAATCTTTAATGTGATTTCCACCATTTGTGAGCCAAAGATCGGTGGGCTTTTCAGAATTCATATGATGCCGATCCATTAATTTCAAATTTCCATCAATATGGGCACATTTGTTTATGATGCGCTGTTCACTCAAATTCTCATAACATCATTCAAAATTTTCTAAAATTCTTTCAAGAATTGACAGATAAGATTTTTTTTTTTTAACAATTGTCATTTACTTCCAATTAATAATGTCTCCTTTCATTAAGGCATGTAGTCTACAAACGAATTAGTTACTTATATTATTTTATATTAATTCCAAGTCTCAAATTTAAATTCCATAATTATCTGTTTCCTCATCTTTATATTTTATTTCTAGAAACTGAGTAGTAATTATTATAATTAAATGCCGCGAATTTATCCATCCAAAGTTCGGTGAATTATTTACAGTTATGTAAAGTTTAGAACAATACTCACGTTTTCAAGGTAGTATGTACAATTTCTTTAAGGACCACTAAAGCACTCATTTCATGGATATTAGCATTGCGAACGCCAATACCCTCTCAGCATAGGGGTAAAATTCATAAATATGTAAACATGCTTCTATCAGTAATACCTGTTGAGCTACAGCTCATATACTCGTACCTAACTGCCCTCAAAAGACCAGAAAGCATGTTCAGAATGTTCACAAGTAGGACATAGGTGGCTGAAATACAACGCAAAGTACAAAAAGTGTATAAATTGCAGCGGGGCACACCGTTCGATGGCAATAAACTGCTCAGTCCACCAAAAAATCATAATAAAAAAGAAAGAGAAATAGCAAAACAAAACGAACAAAGGCTAACCAGACTTACCTTAGCATATGTCAGGAAGCAAATCAAGTTGTAAGAGAAAGGGAAGAACAAATTGAATAATAAATGTGAAAGAAGGAACAAAGCGTGGACATAATAGCTTTGATAATCTATTCCCATATAAACAACATCGGACAACCACGAACTTTCTCACACATACTTAACCTTATGCAAGAAAAAACGGACAAGAGAAGATGTAGTTCGCAGCGAATTCTCCCTCAACACAAGTCTTTGGACTAACTTGTGAAACAGGCAGTCACTTAAATAAAATTATGAATAAAACAACTCTACAAACTACAAAAGAATGAGCAACCACTGAAGATAAAGAAGTAGGAGAAACTGAATCTTATCCTTAAGCCCAGTCCGTCCACACTCTCAAAAAAGAGAAAAACGATAAAAGGAAACATGATTCATCTGTTACAGAATCAGAGGTCTGCTGACTAAAATGTCGCGTGCTCTCACTTATTCTGGTTTATGACCTTACGATGTTCAAAACTTTTATTAATTCCTAGGCTAACCTTGGGATGACCTTACCAATTATATCATTCGAAAGAAAGAGAATGTAAAAAAACATATGGATTTCAAATTTCGTTAGAATCGACAGAATAGTTATGATATTATTGCCAAAACAAAATAATTCCTTGGCTGCCTTGGCAGGACTTTGACAATTTCATCATCTGAAAGAGAATGTGAAACAACATAAGGATTTCAAATTTCGTTAGAATAAGCTAACTAGTTACAATGTTATTACAAAAAGAAAAAGAAAAACGCGGACGGACCGACTGACCAACATAGTTAGATGTAGAATCGCCCGCGACCAGACTCGCATGCGACTAAAAATATAATAAGCGCACCAAAAGACCGACGCAATCAGCCTCGGATACAGAATCTAAACACGATGAGAAAAGCAGAAAAAAACAAACCAAAACACAACAAGAAAAGAGAACGAATGATGCGAAATTGAAAGAAGAGATTTTAAATTTAAAATCTGAGTGAGCAATTCACATTTTTTATTCGTCAAATATATAGCTGGACTGGGATTGTAAAATCAATTAGAGAAGGACAAGTTAAATAGACCTTTGACTAACACTATCAAAGAACAGTAATAAAACTTCTGATTAAGCAAAGAATACAAATATTGCCATCTGACATTAAAAGCATATAGAATGATCACTTCGTAATCATGTAAACGACAGGAGTAAGACCAAATCCAAACTGAAATCACAAAAGTGTACGAACTAAACAAGTAGATGCTCTAAAATAAAAAAATAATAACAACTCAAAGTGGATCATTGGATGAAAAATATTATATATCAACCCAAACCGATGAAAAAAATGAAAGAATAACGTATAGCAACATATTCCGGAAAATAGACCAGGATATAATGATTACAGTGATAGCTAAAAGTTTTGAGACTAATCTTAATTTTTATTTTTTCCTGGGTTTTAAAAATTAACGTAATAGGAATAATTATTATAAGAGTTAATCTAATGCATGTTTATTAAAAGTCAACATAACAAGAAAAATGCATTCTTTTGCTGAATCAAAAATCGCGCTCTGGTCGTGTTCCTGTAAGAGGTGAGTTTCAGTCCCTGGACCTTTGCTATTCCATTATAATGGTAAAATGAAAACAATTATGCGTTAAATTAATGATGTATAATTTTAATCTATTTCGTAATATTTTGGGGGTTCAAAATAATTCTTGGAATATTTCTCAATTTCAGATATGGTTCCTTCCAAAGAAAAGAGTACTACACTGGTTCCTCTGCACCAAAGTGGCTTGAAGTGTAAGAAGATAGTTCCCAAGGGGATTAAATCAAAGGACACTGCCTTGTACGTCATGCGTGACTATAAAAAGACTGTTTACACTCGAGTGTATAAGTCTTATGGACGCTAACAGGCTTTAAATAAACGCTAAGAGAACTACTGGTAAGGATAAGTTTGCTTCAGGAGCAAATTTGTTTACGATTTGAAATAAGGAGGTGCCAACATTTCAGCGACCACAATGAGGCGGAGACTTTTTGACAAAGGCCTCAAATCGACAATAGCTGCAAAGTAGCCTTATCTCATCAAGAAAAACCTTAGGCATAGGCTTCACCTTTATATGAACTATAAATAATGGACTGTTGGTGGTTGTAGCCAAGTAATATTCTCTGCTGAGGCTCCCTTCCTCTTGTTTGGACCTTCAAAAAGATCAACCGCTGGGAGCATAAAAGGAAAATGCTTTCAAATGACCTGTGTCGTGGTCATATTGAAGCGTCCTAAGACTATCCATGTCTAGTGCTGCTTCTCACCTAAGTATGGCCCAAAATTAATTGATCAACAACTTTTCCTAATAGCTCAAGACCAATTTGGGGATTATAAATGCATTCTTTAGTATAATAGCACATCTTTTTACCAAGCAAAAGCAATAATACAGTTCTGGTATGAAACCAAGAACGAACCTTTATGACCTTAGCCTCGGAATTTGGCAGTATTGTATTCCATAGAAAATTAGTTGGAGATAATCAACTTGTGTTTGTTAAACAGAAACCATCCAATTGTGAATATTTGGGGGTAATTATTGAATAAAAATGGAGCAATATGGGTCAGGATATCATCACAAACTTTGTCTCTAGCATGCCAAAATGATTTGAAGTAGACCTTAATTACAATGGAAATCATTTTAAATATTAACTGCACGCATCAATTTCCTGTATTTATTACTAAATTTGGTTGACTACCTAAATTTTGGTATATTTAATTTTCTAATTATAATACAAACCTACTAAAATAAAATTTAACGTTAAATTAATTTTATTAATTTTTTTATTTGAAAAAAAAATAGCAGTCTCAAATACTTTTACCATGATTGTACAATATACATATATCACTATAATATATAGACAAAAACAAAACTCCATGAAAGCTTATAAAAAGGGCACCGTTATTTCATTTAAAAAAATAAATCATACTATGAACTAAAGGATTTCAAGGCAGCTAATATTACTGTGTTAATTAGAAATGCATTTCACTACACTGTTAATAGCTTCTGGCTTCCCCTCTACATAAAACGGTTACTCATACACTCCATAATGGAATTAGGTATATATCTTTGGAACTGCAACACTTCGATTGGGAGAATTGAACGCTTCTTCAGACGAATCGGTAATCCCTACCAGAAAAAACACGATCTGGGACAACCTGAACTGTTGATGGAAAAGGACCGCATCAGAATACAGAGACCGGGATTTGTCACGTCCATAACCACACGGTGCAGCAACTAAGCCGGATATAGTCTGAGTATCACAAATATGCTGCATTTCACCTTCTTGGAGCAGGTTACTATCTTGTTCAATTGTGGCCGCAGGGGCCCATGGCCCGCACTAAAATCCTTGCCGCTCCAACAGAGCCAGCTGGTTGTTTGAAGGGAGGAAAATGAGGGGTTAATCTAATGTTTAATTTCTTTTGAAAATCAATAAATAATGAAATAAATGGCTAACTCCAAACCTTTGCAAGTATAAATACCAAACCCAAAGCAGTGGTTCCCAAACTGAGGTTCATGACCCACTGTGGGGCCAAACACCAAAATTTGGATGCCATAAAAAATACCAAGGGAAAAGGTAAATTGCAAGCTTCCATAACTCAGTATTTAAGAAAAGAAAATTATGAGGTGGAATGAATAAAATTACAGGTATTGCCGGAATTGTTTCACAATAAACCTAAATAAATGTACAGACAGTCTCTGTAGTCATGAGATGGGGATTGCAGGAGAGAGGGAACCATGGATGAGGATCATATATGGAAAGTGGGTAAAGATCAGAAAAGGTTTGGGAACCACTGCCCGGGAAGTTAATGAGAGACCGGTTTTCTAACTGCACGCAGGAATACCGAGGAGTGGGTGCCGTATTATTTTTCCAAAATAGAAGGCAAAAGACCTTAAAAAAGTGATAGATTTGTCTTTTATTTTCAGATGGCATCAGCAAGGAAATAGACATATCTGGCAGAGTTCCTTAATTATGGCTTCACAGAAATAGAGGACAAAAGAAAAATGAAACCTCGATGTGTCGTCTGGATGAAAGTACTGACCTTCGAGTTTTTTAAAATGAATCAACTGAAGAAACACTTGGAAAAGGTTTATTCACATTTGTCTTGCAGATCACGGGAATACTTTGAGAATCTGGAAAAAACAGTCAAAAGACAGAGATTGGAAAATAACAAGAGTGCAAAGTCTGACCAACGTTCAGCAGCAATTGCTAGTTTTGAAGTAGCATGGTCGGTTGCTCGAAACAACAAACCACATACTATTGGTGAAGACCTAATCAAACCGGTGGCTGTGAAAATGGCAGAAATAATGTGTGGGCAGAAAGTAGCTAAGCAACTGAATACAGTACCTTTGTCTGCAAGAGTTATTAAAATAAGAATTTCCATCTTGGCAGAAAATGTGAGAGAACAAGTGATTTCTTCAGTTAAAAACAATAAAGAGTTTGCTATTTAACTTGGTGAGACTACAGATGTCAGTAGCAATTCGCAGCTGATGGTATACGTTCGATACAGGGATTCTGACGAAAGTGAAGAAGAAATGTTGCAATGTTCTCCTCTTGAGTTGAGAACTCCTGGCATTGATGTGTTCAATAAGGTTGATGCATACTTCAAAAAAAGTGTTAATTTAAAGTGGGAAGATTGTATTGCAGTATCAGTTGATCGAGCTCCATTGTATGATACATTGCCAGGCATTTGTTGTGAAGGATTTGGAACCAGGAGTGGAAGCTCTGTTGAATGATGTAATTAAGATTGTCAACGTTGTAAAAGGGCATGCACTAAACACGAGGACGTTTCTTGATTTATGTGAGGATGGAGAAGCTGTATATTTAACCCTTCTTTTACATACGAAAGTGGGGTAGCTTTCACGTAGAAATGTCCTGAATAGAGTGTGGGCTCTTAAAACTGAACTTGAAATATTTCTGACTGATCAAAAAGACACTTGCAGAGAAGTTTAGAAAATCAACCTGGCTAGCTCTTCTTACATACTTCTAGCTCTTTTTGGATACTTAGCTAAGATTTTGGGGCATGTAAATGCGCTGAACAAGGAATTGCAAAGAAAAAAAAATCAATCTCATCTTAGCAAGGGAAAGAATTTCATCATTTGAATCAAAGCTTCAGTATTGGAACCATAAAGTAAATGCCAATAAGATTGCTGTCTTTCCAAACCTGGCAGAGTTTTTGGAAGAATGTAAAGACTGCAGTTAGTGACATGAAGGAATCAGTCACAAGGCACCTGGCCAAATTTAGGAATAGGTTTTGTGACTACTTTTTAGAGCTTGATTAACATACTGTCAGCTGGGTTGTAAATCCCTTCAAATGTTAACTGGCTGATTTGCCTAAAGAGTCTGAAGGATTGGCAGACAAGCTTATTAAACTGCGTTCCAACAGTGAAACAAGCATGGAATTTGAGACCAAGGATGACCTCTTAATTTTTGGATGCTAAAAGCTGCAAAGGCTTATAAAACTGCACATTTGGAAGCAACAAAAATGCTGCAACCTTTTGCAACAACCTATCTTTGCGAACAAGATTTTTCTACCCTTGTAAATGTAAAAACAAAATACAGAAACTGGTTGGATCCTGAAGACAGCATCAAAGTATCAGTGACATCAAAAATCCCTTATATTGAAATTGTTGAATCAAAGATGAAACATTATCATTTTTGTAAAGCCTGAGGGAACTGATATATTCAACTTTTCAATCATTTTTTCATTAGTTTTATTTATGTACCATTCTCATGCCAGAAAGGGTAAACATTTTTTCTCCATAATAGTGGTTTCAATAACATTTTCCTATTTTGTTTTTGTACGAATTTTAAATACATGATAGTGACATAGCCAATAATTTTGCTTGTCTACCATGTAATACTAAAAAGTGACTGCTTTATTTATGTTTATAATTATATAATTTCCTACAATTTTTTCTTGTGTGATATTTCCATGTGAAAGAGACGGACTTTTATTTCCTAATGATAGATGAAATAAAAAAAATAAGCATAATCCAAATATAGATTTTTTTGTCTTTATTATCCATGATTTATATAAGTAAATTGGTTTGTCCCCCAGAGAGTATTTCAAAGTCAGGGGTAAATTCATTATACTACAAATTCTTTGGGGGTAACACCCCAAAAAGTTACCCGACCCCTGCTCTAGAGGTTAGTGAAACTCCCGCAACTCTATCTTCTCATATGTGTATAAATGAAAGAGCTTTACGAATGTCCAGAGAAGAGAACAAAATGTGCAAAGTAGAAGATGAAGCTTTAGAAGAATTTTGTAAATATATTAATGCACCAGTAGCCTGGTGAACCTGTATATAGGGATTCCAATTTTTATATCGGTCAAATTATTTTGCAATGTCATAGAATTTGGTACTTTATAGCGACTCTCCACCCAAAATGAATTGTTGTGAGAGGCAACTGAGTTAATGTACACTTTGAGGGAAATGTTCAATCGATACTAAGACTATATTTCAACATCCACAACTTGTACATTCTTGAACAATCAGCTGATGACAGTGGCAAGAGCAAACTAGATAGTTTTGCAATTTTCCGGTAATTTTCGACAAATTTATGACCATGTCTCCACTTCGAAATTTCAATTCAGTTCGTCTCTCGAAATTGCATAAATGCTTTAGGATTTTTGAGAACCTGATCGCCAAAATAAATAAAATAATCTGCCAGCTACAGTTTACATTCGGAATCCCCATGTTGTTATTCCAGAGGTTCAAAAGTCTTCCCTTATTGCATAAAGGTTGTACTTAAATAGTAAGGAATGGTTTTTACTCCTCTGTCACCATAACAGTGAGTTTTCACCGAAAACGGTGTTCGGGTGGAAAAAAGCTTTGAAATACTAAAGTCATGATTTCTTTCGTTAATTATATTTGAATATTTTGAGTGCTTTTCTATCTTAAGGAGGAAGTAGGAGGTGCCTCTATAAGTGATAACACACAAGAGGTGGTGCCATAGCACGTACATGTTTTTCTCAACAGAAAGAAATTTAACCAGGAATTGTGCTGCATGCTTTTTATTTGATCTCTTTTGGCTGTTTTAACTCGAATTGGGTATTGGGCATAGATACCATTAAATATTATGTGATATCATTAATTATATATTATTCAGGCTAGCAATTTTGAATATATTTTTATTTAATAAGCATCTAAACTTTCGATTTTCCTGACAACCGAATTCAAAGTGATGACGAGTCTCATATGGTGAGTTGTGTTCCCACCGAGCTACCTGCGTCTCCAATAGATTCCGTGACTATAAAAGGTGTCCCAGAAAGAAGTTAACCGTACTTTGAATCATTATAACTTAAAACCTATTGGAGATTTTTGAGTCCTGCAAAACCAAACAAATTTACAAACTATTTATCTGTCAATTCTGGAAATTTTATTAAATTTCCTTTTATGATATTGATACACTAATGGGTTTAGTGGAGGCTATCAAAATTATGTTTGGGCAAGGAAGTAAAATAATGAAACTTCAAAGTTTAAAATCAATAAATATATCTAAATCCATTTTTAACAAATACACCTCTTCATATGAGTAATACAAATTCAATTTTTAATTTTCTAAGCACCGTTTCATTCCACATGTCTTCCATTTCTTTCCTAGCACAGTTGCGCCTTTGAACGCATTGATTGAACAACTTTTTGATTAATTTGAAATTTTCTTCAATTCTATTGACTTCACGTGTGATACTATCTCGTAACTGGTTGATGCTTTGTGGTGGAGTAGAATAACGTTCTACACATAATAATAAATCACACGGTGTTAGGTCAGCCGATCTTGGGGGCCATTCAATTGCATGATTTAGTGCAACAATGCGATTCTCAAACGCTTGTCTTAGTTTTGCTCTTACAGCAAGCTGTCTATGAGCTGGTGCGCCGTCTTAAATCCACCAAAGTCTATTGAATTGAGTGCCGTAAATCTGGCAAAGTTCTGGAAAGATCCTTTCGTTGATCATGCTCAGGTAGGTATTACCATTCAAGTTATTCTCGTAAAACAATGGGCCGACACGATAGCCATTCCCGTATATTCCAATCCACAGAGACACTTTCTGCTAACAAATACTTGTGTCAAAGTCGAATGCTGGGGTGGTTTAGCGGCACATATTGCTGAATATTATGACTATTAACCTTTCTATTCATGAAAAAAGCTGCCTCGTACCAATCCCAATGTTTTCCAAGAAACGAGCAGGTTTATGGAGAAGTCATTCGACAAATTGTCTACGACGAGGAAAATCAGTTTCAAGAAGCTGGTGTTTTGCATGCATCTTATAGGGGTGCCATTTTAAGTCATGTTTAATAATGCGGTTAAATGATGATTTTGACAATTGTAACCTATTCATTCTGACTGATACATGTGGATTTTGAAAAAGTGTTATTCTTATGGTTCTCATACGACTCAAACGCCATTTATTTAGATTTAAGCATGTTCTTTCATGTTGGTAGTTGCGTACATTTTCTCAAATTGTGGGCTTGCTTGGTGGGTGCCTACCTGGAAAACTTTATTCAAATGAATCTTTTACTTGTTTAATACTGCCAGTCTTAATAAAGTTTGTGACTACAAATACGCGTTGATCTTTTCTTAACTGTGTGATTAAAACGGTTCTATGGAAGTAAACCTTTACACAGAAACGCTTTGATTTGCTTAGTAAGCAACAATGACGAGACCATACCACAGTGCGGCTGAAAAAACACTGTAAAGTGGCCTAAGCTTTGCTTGAAGAATCGTACAGTAACCAAGGCTACCTACGCTTCTATTGAAAGTGCACGGTGGCCTAGCCTTCCTAGGCTTCGTTTTATTATTTTACTTCCTTGCGCAAACATATTTTTGATAGCCTCCACTAAACTAATTAGTGTATCAATAGCATAAAAGAGAATTTAATGAACTTCCCAGAATCGACAGATAAATAGTTGCTGAATAAAACACCTTTTGCTGCTCCCAAAAATTTGCAATAGTTTTTGAGTTATACTAATTCAAATTACGGCTAACTTTTTCAGGGACAACCGGTATATTCTCCAAACTTTTTAATTTTCTATAAGTTCCCTAATTTCTTTCATTGTTATTGCGCTGAAAATTGTAGGAAATTACACTAGCAAGCACCCAGGACGAGTGCATTTCTAATTTAACATTTAGTCCGGGCGAGCTCTCGCTAGCCTATCGAAAACGACTTTGATTTTCTATGGTTAAGGTATCAGGATTAATACTAGGTTAGGACAAATACTAACGTTAATAAAATTGAAATCAGCCTATTTATTATTGGGCGCGCTGAACTTAGCACCGCTGGGTAAGTAGATAGGTAGACCTTACACAAAATGTTAACACATAGTCAAATACCGCTGTATTTTACCTTGCCGTCTTCGCATCATAACACAAGCAATTTTCTTTTAGGTTACAAGAAATACTGCCAATGCGTAGTTATACCCACCTACTCCTAACTGTGAGCGAGTTCCCTTTCTTTTGGGCCAGAGGAAGGTTCTTACCTCATTGCTGGTTGATAAAAGACAAATAATTACCATCATCACAAATATAGACAGGGTTCTGTTGCTCTTGCACTCGCCAACGATTGTTATTATCATCTCTAAGTTGATTTTATTATCCGGTCGAGTGCAGGCGGATTGGTCAAGAGACGGATGGCGTTACTTACCTACCTACATGCACTTTGTCTGCTTTCTACCTTCCATTGAGTTGAAGAACTGAAATGCTCGATAGTCTTTTACTCAGCAAGTAAATAGTTGAGGCAACATTTGTTTTGGAATACAAGTTGTACAAGTTCAAAATTGTAAATTCTTCCCTCGGTCCTTCCTTAGTAGCGCACCCTGGATGAAGTTGTTACTTTGAAGCTAAAACCTCTATATATTTTTATTCCGAAAAGATTCAAGGGGGTGATAACATTTACCAAAGTGGTTTGAAATGTTGTAGTAAGTTCCTGGTCTTACTTAAAACACATACGAATACAAAAATCTATAAATATTAGTTTTGCTCTGCAATTAAATTTTTCTCCCTTCATCATCTAAAATACTACCAAAGAACATTGATAGGCAAGTTTCGATTGATAATCTCTAATTTTCTGAATTTTGAGGACTTTTTCAAATGCATCGTCTTTTGAAGTAAATTTATCGGTTTTCTATCATTTATGCATTCTAAATTTAAAGTTAATTCTAAACAGTAATTATAAACAGTATGGTTCTTACTAGTTTTTCGTACTTAAAGTATTTATAGAACAGAAAATTGGCGAAAGCCTAGAGGTAGCTCTGCAGTAATATGTAGCGCAGTATTACTCATTTGCCAGTGACTTACTTCGGAAATACATTTTTGACTATTAATTTCAGGAAATCCTTTGTTTTGTGGCCAATTGGTCCTTTATTTCTCATAAATTGTGTCAAAAACTTTTTGTTTTTAGTGTTTGATTCAATAGTTTAATTACAGATATTATTGCAAGTAGTGGGTAATGTAGAACTGTAGTGATTTGTTGCGTTATATTTTTATCTCGGTGTTGTAGATTAAAATAAACGTTTCGTATTAGGAGTGCTTACATAAGAGGTTCAAGTGACATCTTTGCAGAAAACCTCTCGCAAATACAGAGGTCACTTTCTCTGGTGTAAACCTCTTTCTTTCTTCCTGATCGAGGGCGGACAACAGGAGACCTAATTCCGTTTTGGGATAGAAGAAGTAATAAAAAGAGGTTCGGCTTTCCCGTAGCACCTCCCCTAATAAACTATTTATGTAGTCTATATATTTTACACCCATCTTTTATTCTATAAATCTACTTTTTAGATAGACCACCCCTGAAACGCCTGAGGGTAAAACATTATTGAGTTTATCCTTATGATTATTAAAAATATATAAGATATACTTAAAATCTTTAAGCACTAACGATGGCTAGTGACTGAGTTACAACATGACAGTAATAAACATATATTTATTAGTATTCTTTTTTCCTTACAAAATCATACAAAATATATTATATGCCGCGAATGTGTCTGACAATTCCTAGTCACGAGGAGAAAGTGCGTTAGATCTAATTTTGATGATTACGAAATACCGTAAGTTTTGAGAAGAGTTCGACTAAATATGAATTAGATTGGATCATCAAAATTTGATTGGATATAAAATAACCCAGATTTGTTTACCAAGCATGAGGGAATCATATTTTTCCAATGAGTATATCAGCTTTCCTGTTCTTAGTTTTCTAGGGGACCTAAAATTCTATTTTAAAATTTAATGAGTATATGTATAATATGAAATAGCTTAAAGTAATTAAGAGTAGCATTACATCGTTTACGTATAAAAGCTATTGAAATTGAATTATATTGATATCTTTAAAGCAACTACAATGAAAAATCGTGCTATTGCGTTATTTAAGGTGAAGAACACATCTGCTTTTTACCCCAAAAATATTTATAGCAAAATAGAACTACATATAGTCAAATGAGAACATTTATTAACTTATAATTTAGCCCAAATTATATGATTTCATAGGACTCCGAGCATAGTGGTACTAAAAAAACTAAAATGCCGCTAATAGTAAGTGTTAACAATGATTTTTTCCCAAGGCCTTCGATAGCATCAAGCAATGAGGAGGATATAAATATCAAAAGTATCTTCGAGTCGACGCGAAAGAAAGTGGTGCTTATTAGGTCTCGATATCAAAAGTACCAGGCAATTATGAAGAAGGAATGTGCAGCCTATGCTTACTGGTTTGCCTATGGCAGTTTCTTTGGTCTCTTGCTAGTAGCCTACGGTGACACATGAGTGAACGGGGTTATTCCCGCCATTAGCCTTCTGTGACTTAGTCCATAGGTGGAGAAAAGAAATATAAAGAGAATATGAAAACCACATCTCTTTAGGTTCGTTTTAAAAGCGTTCTTCAATATGCGTTAGGAAGCCATAGCTGGCACGTTCGGCATGAGGCTGCTCCTTTTTCAGGGAGCTATTGTTGTGTCGATATTCTTGGTATGGAAGGACAAATTCCTCTTCCACTTAATTAACCGCCCAAACTCAAGAATTGCAAGATTCTAGATAAGTAACAAAGATCACGACTTAAATTTTCAGTTTCAGATAAGGAATATATCAGGTGTCCAATAAGATTCGTAAACTTTTTTGATTTACGTGAATAAATGAAGATGCCCTTTAATCAATAGAATTTATTTTAGAGAAAAGTTTCCATCTGTTTCAAGATTTTTTCCACCCCCCAAAATTCCTTTATGCCTCTGCAAAAAAATTCCTCAAGCTTTAAAGCAATGAACTTTTCAAATCTCTATTTGAATTCAGCTTTATCAAATATATTTTCATTGCAAATATTTTCTAAAGACCAAAAAATGTGGTATCCGAAGGAAACATGATGGTTATGAATTATTTTTCTTTTATAATTACGCCATCTTGAAAAGAGTGGGGTTAAATTTAGCTCGCTCATTCATAGATGGCGAGAGGCGGTCCAGGTAATATTCATTTAAATCGGCTGTCTTGAACCACCTTCGCAATAACATGGAGGTGGTTAGGATTTGTGCTTAAGTTTAGTTACGAACCATAATATCTGGTTAGCTAGAAAGTCCTGACTCACTTAAGAAGCGGAAAGAAAACAACAAAATTTCATGTCGCAAACCTACATTTATTCTTAAATATTAGGTTCATCATCACTAAGATTTTCTTTCAGCTATCATCCAGCATCCGAATCTGTTCGGGGTACTAATAAGCTTGCTTTGAATCACAAACCGGGAAACAACTTTCTTCACTCAATCAAAAGTGTTGAATCGCTGGTCGCGGAGGAAGTATGCCATTTAGCTGCGTATGCTATTTTCATCGGGGATGAATGGTGGAAGTGGAAGAATCTCCACACCGTCCATCTGTTTGAACTTCTTCCTAGTCAACCTAGCAGTGGGTGGCCTCGCAACTATCTAGAAACAAGCTCGAAATACACTAAACCTTAAATATTGCACCAGAAAGAGATTATGAACTTCTTTTCAAACCAATTCTTTTGTGGAGCGGATGCCGGTTGTTTACATCGTGGAAGCAAATTCCTCTCCTTATCATGCTTAACCAAGTACACCCACTTCTCATCTGATGTGATAATTATCCTCTAGAATCGGTCGTCCATTGAGTTATTAACAAGTTGGCTGCCAAGCTCTATTCTACCGGCAGCATTTGCTTCGGTGAGTTCAAATGGATCCAATCGTGGCTTTTTGTGATCATAATCCATTTGATTCAGTCGGTTCAGTACAGTCGGATAGAATGACACTCCAACAACTTTCACACGATCAAGACTGCTTGCACAGGTTCATCTTTTAATGATCCCACTAAAACCTTACTGTCAAAGCTTGAACAGCCGGCCAGAACATAGTTAATCGTCAAGGGTGAGATCCCCGGAGTCGAAACGTCTGCACCACTTCGAGACCTTCGCCTGAATGTGCCTTCTCCTTCATCATCGCAAACCTCCTCCATAATAACTCTTGTGGAATGTTTTCACTTGAAACAATAGCGAATCCAAACTCTTATTCCACTTTCTTCCAAACTTATTTCTGTTAGTTGCGGCTTTACACAAAGAGAAATAAACTGCGAGGGAGCAACAAAAATGATCAGCGTACGGAGGAAGGTAGTCGAATGAGTAAGGTTAACCTAACCTAATATAGTCAAATAAGTAAAGCTAAGCTAACCTAATGTAATCACATGAGTAAAACTATAGTCAAATGAGCAAAGCTAACCTAACGTAATATTGGTGTTGGGCACCATATAATTTTGCTGTTTTCTTTCCGCTTCCTAAGTGAGCCAGGAGCATCTGGCCAACCATATATTTTGTGCGTATTTGATTATGATTTTTAGCTTGGTTATAGTGCAAATTTTAATAAAACAAGCTTTGCATAAAATAAAATAATACTAAGAATTTTATAAAACTTAGATCACACCGCAAAAATAGGTGAGAACGATTTGCCTCTTCCATGATAAGAGCCAAGCTCTAAATCTGTATATTTACCGAGAATTCCTTTGATGTAGGAGACCCCGAGGAAGACCAAATAGGTAATATTTATATTATTACGATAGTAATAACATTTTCCAAAGCATTTGATGAAGAAACATTGATCGACATTTCTCGCGGGTCATCCACTCATTAGCTACTCTTTAATTTTTGTTTTCCGCTACTTTAAGTGTTTTCTTCAGAAGAGATCCCTAGATCCCCTTTCATGGAACCTCAAAGCTACTGCCATATTCCAGAGGCTCAAGGACAAGCTAGCGTCCACCCCGATTTTGAGGCTCTCTGACCACTCCAAACCCTTCAACATCCGGACGGATGCGAGTGACGAAGGAATTGGATGCGTGCTGCTCCAATACTCCGATGAAGGTAAAAGCCACCCTGTGTCTAACGAGAGCCGAAAGCTACTGCCCCGTACTTAATTACTCGGTAATAGAACGGGAAGCTTTAGCTATAGTATGGAGTATTACCAAGTTTAGCATGTATTTAATAGGAAAAGAGTTTATTGTCGAGACAGACCATCGCCCTTTGTTTTACCTCCGAAATACTAAGAGCAAGAACGGACGTATAATGCGATGGTTTTTGATACTCTTAACAATATCAGTTCGAAGTTTAGTATATATGTGGCACCGAAAATTGTATAGCTGATAATCTTAGCTGGAATCCATTAGTCGACAATGCTGGCTAATCTACTAATTTATAGATCGGAGGTAAGCCCGTCTGCTAATCATGTATATATTATATTTTTAAGAACTCTGCACATATATCTATGGTCCCTGTAGATACTTATTTATTATAGTATTTTTTATGGTTTTTTTCTACTACCCTTTTAAACAAAGTTCTAAGTTAGTTCCTTAAGTTAAATGTAGTTTTTTGTGTCTACCCATTTACATTATTTTTTGCTCAGATCAATATCATACCTCTTTGTAAGCCTGTCGAATACAGGTCAGGTCTCCCCTTTTTATCAGTCTGACGCATTAATAATAATTCATCCTATCTAAATTTGCGATGTACCTTGTTCTTCCCTCTCTCTCAGTTAAGTTTCATCGTATGGAAGGGAGGGGTGTAATAGAACAACCTGTGACCCCGGCCACAAATTTATCGGAGACCACGTCCTATGGTCTCTCGCCATGCACGACGACTATTATTATTCTTATTTTGATTTGTGTAAATAAAATTATATTTTGTTGTTTCATCTTTAACTAACCTTGAAAGATACTCTCGGCCTATTCAATTAAATCTCGCCAACCATTTATGCACTCTGTCTGGTTATTAAGGATTTGAAACCCAACGCCGCAAGTGTGACCTCCTAGTCGGTCGTTAATCGCTGCGAACCATCTTTCAACGCTTTGCGTTGCAGTAGGAGATTAGTCCCCCCTCGTAAAATATAGGAGTAGTGTATGGTATAAAGTGGTTGTACCACCATAGTGTTCTTTTGTAATAATCCTGTAGGAATATGTATGCTGATGAATTCTTTAGTGACACTAAGTATGGACATTCATGACGGGGCATCTCGGATGAATAAATCTTAAGAACTTTACAGGGTGTAAATAACACAGGCAATGAATAATTTTTAAGGAATTTACAAGAACTAAATAATACGTCTGATGAAGAATTGGGAAAAATTTTAGAAGAAGTAAATAACACGTATGATGAATAATTATATATAGATAAATAACACATGTGGTGCATAACTTTCCAATGAGATAAATGACACTTTTGATGAAGTGAATCTTTTTATAATTCATGTTTAAGCAATTTTCAACGTGGGCATAAAAGAAACTTGGATTGTTTTATTGACTTTTTCATTTCCTATCCAAAAATGCACCGTTCACAGCATATAATTGGTCATATTGTGGGCGGTTATTAGAGATTCTCTTTACGAAAGGTTTACTGACTGCAGAGTAAAATAATTGTTAATTAATTATATTTATTTAATAAGAATTTACCTTATGCCTCATACAACCGTGTAATTCATGGCCTAAGTTTTATTATGCCATATGTCATGTTTTATCCAGTTTCTAGTGGTTATGAATAGTGATATATATATATATATATATATATATATATATATATATATATATATATATATATGAGGGGCAGTCAATAAGTATTTTATTATTTTTCAATATAACTACTCTCGACCTTTATGCACTTGCACCACTTGTTCCTGAAGCTTCGAATTCCCGACAACCAAAAATATCCCAACTGCTGTTCAATCCACTCCTGGAAGGCGAGCTGGACATCTTCATCGTCCCCAAACTGGCGTCCACGCAGTGCAGCCTTGAGCTTGTAAAATAAAAAGTAGTCGCTAGGGGCCAGTTCTGGACTGTAGGGGGGGATAGTTGAGCTCCTCGAATCCGCACTCACCCAGAACAGCTTGTGAAACTCTGTCCTTGTGGACTTTAAAGACGTTGAAGTCGATCATGGGCGTGAGGTTTATAGGTACCCAATGGGCAGAGACCTTGGTAGTTGCCAAATCGGTGTGGATGATGTTGATAACACTTCCATGTGATATTCCAAGTTCTCGCTCGATTTCTTCGACCTTTACCCGTCGATTTTCGAGGATAATCCTCTCCACACGGGCCATATTGTACTCGTTGGTCACGTCTAACGGGCGTCCTGAACGGAGGTCCTCTTTAAGGGACTCACGACCATGGCGGAACTCCCTATTCCAGCGAGCAATGGTTGCATAGGAAGGGACGGTGTCCGTGTACACTGCAACCATGCGTTCATGGATCTCTTTTGCATTCTTGCCTTCCTTGGTCAAAAGTTTTATCACTGCGCGGTGCTCCACCTTCTCTTTTGTTGAAAAATTTGTGACTGACGATCTGCGTTCAGCTACTGCTTCTTAAATACACGAGGTAGGAGTGTGCGGCTGAAGGTCCTGACTTGTCATAACTTGTCTTAACACCCCCATAAACAGCCATCCCCTTTCCTCTGTTTTACCCTACCGATTCGCAAAACTTATTGACCGCCCCTCGTATATATACGCGAGATTCACAAAATGAGATATTATGTGATTTGTAGTTAGAATTTGGCAAACATTATAAAGTAAAATTAGAAGAAAAGGGTTTAATTTGTAATCATCATTGAAAAATGGTTATCAAATGAATTTATCAATTTTAACAACTACTTTGGGGTAGCTGGTGACAGATATTAGTTTTCAGTTTTATAATTGCATTTAAAAGGGAAAAAGTGAGGATTTTAAAATTTTCTAGAAACAAAAGTGCAGTAAACTGCTGAATTTAGCCCGATCATTCACTGATGTTTGTTTTGATTTCCGCGCGAATTAACTGCCTAAAGCAAGTTTGGTTTTTATAATTTGAAAGCTTTTCGTGTAGGGAATCGCCTCGAAGTTAAAAAGAGTAGGTGTTCCTTACAAGATTGACGATCAGCGACGACATTACATGTTTCGGAAGAAAAAGAATAATCCAATGAATAACACTGGGGAACAAAGTATTTGGTAAATTGACAAAAGTACATTTTCTTACCTAATTCGAGCATACTGAATTCAAATCTGAAATCGGATTCTCTCTAAATGCTACAGATTTCTCGTAATATCAATAACTAATATTATATAATAATTTTCATTTTATCACGCCTCTCATCATGCTCTAAAAGTAATTTTGAATCATCCTTTTGCGTGATTAAGAGTAAAGCAGGTTTTTGTGGAAAAATATTTCATTGCATATGAGAAGAAACTTGAATTACACGTTAGCATTAAAAATACTGTAATCAAATAGATGCTAATTTATTAATGAGCGTACATCAGGCTGGAGGAACTCATTTAAAACCGATCGGGCAAATATTTGCATTTGTAACTCGTTTTCTTGAAGTCTTCTCTGGCTGCTCTCTTCTAATCGTCCAGCAGTATTTCGCCATCATGTGTCTATCCCAGTGACCTTGGTAGCGCTCTTCCATCGTCTTCAAATCCTGAGGGAAGCGTTCCCCTTGTTCGTCGCTCACGGCTCCCAGATTCTCTGGGAATCCCTGGAAGTGACTATTTAGGAATTGCAGCTTCACACTCATGTTGCATCCCAGATCACAATATGCTAAAATCATGTTAGTAACCAGATCCTCGTAGTTATGCGCTTTTTTGTTTCCCAAGAAGTTAAGAACAACGCCAGAAAATGAGAGCCAAACTGCCTTCTCTTTTTCATTCATGGTGTTCACGAATCTAGAATCACTCAGAAGTCTTCGGATTTGGGAACCATTAAATACTCCTGCTTTTATTCTTTCGTATGACAAAGCAGGGGACGCCGATACTATGTACTGAAAACCATCATTTTCAGTGCTCAACGTCTTAACATAGTGCTTCATCAACCCCAGTTTGAGAAGAAGTAGAGGGAAAACGATCTTTTCTCGACTTACGTTTGGCTCATCAACAATGTTTGGCATTCCTGCTTCCAAAGTTTGCCAAACTGGCTAATCTTTTTAAAACCAGTGTTTACCACGGGCTCTACTGTCCCACATACAGATATAGCATGAAAACTGTATATTCCTTCTGCTGTTGGCCATCTTAAGGTCTACACATATGATCCAATTGTGTTCATGGCACTTAAGTAAATCCATGACTATTCTTATGTCATCGTGAGTTTCTTTCATATGGACAGAGTGACCAAGAGGAACTGCACCAAAGCATGATCCTTTAGCTCTTGCCCAACCATGGGGATTCTAAAAGGAAGACTATTTCTCTTTCCTTTCCTCCACTCACGAAGATGTTCCATACCACTATGGCAAACAGCATGAGGGGCGCACTTCTTATCTTTATCGCTAAGAGGAACATCAAAGTGCGGATCACAAAGTTTGATATATTTAGCCTATAAGGAAGTAGCATGTAACAGCCACATATGTATGTAGTAGAAGGTGTCTGGATTATTAACGCATTATCCTCTTGACGAAGCCATAACTCAAACATGAGACCCGAAAAAAGAAACGATAATGTCAATATTTTGCACAATAGCACTTATAACTAACTTACTACTATGTACTGTGAAGTATTTTCTTTCTACAGGCACCCTCTCTCTCCGTCCGGAGGGCAGTTTTCGGGAGAACGAGAAAATAGATATTACAGAATAACTATAGTATGTAGGTAAAAATGGATTAAATAATTGAAATCAGCATGAAAAAACGAATTCAAATTGGCAGAGAAATCGAATTCACAAGAAAATGTGATTAATATTTTTCCCCTGTGTAATTTAAGAATAGAAAAAATAAACTACTTTACCTAGTCAGGTAAAACGATAGTCCTTGATCTTTTTGACCATATGTGTCGAATACTGAACGCTGCGATCCAAAAGAGAAACCTACAAAAACTTCCCTCTTTGATGGAGATTTGCTTAGAAAAGTGGAAAAAAATATCAAGAAATGATTGCAAAAGGCTAATATCAACCTATGAGATTCATTTTCGTGATGTTATTGCAAAGGTTAACCAAGAAATATTATTGTAGAGAAATGGCTACATAAAGCGACCCGGAGGGCCAGGCGGAAATATACCTTAAAGCCGGAGAAGCGAGCCCCATGAGGAGAATCGTGGAAATGGTAGCTGGCGAATAACAGTAACTGACTACCCTATTTTATCTCCCCGCCGCTTAGGTAGTTGGAGCAACCATCTGTGTTAAGGCAACCACCTAAGGCCCTTAAACGACGCTCGAACGATCCAATTACCTACAAGATCCATAAATCCGCGGTTATGTCACAAAAAAGCGGTGCTAGTCAAAAGACACGCGAAGGAGTGTGGCGGTTGAGGGGTTCACTAATTAACAAGCTGACTTGATCACCTCAGTGCCAACCTCTGCACTTCTCACTCTCACCACATGCGAACTTACCCTTCGCGCTCCCTTCTGTGGCCTTGCCCCTTTCCCCTTAGATGGGGCAGTGGTCCGCCTATAAATAAGCCCGGAAAGAAAGAGATGAGATTAGAGTTCGGTAAGAAAGTCGAAGGTTCAGTTCCTGAAGATCGATCATTCAGCCAGACAAGACGATAGGATCAGATTGAGAAAATCGATCCCTCCTCCCCAGGCCGAATTAACATAAATCGTCAAGTTTTGTATCGGTGCCATACCGAAGAACCCATAACAGACTTAAAAGAAGTCTGACTGGATAAAAGTAAAGCCGTTCACACTCGAGTGACTCACATCTCAAGCTCCGTAAGAGTGAGAGGAGAAGAACCCAGCCCCAACGAGGTTCCTGTCTTTAATTACGGTAAAAATCCCACCGAATACCCCAAAATATAGTTGGGCACTCTACGTTAAAGAATAAGACACCAAGAGGCTTCAAGATTATTCAGAAGAGGACTCTTAGAGCGAAGAGCACCGTAACTCTCTCCGTCTTCTTAACTCAACCAAAGGCCAATTTGCAATAAGAAGTGACCTCGCCCACCCTCTCTTCAGCCATCCCATATCTACGAAATTCTATCATCGGCACTCTAAATCCCCGAAGTGCAAGATAAACCCTCCAACGACCTCCGGCAATCCCAGATCTCGTCTGTCATGTGAGTTAGCAAGAACATTTATATTCATATTGCGATAGTATGAAGTTAGTACGTTTCACGATTTAATAGAAGTAAAAACAATTGTGCCTGAACCCCTGTCATATTTGTTTGTAGAAGAGAGCTATTTATTTTGATGTTTAACGCTAATCTAAAAGGGTCACGATAAAAATACTAATTGGCAATTGGAGTGTTTACCGGGAGCCTATTTGTTTTCTTTTGTCATTGAAGATATTGTAATAGGCCTAATTGCCCACCGGGATAATCTAGGTTAGCTTAGGATGAGGATATAAATGTAATATCCTTTTGGTTTTGTAGTTAAGTGTTAAATTTAATATATATGTTTATTTTGGGATAATTCCTGTGTGTTTCTTCATATCCTTACGTGTTGAAGTGGCTCTTCCTTAAAACAACAAAATTCGCACTCTTTGATCAAAGCCTACTTCATCAAAGAAGTACATCACGACCACATGGTATCCTGCGACAATTATTGTTTGAATACTTTTGTCACCTGGTAATTTTTTATAAGTCATTGTAGTTATATATAAAGAAAACCTTTCTCTTATGTATTTTATCTTTTAAATATATGTTTACTGACTTTCTCGTTAGTTTTATAACCAGTAAAAAGCACAAAATATTTCAAATATATTGAGAATTAGTGTAAATAATTGTGTCACCTGACTATATCTCAGAGAAATGGCAAATGTAAGGAAAGTTAAACAATGAATCAAAGCAAAGTTTAAGAGCAATGTTATCACAGGAAAGTTTCTCAAGTCTAGAGGCGAACGCACAAGATTCGAATATGGTAACAAAGGATCAATCACTGGTTGTATGGGCGAATTATAAGGAAGACAGTGCAAATCCCTGCGAACTTTCGTGGAGCTGCAAATTTATTGGCTCAGAAATAAAAGCACAATGTAATTTGCCGGATAGTAGAGTATTTGTTAATTTCTTGTTAAAAGACGGCTATCAAACTGCATACGAGAATTAACAAGCTGTCTACTGAAAGCATTTTCTTGCGAAACCAAGTAGAGTTTGCTTGTCTTCTATTTTGTGTACATTGGACATAACAAGTTCGGAAGTATAGATTAGTAGAGCAAACGTAAGAAAGTATAGTGGTGGAAGGGTTTAGAAAAAGATAGTAAAAGGTAAGTTAAGTATAAGTTTGAAGGGTTTCTGTTCCCTGGTGGAAGGTAAACTCCAGCAAAACTAGACTGTATAGTGAAATAGTACGTGAGAGTAGGGTTGGATAGATCCCTGGTCAAAGGGTAGATCTGGCAATATTAATCTTGTGTTGTGTTGATTTTGTGGTCAAAATAGGTTGGCATTCAAGTCTTTGTAGCAATTAGTACATCTCCTCACTATGGTTAGTAAAATTTAGGTGGAAAGGTGTCGTAAATTGGGTTCTCATAATCGGTGACAGTGTTACAAGTGAGGGTTGATGGTTCTGTTTGGGTAAGTTCTTCTTCAATTTTTCGGCGTTTGATAACACGCTCGAAAGGGAGCGTAGATGTTATGGCGAAGAGTATTTTATTATCAGTCCAGTTATGCTCCTTAAAGGAAGGACGGAGTTGTCTTCCCCTTTCCGGATCTCTTCTTACAGCACTCTGCGTCCGTAAGAATAATATAAGTGTCGGTTGAAAAATTGGAAAAGGTCGCAGAAGAAAGTCTGCTTTACCAGATATTAAAATATGTCAGCCTCGTAGTTCCATTTGTATTCTTCTGACCTAAGGCCATCAACAATATTTTCAGGGCCTGCGGTGCCAGGAAACTGGTTCCCTTCTGCAGCATAACTCCGAGGTTTAACATCCTCGAGTAGTACATGTACCTGTTAGCTCGATAATTTGGAGACGAGGACCTACGCAATCGACGTGACTGCGCGGCCTTTTGGGGGCAGAGCGAATGATCCACCTTCTTAGTCCTCAGAGCAGCGGTTTCATTTCGCTTGACTTCTGCTTTTGCTGGTGTAGTTGGGTGTGTCTGTGAGTCCGTTTTTGCCTTTTGACGGGTAACTATAGCTCGCACTCGAGGATCCCGTGACAGGGCATGTCGTGGAACACCACTTTATACTATATACTAGTACTATATTATGTGGGGTGGGGGACTTAATCACCCACTGCAAAGCAAACCGTTAAATGAATGTTCACAGGGATTAACGACCGACTAGGAGATCAAGCTTGAGGTGTTGGGTTTCAAATCCTTAATAATCAGATAGAGAGCATAATTGCTTAGCGAGATTTACTTAAATATCGTTCAAGGTTAGTTAGAGATGAAACAACTAATATATAATTTAATTTACAAAGATCAAAATAAGAATAATAATAATAGGAAAAGGGAATTATTTAAAATGAAATAGTCTTTTGATTTTTATTATGAGAAGGGATTCCCAAATAGAATTAAATGATTAATGTTACTAGGCTCAGATCAAAAGGGGGAACTTGACAATAATAATAATAGAGGAGATTTCAGTTTTGCGGGTCGGTGACTTCGAGGAAGGTCCTTCCTGCGATGAGGCGAGGGGGGAACGATCCAATGAGGCAGGTGGGCTACGATTCGAACCAACCTTCTGATGAAGCTAGCCAATCTTCAAAGATGACTTTCGACGGGAAATGTGAGACTACTCGTAATTCCACTGTAAGAGGAAACTTCTTTCCCTTAAAGGTAATCGATGGAGATTTTCTTCGGTTCCATTAAACGAAAGGAGACTGTTGCGCAAATTCAAAGGCTTGCAGTTCACAGAAGCTACCAGTTGACCTTGGCAGAATCATGGTGGAGAAAGTTTTGCTCTCTGACGAACGCTCACCGGACTTACTTAACCTTGAAACGATGGGAACAGCCTTGAGGTGGTGCGGACTGGACTCACTCGAGCTACAGTGAAACCAGAGTATTTGTATGGCCAATTCTGAGGGGGAAGGGGGAATTTGGAGAAAGGAGTCACAAGCTCCAGAAATCTTAATCCGCAAGCGGAGTCGATTCATCATTTAGCAACAAGGTGCGAGAGACAGCAACTCTTCCTCACCTCGGCCCCTGGTGGTGGGAGGCTTGGGACGAGTTAGCAGGATTAGAGAATATTTCCCCAATGCGCTAAGGAGTACAACATTTGTGAATGTTCGAACAGGAAATTACGTTATCCTTGACGGGATACCATCGCGCATGGTCTCCAATAAAGTGGTGAGGGGGTAGACGTTATTTTTTTACAGGGCATTACTTGTGGTCCAGCTTTTTTGCCACTCTTCTCGGTCTGCCGTTGGAGATTAACACGAAGAACCTCGTGTGACGGAGGGTTTCCCTGGAACCACATTTTTTCCATACAGTTATTCCCGAGTATGGTATTCTGTTCCTTCTCGAAGGGGAAAGGCTTAGTCAAGTTAGTAATATGTGCATAATATATGCAACACATTATTTTCGTCGATTTTTCGTTTTCAATTTGCCATAAGGTAGGTGCAGTGGCAACACTACTCTCTGCGACCGTTGCCTTAGCAACCTTGCTTAGGAGGCCTTAGCCTTTCTTTCCTACTCTTTTCTGCCTTTGTTCTTGTTTTCTGTATTTTCTCCTTCTTTATTGGGCAGGTCATTGCCATGTTTCTGTGTGGGCTACCACAATTGAGGCATTTCTGGAACGAACTTTAACATTGTTGCCAGGAATGGTCTTGGCAGGCGCACACAGAACATTCTGTGAGTGTAGAGTTGGGGTAAGTGACAGTGGTGTGTTCGTTCTAACTGTAGTACCCGAAGCACATTTGAAGGTCAACGAACTACTCACGCTCATTCTGCTCTGGGCAGATGCGGGCATTAAAGAATAAAAGGCCGTTTCCTTTGCATTAATCGACATTGTGGTTTCGGCGAATACAACTTTAAAAACGTGGGTGTAGGCTTTGAATTTGATTACTTCGGCTACTTTTGCCCACTTATGATTCCGAAGAATCTCATCCTTGATTTGCTCAATCTAGTGTCATCCAACCCAGTGGGCGAGGCGTCAACAGATAACACTTTTATGTGTGCGTATTTGTGGCGGTGTCTGAGGTATGAGATCAATTTTTCGAAGGGTGTCTGAGGCACGCGTGAAGGAGAGGGCTTCGATGTCCGCCTCGCTCGCACAGATTTATCGAGTATAGTGTTGCGTAGCTCTTCTCTTAGCACGGAAAGGCGGACAGATTGGCTTCTTGAATTCAAGGTTTGCGTTCTTCCACATTCACGTGTGTGAGTTTTCCTCTCTAAAGCTGTAATATTTAAATGAAAATTTTTCAGTCGTACATATGAGAAATGCAGGGAGAATGGTAAAGGGGCCAAGGGAAATGTTATCTCCCCTATCCAGTTGGAATGTTCCTGAGAACGCAGTTTGCTCGGGCCAAATTTCCCGCATTATTGAAAAAAATTCTTCTTTGGGCAATGATAATGCCATCTTTGTGGCTTTTATGATACGCTATAACCGGGTTAATTTTCACCCGGTCGTATCAGTAATCGGCATCGTCACCTTGAAAAAAACATTTTCTTAATGGAAACAAACAGAAGGCTTCATCCCATGAGCGAAAGGTTTTCGCAGGCTTCTAAAAACTCTTAACATGAGAACATAAGAAAAGAAGGAGACTGCAAAAGACCATTCATGGCCTACACTTGGCAGCTCCTTAAATTAAAAGACATTTAAATGCAAATTAATGTTTAGGTTTTAAGTATACTAGGAAGATAATACTCAATACTTTTATATTCCCTCAAGTATGAGTTCAAAAGTTTGAACCACACGATCAACGGTGATTATTTAATCCAGTTGTTTTTTATTCGCTTTATTTCTTTTTGACGCGTGGCCATATTTCAGATTCTAGTTCATTTATCCTTAATTATTTGGACAATAGTTTTCAGCTATTTGTTGAAATTATTGATTTATTCGATTATAGTTGTTGTTACTTAGATTATTGTCCTACGATTTAATTATGCCTTGCTTGAATTATCATCCTAACTTACCTAAGGTTTAAGTTTATAACTAAACGGCTTTAAAAGGCCAATTAATAATCGCCATTATATTATTATTTTTTCAACAAAAGGACAGGTTTTTAAAGGAAGGTAAAATAATTCTTAATATACAAAACACATTTTTTAAACACAACGGATTGCATAATTATTAAAAAGCTCTGTCATCTTTTAACTTAGCAGTGGATACCTTTCTTGAAGATTCATTTGGGTTCGATGAAATGTATGATTTATCATTTTCCACCTCCGCATACATGAGAAACTCTTGCACTTAATCAATCTTAAAATGATTTAAATAAATAGAACTTAAATGTTGCTCTGTCTGGTAAAATTGCAGGCTGAACGAGAACTTCCCAAAATAACGCAATAATAACTTAGTGAGTCAAACATCAAGTTTGTGCGCGCATTCTCGTGAAGAAAGAAACTTCTCTTTTGATTAGCGAATAAAAGACGCCTTTGATCAATAGCTTAATTTAAACGCTGTCATTGGTGAAAATATATGTAGTCATGAAGGGAAGTTTTGGTTATTTTGGAAGCGATCATAAGGAATAATTCTTTGACTGCGGTTGTCGCTTGGATTTTTTTTATCTATACTCGTGTAGCGGTACCGTCAAATCTTTTGAAATTTGGACTGAATTTCAATTCAAATGAGGTTTATTGTTTAGATACACCACTCTGTTGTGCGTAACCTGATTTTCTATAAGCACTGATATGTTCTGAAGTGGCTATTTTCTCTTTGGCTGGTCTTGTTGAAGGTTAGTTGAGGTAAAGGAAGAAGAAGTGATCTACGTGGCCTGGAGATAAAGTGGCCATTTGTTCATTGGACAATTTTTCAACATTCTTCAAATACTATTCTTCCATATTTTTCCATAACAAATCCCTAAACTACATACACATATGCACAGCTACACACACCTACAAACTCAGGTCCCGCGATTCCCTCTCAAATTACGCCCTCGGGTGAAATGACGGAAAGATGAGGGAGACTCTGCTTATAGACATGAAGACCTTGCCTGGCCAGCCAAAACCTTGCAGGAGTAATGCCTTTGAACAAATGTATGGAAAGCTTAACATTTCCCTCGTACGGTTAATTGACTTACCCAATGGCTATGCAGCTATCTCTGCGAAGGAGGGGGATATCGAAGCCCTCACCTCCCATCGTGCCACAGATAGCTTACAAAAGATAGACCTGAAACCACAAACACCGCCACAAATACGATCACACATGGATGTAATCTGCCACTGCCTCAACGCTTAGGATGGAGATCATTCTATCGACCAGATAACAGACGAGATTCTTTGGATCATAAGTGGGCAAAAGTGGCCGAAGTTAATAAATTCAAAGACCAGAGCCACGTGTTTAAAGTTGTAATCATCGAGACCACAATGATAATCAAAGCGAACGAAAACGTCCTCTTCTTCCTCCTCTTTAATCTCCGCATCTGTCCCGAGCAGATTGATACTGAAGAGTTCGTTGACCTGCAAATGTGCTTCAAATGCGCCAGGTACAACGAACACACCACCACCAGTTGCCCCTCGTACGGGTAATTGGCTTAACTAATGGCTACGTCGCTATCTGTGTGAAAGAGGGGGACATCGAAACCCTCATCTCCCAGCATGACACAGGTAGCTTACAAAAGATAGACCTGAAACCACAAACACCGCAACAAATACGATCACACAGGAATGTAATCTGCACCGCCTCAACGCTTAGGATGGAGATTACTTTACCGACCAGATAACGGATGAGATTCTTCGGAATCACAAGTGGCAAAAGTGGCAGAAGTTATTAAATTCAAAGATAACACCCACGTGTTTAAAGTTCTCTTTACCGAGACCACAATGGCAATCAAAGCTGAAGAAATTGCCTCCTCTTCTTTAATCTCCGCATCTGTCCTGAGAAGATTGATACTGAAGAGTTCGTTTACCTTCAAATGTGCTTCGAGTGCTACAGGTACAACGAACACACCACTGCCAGTTGCCCCAACTCTAGATTTACCATATGCTTTGTGTGCACCGGCCAAGACCATTCCTGGCGCCAATGTGAAAGTTCGTTCCAGAAATGCCGCAATTGTGGTGGGCCACACAAAGCCATGGTGATGATATGCCTTATAAAGAAGGAACAAATAAAAATTAACAAGGACAAGGGCAAAAAAGAGGAAGAAAGGAGAGCAAATGACGCCTATGCGAAGGTTGACAAGGCAAAGATCACATAGAGTAGAGTGGCCACAGCACCTACTTACCTGCAAAGAGAAAACAAAATATCAACAAAAATAATGTTTTGCATATATTATGCACATACTCGTATATTATTGCAAATTTGACCAAGCCTGGCACATTCGCAAAGAAACTAAACACCATGCTCGTGAATCACGGCATGGAAAAAAATGGTGGTTCTCGGAAAACCATCAGTCGGACGAGGTACTAAGAGTTAACATGCAACCTCAAAGCGTGAAACGCTGCCAGAAAGCACAAACCGACATATACACACAAGTACTCCAATAGAATCACAGGTTTAGTGGACGGGAGCCGCTGCCTTGAGGCCTAAGAAGATGGAGCATTCACACCGCCCCCAAAAGGCCTCGCGGTGACGTCGACCGATTAGTTCCTCGTCTTCAAAGAATCGGGCTCCGAGGTGCATGTGCTACTCGAACGGACCCATAGGATATTGTCGATGGCCTTAGAGCTGGAAAATACAAATGGGACTACGAGGCTGACATACCCGAATATCGGGTCAAGCAGGCTCTCTTTCGTGACCTTGTAAAGTTCTCGAAAGACACTTTTGTTGTTTTCTAGAACGCAGAATTGCGTAAAACGAGATCCGGCAAGGGAAAGACGCTTTTTACTCCCCCTAGGGAGCCAAAGTTGACAGAGAATAAACACTTTTCGCCATAAGACCTACGTTACATTGAGAGCCTTGTGTCAAAAGCTAGCCGTAACATTAAAGAAAACTTTACCTGAACAAAAACATTAACATTAACATGTAATACTTTTTACCGATTAATGCAATCCAAATAACAACATTTTACCGAAATTTGACTTACCATGGTAACGAGATTTTTCTATTTGCTACAAAGGCTTGAATTCCTACATATTTTGACAAAAAACAACAACACGAGATTAACACCGCCAGACTTACCTTTAAACTAGGGATCTTTAAATCCCTGCCTCAACTCTGCTATTGTACTCTACTGTCTAATTTTTGCTGGAGATACCCTTACAGGAAAGAACAAAAACCTTAAACTCATACTAAACTTATCTTTACTATCGTTTTAAAAACCCTTCACTACTATACTTACTCACCTTTGCTCTACTAATCTATACCTTCTATCTTGATTATGTCCAATGTCCAATAATTCCTTTCACATTCCACCAAATGCAAAGCAAAGCATTTTGCTGTCGGAGACTAAATATAGGAGTAGCAATGGGTTTTTTTTGCGATTAACACATTGTTAGGGCGCTTAATATGTGGTAAAGAATTCACTTTTCATTTGTAAAATTTGTCAAGAAATGACTCCCTGGCATTTTTAACCAATAAAGGTAGTATATTTACAGGTTGTAAACGTTGTCCTTCCGGCAAATTTGTAGCATCAGACAATATTGTTGCTTAAAAAAGGCATAAGCTTTATTAAATTTATTTAATAGTTTGTATCAAATCTAAAAAAAATATTTTAACAGCTCAAAATAGCATTCTTAATTATTTTTAAACGAGAATAATACCTTGATATCTTAATACTTTACAACTTAGATTAAAATTGTATATAACTTCATTAATCTTTTCATAGTGGAAGAAAAAATAGTTAAAGGTAGTACAATCACTTTGTTGGCAGAGGGTTGTTGAGGCATTGGTCATCGCTCTTTAGTTTTTTATGAGAAGCCATTATGATTTTAAGAGTTCCTTGGCTTCAGCACGCTTTAATCCAACACGTTAGTCTTCTTTGAGTCCAGGGAGAAACATAATGCTATCCATATATCTTTAGGCCCATTACGACTCGATACGTCTACATCCGCGAATGTAGTTAAACTCTTTGCAAAATCTGTTTACCAAATTAGATAGAGAAAGATTTGATATCTCTCGTGCCTTTGAGGACACGCAAAGAGAGTATTTTCGGCATACTGCGTCAGTTAATGACGTGACCTTAAATTACATTTTAAAAGAATGACTTTAAGACTCACACAAACTAGATCCAGAGAAGGGCCTTAGTTCGAGCCATCTTGCACATCACTTCAAGGATTGAAGTTAAATTCTTGTTAGGAAAAACTTTTTTCTTTCGTGTCCAAATTCATTATTCTTAAAATTGTAGTATTAAAAAGTTCCACTAAGTCTGATATAAGATTACAATCCTTAAATTTTAACTAAACAAATATCTGGCATTTGCATGGAAAGTTTCAAACTTTCTAAGAACTAAAAAAAATGTGGGAAAGGATTTTCTGTTTTTCAAAATAGATTCGTGTAGCATTAGGTGATTTTTTTGTTTTCTTTCTAGTCTCTAAAGGATTTAGGATAAATCCTCTGAACTTAAGTTCGAGCGCTCATTTGAATAGTGGTGGTCTTATGTAAAAAGTACTAATCGTAATTCAGAAATATTTCTTACAAATTGTTTAAACTAATATCATTGAGTATTTATTCCTTATGATTCTTTATTAATATCACAAAACACTATTTAACAGATACAACCTGGGAGGAAATTAACACTAGACTATTATAGTTTTCCATATAATAAAATTAATAGAACTAATCACACATTGCATTTTGTTTTATTATGTTGGTATCATAATTTGAAGTAGAAATATATTAAAGTTTAGAGTCCAAATCCATTTTATTAATAAATACAGACAAATGATGCGCTCAGTCAATATTTACAATAATATCCCTTCTTCTTTAGGACTGCTGCAAAACGATTTGGTAAGCTGAACACCAAATTTGTGATGAATATATTGACTGTTATTGCTATATTTTTAGTTTAATAAGCAGCCGCAAATGCTAACACTTAGATAACTTTTGTATCTCCCATCAATTCCAGCATTCACCACAAATTCTCTGTTGGGTCCAAATCTGGCAAATTCAAGGGCCAAGGTTTAAAAAGTTGGATGTTAAGTTCAGCCAAGAATTGAGTTAGTATTATCCTATGCGTCAAGTTGCGCCATTATGTTGAAAATACAGTTATTATCGCTGGATTGGTCCTGAATCTCAGGGAAAAGGGGATTATGAAGCACTTTTTTGTACCATTTTCATTTCATTAGAATATTCTAGGGCAAAATCGTTAGTGCTCTAGTTACTTTAGATAAGAAACAGCCACAGACATGGAAACTGTCCGAATTTTCCAAGTAGGCACGACACCAAACTCCAAAAAGCATTCGGCTTTTTTCTTCGAAACAATGGATCATCGAGATGCTTCAAACAGGCCGAAGGGAGCCTCATTAGACAATATCTATTCTTTATATTACCTAAAGCGTGGAGCCTATCTATAAGGTTATTTTTGGTGAGATGTGGCTTCTTCACAGCCCTTCTCGACTTGACACCTTTGTCGAAATCTCTCCGCCTCACTGTGCGCGCTGAAGCGTTTACACATGCTTCTATAGCATCGTGAGCAAGTTTGGCACTGAAACAAACCCCATCCTTTTGCAGGAACCTTATCATGAGGTGATTTCGGAGTCCATTTAAAGCACTTGAGATTCCAAATAATTGTTCACAGGAGAATAACTAAGCTTTTTTTTAAACTCATTAAGGATTCTAAATATGGTGCTCTTTGATGCAATACCATTACCAAAAGACTTCCTTAAATTTCAGTTCACTTCAGTGCAGAGCAATGATGGCTGAACTCTTCTTCTTTTGAAAGAATGATTTCTAAAATTGATAAAGATTTAAACATTTATTTTAACCAAAAATTATTATAAACTAGATTATAATTACACATCATTCACCTCCTACAGAAACATGACAGGAAGACCATTTTGATTCAGCGAAGTAATTCCGTTCTATCTTATTTTTTTAAATGCTGAAACTTTAAAAAACTTTCAATAATTTAAATATTTTAATAATTATTTCTATCACATAAATTTTTAAAAGGACTGAAAAAAACAAAGCAATATAATCGTCTCAAAACCTAGCCAAACACATTCGTCTCATCCTTCCTCCTCCCTCTCTTGCACACACATCATATGACTTTTGGATCCTGAAAACTTGCGAAACGGGTTTTCATATCCATGCTACAGGTTCACGAAACGGGTGACCCTCCCTCGGGCCAGGAGTAGATCATTGGGGAGAAGGGGGAACAAAACACATTACTACCGCTTCATCTGTCTTTATTTCATCCAACTAGGGCCAGTTGCCTTTGGTCTTCGCAGTGATTGGCATGTTGATATTTATGGCTCAGTCCTTGGTCCCCTCCTCTTTCCCATTTACTTTCTTCTTCTTGGCTCTCATTCTTGCGATTTGGGCCTGATCTTACACCTCTATGCTGATGATACTCAGGTATACCTTTCCTCATCCCCTGTGTCCTTCTCTTAATCAATTACCAAGCTCCTTACAGCCTACACCTCCATAAACAAATGGCTGTCTGCCAACTTTCTGAAACTTAACCATGATAAAACTGAAGTTATCCTTATCGGTACCGCTTTGATGATGGGGAAATCTAAAGGTTTCTTTCCCTCACTTAGCCCTGAGGAAACTAATGTCGCCTTTTCTGATACTGTCAGTAATCTTGGTGTTATTTTCGACGAGCAACTCTCTTTTAACCCTCACATCCATCGTATCTGTAAGTCTTTCCTTAGTTTACTTCGCAAATTCTCACGTGTTCGATCCAATTTTGATCGACGAAGCCTTCAGACTGCTATTCATGCCTTCGTCACCTCACGCTTAGACTACTGCAATTCTCTTCTAGTGAATCTCACTTCTTCATCACTTCGCCCCCTACAACTAGTTTAAAATTATGCTGCCCGGCTCCTCCTCCGTTGCCCCTGGTTCTCTCATTCGATTGCTCTGTTACAGAAGCTACACTGGTTGCCTATTCGCTTCCGTACCCACTATAAAATTCTTCTCATCACCTACAAGACCCTAATCTTCGAAGCTCCACCTTATCTTTCGTCTACACTTTCCCGTCGTCACACTCCTCGGAACTCCCGGTTAACCTCGTTCCCATCCTAAACACTCCTTGTTCGGGGGACTCTGCTCGATGGATTACAGTTCCTCTCAGTTTGTGATTCTAGACTCTGGAATGCTCTTCCTGCCGAAATCCGATCTTCTCCCTCTCTTGCTACTTACAAATGTCTCACGAAGTCTCATCTCTTCAGAATGCCTTCTCTTCCCTGAAAACTTTCTCTACACTCGCTACACAACCTGCGCACTGAGAGGGCTAAAAGCCTTTAAGGGCGCATTATAAATACCTATTATTATTATTATATAAGGCACAAGCCTTATATGTTCAATTATTGGCCTAATATTTCCGTTTACTTCCAAATAGGAGACTGGAAACTACACTCAAATAATTCATTGATCCTTTCACTTATCCTCTTATGCAACAAAAGATGGGGCTCTTTCTTTGATACTAGCAAAACTATTGCGTTTGTAGGCATAGAAAATATGCCATGAAGGTGTTCTTATTTGAAAATTTTATTTAAGAAAAAGATAGTTTGTGTGACCATCGAAAGAATTTTGGTTAAGAGAAGGAAGAATAATTAAAGTAACGGATAGGGGGCTGGCTAAAAAAATGCAGCTAGAGAGATTGAGCGTTGTATTCAGTCAAACAAAAGGTGTCAGAAGAGTTAGTGCGCAGTGAAAAAATGCTTAAGTAAAGTTTTAATAAGTTTATTTTTATCTACGATATTGCAGTTTTCCTAAAATAAATGTTGAACCTGTCCCCCAAAGGCCTGACAACACGTCTGCGCATGTCACTACATCTTATCGAACAAATTCTCTAGGGTGGCGTGAGTGAGTGTTCGGTGTGCTTGGTAAAGGCTGTTTTTAACTTTTCCACTCATGCACCCATGTCTTAAGTATGTCACAGAGATAAAAATTGATTGATTTGAGGGCCGTAGTCCTTCATTGTAACCAGCAAAAAGTCCTTCAAAAATTGTAGTGATCACGAGCCATATAGGCAGTTCTCCATCTTGTTGAAACCACTCTTCTTCAACTCACGCTCATTGAGCTAGTAGAGGAATGGTTCTTAAATGTGAGTGCGGTAAAGTTCGGCGTTTATGGTGACGTCGAAGAAAAATGGGCCAATGATATTCGTACGATTTAAAGCACATCATACCTTGATCTTCTGATCCTGTAGAGGAATTTAATTTAGTTCATCAGGTGTTCTGTGCTGAATAGATGAGGGGTGTGGTTGTTCAAGAATCTTGAAAGATAAAAACATGCCTCCGCGGTGAAGTAGGTTACATCAAGGATGTTTTCTTCTGACTCACGAAGGAAGTTGCAAAACTTATTGCAGTAATCAACGCGAAAGTTGTGATCACGCTATTTCTACATATATAAACAAACCACAATTTATTCCTGAGAATGTCTTGCTCTGTACTCTTTGCTAAATGGACCTGCTCAGATAACCATCTTTTAAACTTTTTTGAACTCTTCAAAATCCTTTCTTAGATCTCAACTTTTCTTCTGAGGTTGAGGGCCTAAAATTGCTCGTGTGGCATGACAGTAACTCTTCGGACACCCAGTTAGAAAAAAAACGAAATCTTTATCAGTAAAGAACATTTTAAACCACATAATAGTGAATTATTTAATTTTCTAAGACGATGTGTTGTTCTGGCAAATAAACATCAAAGTAAGTACATACAAACCTAGTCTTTCAGTATCTAATTATAATTCACTCGCCTCGACGACCACCCGTGAAACGCCGCACAACGACCGGCAACCGAAAGTAGAACATAGCCTCATTTGATAATATTGTGGTACGGAAGAACAAATTAGGACGATTGACCTAGGAAGACCGATAGCATCTCCACCTTACATGCAGAGTTCTTTTGCAATCCTGAAAATTGAAGATTTATGACAGTAAATGCATCACGACTTGGTCTTGACAGTAGGAGAATATTCATTGCTGCTGTTTCTATCGCACGATATTTTTCTCTGAAGTCCATCATTAAAGTCTTATAGATTGAGCCTGGATGTATTGATAATATTGGAAATTATTGTTGATAAAGCTCTATCTCTGTCTTCCTGTCAATTACTTTCGCTATTCATATGGCCTTCGCTTAACATTGACTTTCGTATCGCGTTCCTTGAAGCAGAATTCCCTCGCCATTTCACTTATTTTTTTAGCCTAAGGAGTAATAATTCAAAGGTTTATAAGAAGTTCACTGTCGCAAATTATATTTTAGTAATATATTTCTTTTCTCATCATTATTATTTTCTGTTTTAATTATCATATCTCTTTTTATATCTTACTAGAGCTTGTAACATATATTCAGAGTACTAACGATCATGTTGCACAATATTTTGCCGTAATTAACACAATTAATAACCCTCTTATGCCCCTTCGCCGACTATTACAAGAGATTGAATCCTGAAGAAAACAAATCAGTGAAAAGGTAAGGGTATATAGTGTAGGATGACGACCTCAAAGGATCACCTTGAACTCCCCTCTTTTTCGAGTAGAGTCCGCGTGGTCTCAAACAGAATCCTAAGGAAGGATAATCACGAAGGTTCTTACGTGGAAGCTGGTAAGACACCCCACTTGCGGTTGCCTAAATCAGCCTCCCCCAATTACCCAAGGACAAATTAATAGCTCGCCAGACAGGAGACTCTGGTCAACCCCCCTGCCACGAGGCCAGAATTGGCGTCAGACGATCAACTTTTCAAAATCTTACTCGAGAGAGAGGACAGCTCACGACCATCGAAGATCCGTCCCCCTTTCGTCTCGAGTCGAGCGTTGAAGTTTGAAGTTCTCGTTGGCTAGATTACCACTATGAACATTTGACTATCCTCTATATGCAAGTTCGTGCGACATACGCCTCTCATCCCTTTCACGAAAGTACGTCGCCGCGTCGGAGTGCACTTCCCCAAGTTCTTTCTTGAGGTATTAGACTCTCAATGCAAGATCTCATCGCCGCAAGATCTTTTCATCCCGTGCAATCCGACTCTTGGTTCTGTCACCACACCCCCACGTCTCCGAGAAGAGACATCCCTCTTTGGTCTCGAGTCGAATCACAGAAGTTTGAAGGTCTCGTCCATCGAAAATACGTCACCATTTCGTCCCGTGCAAACCGACTTTCGGTTCAGGCACCGCCTCGCCTTTTCCGAAAAGATTTATCCCCCTTTCCTCTCGAGTCAAGCCACTGAAGTTTGAAGGTCTCGTCCGTCCATCGAAGATACCTACCCCTTTCGGCTCTAGTCGAGCCCCTGAAGTTTGAAGTTCTCATTGGCTAGATCACCACCGTGAACATTTCACCGTGCTCTATAGGCAAATTTGTGAAGCGGTTTCTTTGAAGACTTCGTGTGACCTACTACTCACATCCCGTTTACGAAATACGTCACCCCGTCAGAGTTTACTCCCTCAAGCCTAAGTGTATCTCGCTACTCTGCTCACAACTATTTCATCTTGCTCCAATCTCACATCGCGCTTCCTTGAGGTAATAAACTCGCATTACAAGGTGTCATCGCCGCGTTGCATATCTTCTCATCCAGTGCAATCGGAGTCTTGGTTCCTCCACCACCTCCCCCTTCTCCGAAAAGACACGTCCACCTTTCGTTCTCGAGTCTAACCTCTGAAGTTTGAAGGTCTTGTCCCCTCGAAGATACGTCGCTTTTTTCGTCCAGTGTAATCCGAGTCTTGGTTCGTTCACCACCTTCCACTACTCCTAGAATATACGTCCCACTTTCGTCTCGAGTCGAGCCCCTAAATTTGAGGTCTCGTCCCTCGAAGATACGCACCCCATTTGTCTCAACTCGAGCCATGAAGTATGAAGGTCTGGTCCCTCGAAGATACGTACCTCTTTTGTCTCAAGTCGAACCCCTGAAGTTTGAAGGTTTCGTCGGCTAGATCACTACCGAGAACTTTTGACAAACCTTTATAGCGGGGATTCTTAACCTGGGATGCATGGATGGCTTTCAAGTGGTTCGTGAGGGTCAGATTAAAAAAGTAAATGGATGCGTTTCAAGGGGTCCATGGGGGTCAGATTAAAAAAAATGTTTCCCATTAAAATGAATGAAATAAAACGCACCTTGCCACTGCTTATATAGATCAGTGTTTCTCAATCTTTTTTTACCCATGGATCCTTTTCCTTTTAAAAAAAATTTGGTGGCCCCAAAGCTCCCAAATTTTTTACTAATAAGCAAAGGAATTGTATCAATAAGTAAAAGAATAGTAAATAATTATGCTTATTTTGGAGAAGGAATTTAAGTTTAAACTAATACAAATAAATTATTTAATAGTTAAGCTTTATGGAGCATTTATGTACATTAGTAACTAATTCATAATATACTTTTAAATAGATAAGTAAGTAATTAAATAAAAAATGTTGATTTATTCGATGAGATCCCTGTGACTGATGTTGCTCAGCGAGTTTTTTTATATTCGGCTCCATCGATGTCAATGATAGTCGAAGATCACCCCTTTGCACAATGTCAAGTCTATTACGAGCTTTTGACAATAAGTGAGAAACACGACTAAATCCTGATTCAACAAGGTAGATGATGACAAAGCAATGACGTAGAGTTGTGCTTTATCCCAGAGTAGTGGATACTTTTTAGCAGCTTTATTTGTTTTCCATATATCATGCTTCCCATCTTTATATTTTGCCTGCAATATTTCATCATTTTGTAATTCAATGAGGGTTTCCTGTAAAGAAATGTCTACATCGGCAACATTAACTTCGAAAGGAATTGTTACCCAAGATGGTATATCCATCATGAGTAAGTCACTAAACTGAGCTTGCATATCTTTGTGTAAATTTTCCAAATATTCACCATACAATGCAAGATCACCATCGTGCAGATCGCTGCTAATTGAGACCAAATAAGGAAACTGTTCAAATGCACGACGTCTGATATTAATCTTGTACAACTATAGGTTCCTCAGGAAAGCAGTAATTGCACCTTTACTGGATATGAGATCAGAATTTTTTCCTTGGAGCTGTTTATTAAGTAAATTGATTTTTTCAAATATATCTGATAAGTAAAATACATCCCATTTAGTTGCAAGAAGTTGTTCTCCAAGATGGGTGTTGGCCAGAAATAAGACAATAGAATCCCAAAGTGCAATAAAACGATAAAGACAATTCTCCTTTGACAACCATCTCACCTCTGTATGCATTACCAGACGTTCAAACTCTTCTCCATTTTGACTACAGAATTTACGAAAGAGGCGGGCTCTTCGAGAATTTGATTTAGTATGGTTAACCACTTTTATCACTAAAATAAGGACATCATGTAGGCGTCCAGCCAATTTCTGAGCAAATTAGTGTTGATGGTGTATCACACAGTGTATGTAAAATACTCCGGGGAAAGCTTGTTTTAAGTGTGCAATAAAACCTTTGTATCTGCCAGTCATGGATGATACACTATCAGTAGCACATGCTATTATGTTTTTGAGTGGAATATTGCTTTCCTTGAAATATGTAACAACTTCATTAAAAATTGTATCACCTCTTGTGTGTGTCTTAAGACTTCTAAGGAAAAGCATTTCCTCTCCGGGTCCTTGATCATCCATAAATTTAACATATGTTAGTAGAATTACTTCATTATCTCTTAATGTTGATTCATCAAGATGAAAAGCTAACTGGTTTACTTGCAAGTTAGCCATTAATTGCTTTTCAACATCCTCTGCCATTTCATCAATGCATCGTGACACAGATAAGTTGCTTAACGGGATGGAATTAGTGATTTCACTTGCATTTTGTTTCAGAACTAATGAAATTATAACATACACTGCTGGCAAAATTACTGTTTCACCAATATTATGAAGTTTTCCAGCCCTTGCTATTATCTTGCTAATATCATAAGATGCTAATAAACCAACATTTAGTTTGCTTACTTGGCTGTTAAACCCTTGAACCACTTTTTTTCTTGCTTGAATATCATCACGAAATTTTCTAAAGTATTGTACTGTGTCGTAGAATGGACTCTCGACGATATACTATATATAACTATTCGTTGAGGGAACTCCTTTAATTATCTTAGAGTGCGTCGATGTCTGGCTGGCCGATATTATGTATCTTCGATATGCTTAAGAAGTGGAACTGAGCTCAAGGATAATAATATTGCTATCATTAATAAAATAGAGTTTTATTAATAATAACTATCAACATAACACAAAACGGAAAATATTGACATAAACAGAGAATTGGAAAGGGTCGTAAAAACTCGAGCTAATCCGAGGATTGAAAGATTTAAAAAGGTAAAACAAATATAAAGTTAAAGGGAATGGAGGTTTCGCTAAATCATTTAAAGCACAGGATAGAATTGACAAAAGAGTTAAATACTCAAAGGGAACGTTTGGCTTACGTAATTTAGACTTGTTGTGCAGAGAAGGCGACGTGAAGGAATTTTCAAGCCGCTGGCGAGTTCCAGCCGAAAAGAAGGGGGGGGGATTAAATGATTCTGACGTGGCGTCTTGGGAATGAGAACCGTTTCTTGACGAAAGGCTTGAAGAACAATAGCTGTTCTACGTTGTTCTCTTCTGAACAACAGGAGGTGTGAGAACCGTCTCTTGTCTACGGGCTCAAGAACAATGGCTGTTCTAATGTTGTTCTCTTCTGAACAACAAGGGGAAAGGGTGAGAACCGTTTCTTGGCGAACGGGCTCAAACGAACAATGGCTGTTCTAACGTTGTTTCTTCTGAACAACAGGGGAAGGGGTGAGAACCGTTTCTTGTCAACGGGCTCGAACGAACAATGGCTGTTCTAACGTTGTTCTCTTCTGAACAACAGGGGAAGGGTGAGAACCGTTTCATGGCGAACGGACTCAAACGAAAAATGGCTGTTCTAACGTTGTTCTCTTTCTGAACAACAGGGGAAGCCTTTGTGGACTCGGCGTCACGGAGGCTCGAACCTTGGCACTCAAGGGATATTGTCCTTCTTCTGGACAAGTGATGGTGAATCTCGAGGTCGAGGTCCCTTGGCGCACAAGGTGAGAGAGGGTCTGGGTGATGTTTCGCGACGAAAATCTGGATCTCCAATCTCATCTTAGTGGTAAATTTTCCATCTCAATAGTCGAGACACTCCCTTAACGTGGGGTACAATGGAGTGGGAGCTTCGAGGAAATGCACAGCCGAGCCTGGGAACAATGCCTTTTCTGTCCATAAGCCTAACTCAATCTGGCGAGGTCGGCATGTGGGGGCGAACGAGGGAAGATAAACCTCCTTGTTTAAACATTGACTCAGGTGGCTGCGATAAGGCGCCAAGCTTCAAAGCGAAGATGCACGTGGGGAGCATCGTGGTTTTAAATAACATGTGATGGTGGTTGAAATTAACGCGGCCTCAACTTGTTCTATCACACCCGTCCATTCCGTGGAAAGTTGTCACTGTGAAAAAAAAGAGAGAAGGGACCGTACCTTCCTGCACCTAACTAGTATTACTTCAATACATATGATTATTTTGATCTTTAGATTACAGTGGATAATAACCTTTGATACAAACTTAATAAAAAAAAAAATGGGCATGGAACAATGAAATGATATAAAATTAGTACATACGGGACAAAATAATTTATACGTAAATTAATGGGTACAAATATATATACGTACAAAAAAAATAGAAATTGAGCGTTACAAAATTCAGACATATATGTACATTAACTAGTTATAATAAGAGAGAATCTAATTTAGGTCGTACAAGACGGTAAATACCTACATGGAGATACTAATCCTATGAGTACAATTACTCTTCGGTATTCGGTAACGCATTCCTACTGAGTGCGTCAGCGACCTGGTTATCGGAACCTTTTATATAATTTATTTTAAATTTATACTCTTGCAAGAGTAAACTCCAGCGCATGATTCAGCCGTTAGAGTGCCGCAAATTCCTAATATAGGCTAACGGACGGTGGTCGGTTCCTATCTGAAATTCTTTTCCTATCAAGTACCTTTTGAATTTGTCTATAACCCAGATAATTGATAGAGCTTCCTTCTATAGTGGCATATCTCTTTTCGCGTGGTAATAATTGACGACTAGCATATGCAACTGGATGACTCTTTCCTTCATCCTCGTATTAAAGGAGTACACCTCCAATGCCCTCGTTGGACGCGTCGGTCTTAATCCCAAAGGATTTTTCCGGGTTAGGCAACTTTAAAATGATTGCAGAAATGAGCTTACTCTTGAGCTGATTAAAATGGAAAATAGCGACATAATTCCAACGTAGACGATCGGGTGAATTCTTTTTTTGAAGTGGGCTGAGGGGCGCCGAAATTGCAGCGAATTTCGGAACAAATCGCTGATAGTACGAAGCTGATTCTAGGAACGATCTTAATTTCTTCTTTGTAATCGGAAGGGGCATGTCGGCGATTGCCTTAATCTTATCCTCTTGGGGAGCTAACTTGCTTTGTCCTATTTTGAAACCCCAGTATTTTATGGTTTTGTGGGCAAAATGGTATTTGCTGGGGCCGATGGTGAGGCCATTTTTGCGCAGTCGCTCGAAAAGAGCTATTGGGGCGGTTAAATGGTTATTCCATTCAAATAGTTCTTGTAGCTAACTCTTTTGATGTGGTGTCAGCTGCGCGTCAATATCCAGGTCAGAGGGTTCAAAAGACTCGCCTGGTAGGGAAGGAGGAGGGTAATCGGCATCAGGTTGGATGCACACTGTCTGTATTACATTAAGGGACTCCGCGGGGTAATCTTCATCAAGCGCCGATGTTTCGTCCAGTGCTACGAAGATATCTCCATGGGCACGTTGGGGGTACTTTTTCTCTTGGGGTCCACGGACAGTCTCCGTGTCCTTGTCTTGGGCCTTATCGCCTAAGGGTGTTAGTAATTCACACTCCATTGGTGCCGTCTTAAAGTCCTGGTTAGGGGTCTCCGAGAAATCGGACGGTATCTGGGTTCTGATGGGGACGGGCTCCTGGGCTCCTTTCTTAGCTCGGCCTCGAGGAAGGGTGGCCTAAGACACATGGTCGGAACTTACTTGGGGGCTCTGTCCTATAAGTATGAAACAGAATTGTATGGGTGCTGAAATGACTTCAGCCCAGCCATCATAATATTAACACTGCAGGTAACATCTAACGACGGGGAATTGGTTCGCGCGCCCAAGGTAGTCATGTACCACCGCGAATCTTTCGTGGGTAGGGTCCACTGGGGGGGAGGAGTTAGTCGGACACGATGAAACACGTACATCCTGTGTCCCTGACGAGAGTCGACACTCGGCAGCCGTTCACGCTGCCCTCCTCAAATTTCAAAGTTCCCGGAGAACTTTTATCAAAAATAAAATTCACCTGGTGCCCTGACGGAGGGGGAGAAGTTGCTGCTTGGGTCTGCACCACCGGGGGAGCCGAGGTGGCATTAATCTGGTGAACTTGGTGGGCTGGTCCGCTTCTAAGCCTAGAATTTTGGGGGCAATTCCAGCTCATGTAGTTTTCTACACCACAGGTAAAGCATATGATTGGTCGCTTCGGGAAGAGAGAGTTTGAGGAGAAATCTTAACGGGAGGTTTGGAGTCTCGTTGTTGGTTTTGGGGAATGAAGTTTTGGGGTTTTACGCAGCTCGGAAACTTTTTAAGGTAGTCATGTACCACCTCAAACTTTTCGTGGTTAGGGTCCACTGGGGGAAGGAGTTCGTCGGACACGATGAAACACGTACATCCTGTGTCTCTGTCGAGAGTCGATACTCGGCAGCAGTTCACGCTGCCCTTCTCAAATTTCAAAGTTCCCGATGAACTTTTATCGAAAATAAAATTTACCTGGTGGCCTGACGGAGGGGGGAAAGTTTCTGCTTGAACACGAGCTAATTTAATCTGATGGTGAAGCTCAGCTTGTCTTATGCGTTCCTCTCTTTCTCTTTCTTCTCGTTGGATTTCTCTTCCTCTTTCTTCTCTTTCTCTTAAGTTTTATCTTTCCGTTCTTTGCTCTTCTTGAACGTACTTAATTAGTTCTTTTCCGGAGAGTCCCAAGGATTCTCCTTGCGCTTTAAAGATTTCGAACTGAGTCATCTTTGCACTTGGGTGCGAAATAGTCAACCAACTACAATTCCTTGCAACAAGAATTATGCCTTCTAGAGAAATAGCCTACCTAAATATGGGCACTGACCTATTTGTACTTGGTTTCTTGATCTAAATAACCACTGACTAAAAATAAAAAAACACAAAAAAATTATTATAACAGTTCCTTGAGCTACTTCAGCTTCTTAAGTTTCCAAAAAAAAGGGGATATCAATCGTTAAAACAAAAGGGAACTACTATACTCTATTATTATACCGAATAACACTATGCTTTACTTGACTGAGACCAGTGTTTGCAAAGATATAGCGTTAAACCTTACACACCTGATACAAAATTTAAATAGTATATATATATATATATATGTCGTAGAATGGACTTTCGACGATATACCATATATAACTATTCGTTGAGGGAACTTATTTAATTATCTTAGAGTGCGTCGATGTCTGGCTGGCCGATATTATGTATCTAGGAAATGCTTAAGAAGTGGAACTGAGCTCAAGGATAATAATATTGCTATCATTAATAAAATAGAGTTTTATTAATAATAACTATCACCTCACACAAAACGGAAAATATTGACATAAACAGAGAATTGGAAAGGGTCGTGAGAACTCGAGCTAATCAAAGACCACTCTACAGTTTCAACTTCTTATTCAAGACAAACAAGAACAACCGCCTCACTAAAATAAACTAGTTTACAATAGAGAAAGTAGTATTTGTGGTATATTTGAACAGAATAAAAATAATTTTGTTTAATTTGCATGAGTAGAATCTACTTTTAAATTGAAAAAGAGTGAGTTATTTGTTAAGATTGTTTACTTTATCTATAATTTTCTATGCTATAGGCGTACATGTATGAGGCAATAATAATTATATTATGTCAATAAAATAAAGTACATATATTAATTGCATGCAAAGTTGTTTTTAGGACTTTTATGTGAAAACTTCCTTGGTGGGGGTCTATAGCTTTCATCACCTTTCTTAAAGTGGTCCATGACTGAATAAAGGTTAAGAACCCCTGCTCTATAGGCAAGATCGTGAAGCGGTTTCTTCGAAGAGTTCGTCTGGCATACTCTTTTCATTCCGTTCACGAAAGTACGTCGCCCCGTCTGAGTGCGCCCCCAAAAGCCTAAGTGTATCTCGTTACTCCGCTCATGAGTAAGTCATCTTGTCCAACCTCACCTTGCTCTTCCTTGAAGTAATCGACTTCCATTGCAAGATCTCATCACCGCGATGCAAGATCTTTTCACCCATGCAGTCCGAGTCTTGGTTCTGTCGCCACCCCCCGCCCTTTCCCTGAGAAGTGACGTGCCCCCTTCGTCTTGTGTCGAGCCCCTCAATTTTGAAAGTCTCGTTCCTCGAAGATACTTCCCCCTTTCGTCCAGTGCCATCCGAGTCTTAGTTCCGTCACCACCTCTCCTTTCTCCGAGAAGATACGTCTGCCTTTCGCCTCGAGTCGAGCCCCTGAAGTTTAAGGTCTCGTCCCTCGAAGATACCTCCCCTTTTGCTCTTCCTTGATGTAATCGACTCCCATTGCAAGATCTCATCGCCACAGTGCAAGATAATTTCATCACGTCAATCCGACTCTTGGTTCCTTTACTAACTCCCCCACCTCCAGGAAGATTTATACCCCTTTCGAAAGTCTCGAGTCGAGCCCCTAAAGTTTAAAGTTCTCATCGGCTAGTTTACCACCGTGAAACTTTTGACCATCTCTATGCGCAAGTTCGTGAAGCAATTTCTTCGAAGAGTTCGCGCGACATACTCCTCTCATTCCGTTCAAGAAAGTACGTCACCCTCTCCGAGTGCACTTGCCCAAGCGTAAGTGTATCTCTCTACTCCGCTCACAAGTAATTCATCTTGCTACATCCTCACCTCGTACCTCCTTGAGCTAATAGACTCCCAATGCAAGATCTCATCGCCCGCTACAAGATCTTCTTATCCTGTGCAATCCGAGTCTTGGATCCGTCACCACCTTCTCCTTCTGCGAGAAGCTAGTCCGTAAGGTAAAGGTCATTCCGCCGTTTTTTTAAAATCCTCCCTAGGGGTTATTTCCCACTGCTATAATTTGTTAATTACCGAATATCCTTTTCATTTCCCAATTGCATTAATACATGTCCGATCTGCTCATTGTAATTGCCTAGTACTTCAATCTTGACCCCTGAATATTTTTTGATATTAGTTTTTTTTAATTAAATCATTTATTTTAAAGGTAGTCTCCTTAAATAAGCTTGAATGAATCCTGGCATTTTACAAACCCTTTAAGGCCAGCCTGACGCACTCGCATACTGACTCCTTTTGTTTGAGACTCGCATTCAACTGGAGCGAGGCCTAACTCCCCTCTCTTCATTCACGCACGGCCTCTCAGCTTTCGGCTGCATATTTATGATTGCCTGACCCACAGACTAGGTTGTACATCAATAATACCTCGACATATAGTGTTTAGTAATTGTCCCCGTCCCCGAAATAACCTTTGAAAATATTAAGAAGAAAAGAGTTCACCTAGAAAAATATTTGGCACCAACAGAGTGAGCAAAGCTAATCGTTTACTAAAGTCTTACTTGGAGGATTTTACGCAACAAATTTTCCTGGGGATTGTTTTTATAAAAGATTATCAAAAGTTGCCCTGAGAGTCTACATGAGGTCTTTTTGGAAATGATTAAGATATGGTAAATTCTCCCGAATAGGAGAGAATCACGTATGGAAGAATTTCTTGTGTAAAAGGAAGAAGTAAATTTGGTAACCTTTCTGACCCTGTGCTAACTCAAAACATAAACAAGTTTCCTTGCATGCCACCAGAAGAAGAAAGAGCTATCCACCAGGTAATAGATGAATGGCTTGTGAAATAGTTAAAATAATCAATTAATAAGAAATAAGAAGGTCGATGTAAAAAAATTTACCAACTTGTTTCAATAATCTTATGATGCCTACAAATTATCGAATAATGCATGTTAAAAACACCAGAAGGGAAGGAAGCGTACATATAAAAATGAATCCGGCAAACACAATTGCTCAAAAACTATTAAAAGATTCCAGTTGATCAAGATTGGGCAACGAAAAGAAATCAAAAGCGTACGGATCTTATCTTATTTTCTTTGTTCTCTGAGTGCACGTATTTGTTTTTCTTAATAGATTGTTAGCTTTCAATGTATTATCTCAAGTTTTTCATTCTTTACTATTATTGCTGTTCGTGTTACCAAAATTAAAGCAAATAATAAAGAGTAGTCCAAACCTTTCATTGCAAAGACTGAAAGTCATGATATTATCCAATTAAATTCCATTTTTCAAAAAGGAATTTAAGAAATTTCACACTGTGCATTTAATTAGCGCTCGGCACAGAGTTATTTAATGGTACTATAGCATCTTTTTAAATATTTTTGCAGTCTTTTTTCATACAGCAGAGGATTTGAAAATGTTGCTCAAATAAGCTGGCAAATATGAATTAATATGCAAGGACAAATTTTCAGTGAATTGGGCTTCATGGAGAATGGATTCTTACCTGTAGCTGATAAATAAACTTCATAAAATTAATAAATAACTTCAAATTAATCTTTCAAATCGCTTAAATCTTTTAATTTTGACAAAAATATTATAAACCAAGAGCGTTAAATGCAAAGTTTGACTATAATACAAATTGATAATTTTCCATTAATTTTTCCTTTGATGTTATAATTAAATAAAATATCTAACAAATATTTCCGCGGAGTTTATCGAGCAAATATTAAAATGTAATATTTGCATACTTTGCTGTAAGAAAATGGATGAAAGACGAATATTAACACTTTAATACGAGTAGGATAATAGTTGGTGACAGGAAATTTTTCATAACGCTATAAATACACTCGCATAGAAACTTAATTATTAAATTGATCGCAACTATTGAAATAAAATAAAAGAAAAGGCTGAGTCTACACTTGCAACTCATTTGCCGTTACTCTCCTTCCTTAGGGCCCATGCCTCCCTTCTCAAGGACTATATTGAATGCTACCAAACCGAGTAACAACCTCCGGTTGCAAGTGTTCGGTGTGCGGCGATAGCAATTACACATGAGTTGCATCACCTTAACCTCAGCCATCCCTAGCATAGCTTCTCCGTAAACTTACTAATGTTCACCAGGACTTTGATCACACTTGCTTCTATATTACTATTCATACTCTTTTTACATACCTTCTTGATTATTAAACCTACATCTCGCTATCTTGCAAGCTTCCACTCTGCGAAAAACCCCAAACTGTTCCAGACGTTTCGGCTCTTGTCATTTTTCCCTTTGGGTATTACACGCGTGCGCTTCCCCCTCGTGCTCAATGATCTTTGCTGGTTTCTCATTCAAAAAGGATCCAATCACCTTTCAGCTCCTTCTTTTTTAATATAAAACTTAAATCCGGCAATACGTTCCTAGCTTCCTCCCTTCCCTAATGATATTGACCTTGCCAGCTAGAACATCTACTCTAAGACTCCGACCCCACCAGCCCCAGCAATTACTAATTCTGCCTTCTTTAATGTGTGTTGAATAAGTGATCGTTCTTTCTCAATATTTTGTTTTAGAATACTAAATAATCTCATGATACACGCAGGCCTTTTTATTAGGTGGTAGACAAGGGCTCGGTAAAGGCCAATTAATTCGAAGAGCGCCACTCCCAAAAATGTCTTATTCTTATTTACTTTTGCAAGAATATTTTACCTTTTAGTTTTTCTAAAGGTAATGAAAAATATTTTCAGTGGAGTAACAATTTCTTGAAGCCAATGAAGCCCACGTCATTACTCTATTCCTTGTATTTTTAATAACTCATCCGGCGGCCACCTCATTCCTCACTATCTACTAAAATAGCATATCATTAACCAAAATATAGTTATCAATATTAGACTCAAAATGAGTAGGTAACTTAAGTTCTTTCATTTTATTCTCCCCATGTACAGCTTGAAAATCAGAATTTTCGAAAGTGTGTGGAAGAAAATAAAGAGAATGTAACCTAGCAAGGATCAAATCCTACAAATCTAACTTAAACTTATCCCTTCTACGTAAAATAAATCTAACCTGTCATCCAGTTTTGTTCTTGCATTCTTTTACCCCGGCTTGACTTAATAATCCATATGCGCGGGATAAAAGTGATTCGAACTGAGTAACTTTTCTCAATCTGAAGATTCTTGGTCATGCTAATTGAGTACAATCAGGAATCAGAGAGTTTCCTAGGCGGAATATCTTGTCTCTAAATTGTAGAGTTCCTATAATTTTTAGGCGTGGGTAACTATAAATCTCACTATATCGGTCGGTCCCCGATTTGCTTCTTTTTGTTTTTAAAATAACATTGTAACTATTCATCCGATTATAACGAAGTTTGAAAGAGGTTAGCCCAGGAATTATAATTTTTTTTCTGGCAATAACTTTATAACTATTTGGCTGATTTTAACAAAAGGTTTAAACGCCTATGTTGTTTTCCATTCTCTTTCGAATGATATAATTTCCAAAATCATTTTCTTAAGTTAATCATTAAAGTCTTTTAGATTGAGCCTGGATGTATCGAAAATATCGGAAATTCTTGTTGAAAAAGCCCTGTGTCTGTCTCCTTGTCAATTATTTTCGCTATTCATATGGCCTTTGCTCAAAATTGACTTTCATTTCGCGTTCCTTGGAGCAGAATTCTCTCGCCATTGCACTTATTTTTCAGTCTAAGGAATAACATTTTAAAGGTCCAAACGAAGTTCACTGTTCCAAAATATATTTTAGTTATATATTTCTTTTCTCATCATCATCATTTTATGTTTCGATTATAACATTTCTTTTTATATCTTACTATAGCTTCTAATATATATTCGAAGTACTAACGATCATGTTGACAATATTTTGCTGTAATTAACACCATCAATCACACTGTTATGCCCCCTCCCCGACTATTACAAGAGGACGAATGCTATAAAGAAACAAATAGCGAAAAGGTTACTGTATATAGTTTTTCCTAATTGTCTCGGTGCCTCAAATGACCTTTGAAAAGGTTATTTGGCACCAACAGAGGGAGCAAAGTTAATCGGTTACTGTCGTCTCATTTGAAAGATTATAACTCCCCAAGTTTCCTGGAGAGCATTTTCTAAACGATTATCAAAAGTCGACCTGAGAATTTACATGATGTCACCTTGGAAATGATGAAAATAGGGCAAAGTCACTCAAATGGAAGAGAATAACTTATGGAAAATTTCTCGGGTAAAAGGAAGACAGCAATTTGGGACCCTTTCTGACCTTGTGCTAACTCACAACATATACAAGTTTCCTTGCGAGCTACCAGAAGAAGAAAGAGCCATCCACCAAGTGATAGATGAATGACCTGTGAAATAGTTAAATTAATCAATTAATAACAAGGTCGATCGAATAAAGTACACCAGCATGTTTCAATAATCTTATGCTTCCTACAAATTATACAATAATGTATGTTAAAAATATCAGAAGGGAAAAGGGCCTAAATATGAAAATGAATCCGGCAAACTCAATTGCTCAAAACTTTTAAAAAATTCTTTGTTCCATGAGTGCACATATTTGTTTTTCATTATCAATTGTTACCTTTGAATGAATTATCTCAAGTATTTCATACTTTATTATTGTGCTGTTCGTGATTCCAAAATTAAGGAATTAATTAAGAGTAGTCAAAAACCTTTCATTGCAGAAACTTCAAGTCATGATATTATCCAATTAAATTCCATTTTTCAAAAATAAATTTAGGCAATTTCCGGCTATGCATTTAATTAGAATTCAGCACAGTTAGTTAATGGTAATATAGCATGTTTTAACTATTTTCCAAAGAATCATATTACAGAACAGAAAAATTGAAATGTTGCTCAATTAAGCTGGCAAATATTAATTAACATGCGAGGAAAGTTGTTCAGTGAATTGGACTTCATGGAAATAGAATTTTACCTGTAGCTGGTAAATAAACTTCTTAAAATTAATAGGTAACTTCAAATTAAACTTTCGAAACGCTTAATCCTTTTGATGTTGAAAATAATCTTATTAACCAAGAGCATTAAATATAAAGTTTAACTATAATACACACTGATAATTTTCCATTAATTTTTCCTTTGATGATATAATAATATTTATATCTAACAAATATTTGCCCGGATTTTATCGAGCAAATATTCAAATGTAATATTCACGTATATTGCTGGCAGAAAATGGATCAAAGACGAATATTAACGCTTTAATACGAGTAGGATAACAGCCGGTGACTGGTAACTTATCATAACGCTATAAATACACTCGCATAGAAACTTAATTATTAAATTGATCGTAATTATTGAGATAAAATTAAATAAAGTTTGAGTCTACACTTGCAACTCATTTTGCCGTTACTCTCCTTCCTTAGGGCCCATGCCTCCCTTCTCAATGACTATATTGAATGCTACCAAACCAAGTAACAACCTCCGGTTGCAAGTGTTTGGTGTGCGGCGATAGCGATAACACAAAGGCGCTCTATTTTAACCTCAGAAATTCGTAGCATAACTTCTCCGTAAACTTACTAATGTTTACCAGGACTTTGATCACACTTGCTTATATATTACTATTGATACTCTTCTTACATCCCTCCTTGATTATTAAACCTACGTCTCGCTATCTTGCAAGCTTCCACTCTGCGAAAACCCCCAAACTGTTGCAGACGTTTCGGCTCTTGTCATTTTCCCCTTTGGGTGTTACACGCGTGCGCTTTCCCCTCATGCTCAATGATCTTTGCTGGTTTCTCATTCAAAAAGGATTCAATTACCTTCCGGCTCCTTCTTTTTTAATATAAAACTTAAATCCGGCAATATGTTCCCAGCTTCCTCCCTTCCCCAATGATATTGACCTTGTCAGCTAGAACATCTACTCTCAGACCCTGCCCGCCCAACCCCAGCAACAACTATTTGTGCCCTCTAGTAATGTGTGTCGGATAAGTGATCGTTCTTTCTCAATATTTTGTCTTAGAATGCTGAATGATCTACAGGGTACAGGCATACTTTTTATTTGTCGTTAGACAAGCTCTCTGTGAAAGCCAATTAATTCAAAGAGCGACACTCCCAAAAAGTCTTTTTATTATTTTCTTTGGCAAAGAATCTTTTACCTTTTCTTTTTCTTAACTATATGAAAAAGATTTGTAGATGAGTAACAAATTCTTGTAGCCCATGAGGTTACGTCATTAATCTATTCCTTGTATTTTTTAATAACTCATCCGGCGGCCACCAACATTTCTCTCTATTTACTAGAATAGCTTATCATTAACCAAAATATAGTTATCAATATTAGGCTCCCAATGAGTAGGGAACTTAAGTTCTTTCATTTTCTTCTCCCCACTAAGCTAATTAAAACTTAACCCTTTTACGTAAAATAAATCTAACCTGTCATCCAATTGTGTTCTAGCATTCTTTTACCCCTGTCTGACTTAATCCATGACGATAGCCGGAAAAATGATTCGAACTGAGTAACTATCATTGATCTGTAGATTCTTGGTGGTGGTGATTGAGTCTGGTAAGGGATCAGATAGTTTCCTAGGCGGAATATCTTGTGTCTAAATGGTAGAGTTCCTATAATTTGTAGTCGCGTGCGAGTCTAGTCACGGGCGACTCAAATTCTCACTATGCCGGTCGGTGCCCGTTTTGTTTCTTTTTGTTTGTTTTTTTAATTATATTGTAACTATTCGTCCAATTCTAAAAGAATTTGAAATACCTATATTCTTTGACATTCTCTTTCGAAGGATATAATTGCCAAAGTCCTCACAAGATTAGCCCTGGAACTATTTTGTTTTAGCTATAACATCATTAGTATTCAGGCGATTCTTTTAAAATTTGAAACCATCATTTTATTTTGCATTCTCTTTAGAATAATATAATTCCCAAATTCCTTCCAAAGTTATCACAGAAGTTATATTGTTTTATTTGTAACATCATAACTATTCGACCGATTTTGACGAAATTGGAAACCCTTATCTGGTTTACATTTTCTTTGGAATGATATAATTGCCAAAATACTCTCAAGGGTCGCTCTGGAATTATTTCTTTTCGCAATAACATCATAACTTTTTTGCCGATTTTAACTAGATTTGAAACCCTTATGTTGTTTTACATTGTCTTTCGAATGATATAATTGACAAGGTTATCCTAAGGTTATGCTGGGAATTATTGAAAGTAGGTTAAATCAGAATACATAAGTAAAAGCACGCGACATTTTGGTCAACAGACCTTGTTTTTTTTAATATACCAAATAGTCAATATTTATTTTTCATTCCTAACCATAAATAATTTTGTTTACTAGGTTCCGTATCATTGGTAAAAGGTTGGGCTGGATTTTCGACCTCATCGGCACTAAATCACTATCGTTTTCGGCTTGGATGATTCGCCTAATACATCCTTGAGAAAAATTATGGAGCAGGTATGAAAAAGTGAAGATTATGATTGAAACTTTTTTATTTCATAATTAACACAATACCAATAAAACATTTAGGCGTATATTTTATCAATAATTAATAGTTAATGTGACCTCCTTTTGCTTTCATAACCACTTTAATGTGTTTTTGCATATTGTGCATAACTAATTGGGACAACCTCCTTCCTTGCAATATGTGATCCTAACGCTTATTCCTAATTTTTCAGTGATTAGCTTATTGTTAACTTACAATTGATAATTTTTTTGTTAACAATTTCAATGTTTCCTAAAAAACAAATTTCCTTAGTTCAAAGAGCTCAGATCATTGCACTGTTCAGAGAGGGATTATCACAAGTCAAAATTGGAAGAAAATCAAAAAGCTTGAGAAATAATGTCCTAAAAACCATTTAAAGGTACAATGAGACCAATTCTTTCAAAAACTGTGATTCTTAAGGTCACAAAAGGTCTATAACTCCGAGAGAAGAGACGTTGCTGAAAATGACATGTCTGGCCGATACGAAAATTACCTCTTCGGATGTACCTGCTAAGTTTTAATTAGACACAAACAAAGGGATATCAAGACACACAGTGAGAAGAAAGTTATTAGAAGCTGAGTTCAAAGGATGTAAGGCTAGAAAGAAACGGTGGCTGTCTCAGGTGAACAAAAAGCAGAGATTCTCTTGGGCCAAAGGACATCAAGATTGGAATTATGGTGATTAGGCTAAAGTTGTTTAGTCTAACGAAAGCAACTTTGAGTTAGGTTCTTAAATCCAGTTTCCACCAATTCATTACGCTTGTACTCATTTTTATTGGATATAAAAATTTTATTGGCTACCAAAAATGATCAGTAATTTTTTTTTCTCATCAGGTCTTTGGAACCCCTGGAGCTGTTTATGTTCGTCGAAGTGATGGGGAAGCTTATGATCCAAGATATGTTGTCCAAACAGTCAAATGTGTAGGTGGTAGTGTAATGGCTCGCGGCTGCCTGATATCTTTAGGTCCAGCATTGTTGTTCACTTGTGAGTACACAATGAATTCTAACACTTACAGCATCATGTTTGACCAGGTTTATCAACCGTACTTAGGTTAAGTTTTCAATGATGACATACCAAATGATGTAATCTTCCAACAGCACAATGCTCCATGCCACACATATAGAGTCCTTAAGGGTAGGTTTAAAAAGAAAAGGGTGACATTGATTGAATAGCCCCTTCAATCTCCAGATTTCAATTCCATTGAAGGTTTGTGGTCGCACTTTAGCACAAGAGCAATAGTGCACAAATGTTCCTCAAAAATTGAATTAACAGCCAAAATTCATGAAGAGTGGCAGAAAATGGAGCCAAACACCTTTGGAAACTTAGTATCAAGTATGCAAAAAGGCATAAAAGCGCTTATAAAACAAAAGGAGGACAGATCAAATATTAATTATTGTTAGGATGTACGCAAAATTGTTTATTTGTATTATGTCAAATGTGAAATAAATGAGTTCCAATCATATTTTTCACGTTTTGATATCTGCCCCTTTATTTGGGCGAAGACTGTATATGAGTTGCCTTATGGTGGTAGTGAAATTTTACTTTTCAGCAATTAATAAATGCAAATTTACCCAGCAAGCTCCTAACTTTAAAGATAAAGTGTATTTAGATCAACTCTTGAGGAATGTGACTATGTTATCTTACATTATAGGTGTAATTGGTGTTCCCGTTTCAGAAAGATAGGCAATTGTGGGTACAAGAGACGCTAAGAGATCTCCAATTGTGCGTGCAAGGGCGTTGCCGTAGCAGAGAGAACGGCAATTGTGCAATCAACTGGTGTTCCGGTGGCACTGAGATCGGCGATTGTGGTTGCCATTGGAGTTCCTGTGGCAGATAGATAGTTCATTTTGGGTACAATTAGTGTTCCCGTGAAAAATGGATCGGCAATTTTAGATTCGATCGTTGTTTCTGAAGCATAGAGATCGGCAATTGTATGTTCAAGTGTCATTTCCTTGCCAAAAGATCGGCCATTTTGGGTGCAAGTGTGATTCCAGTGGCAGAGTTATCGATAATTGTCGTTTAGTTTGCGTTGCTCTTACAAAGAGCAATTACACAAGTAAGTCTAGTATCTTAATGATACAGGCACCTTATGTCTGGGTTAGCAATCTCTTTTATTGGACTTTTTACCAAATGGTAAATGTAAGAACGATACATCTAATCTAATCTAATATATACTAAATTTTCACTTCAACTGTGGTGCATAAATAAAGGAACATAGGTTATTAGTGATATCACAGTGAGATAGTAGACTTACTTTCATACTGGGTGCAATCTTTTCAAGCCATAAATGTCCTGCATTTATAAAATTCCATGCAAATCCTGACTTGGTTTTTACATAGGTCAGATGTCAAAAAGCCTAGATGCGAGAATTAAACGACATAAGTACTGTTGTCGAACAGGGCAAACTTCAAATGCACTGTTTATTCATCAATCTACTTGGAAGCATCAAATTGATTGGTCTAATGCGAAATCCATTATTTTCTGCCCAATTTTATTGAAAGAAATTTAATGGAAACCGCAATAATCAAATTCTCCCATAAAATTAATTTCAATTTAAATTAGATAATTGTATCACGAATAATATTTGTTTGCAATATAAATTTAATTTGTTGAATTGATTTATATATTGTTATTCCGCAAGTGGATTATTCATTTGTTCGTCAGTTGTTTTTTCCCCTAAACGATTGTTTTTGTTCCTCGGTACGTTTGAATGATGCCACATTTCTCTGTTTATTAACTATTTCTTTATTTCATTGTACTTCTGCCCCTGATGATGTAAACACGAAAGCGCTTGGGTTTATTCTGTGCATTATTTTCCTTTGGGATATTTCAAGCATATATATATATATTGTATATATATATATATATATATATATATATATATATATATATATATATATATATATATATATATAGAGAGAGAGAGAGAGAGAGAGAGAGAGAGAGAGAGAGAGAGAGAGAGAGATAGAAAGAGAGAGGAGGAAGATAAGGAGATAGAGAGATAAATAAATGAACAATAGCTTCCATGTCGTTCCTCAACCCTATTCAAGGGCGCCACCCCTACGACTGGGCAACCATCCATTTCTCTAAAAGATATATTTTAAGAATAACTTTATAAAAGCTAGCGTCGGTACTTTAACAGGAAACAAGAAATCTATATTTTCTCGCCTGTCTTTGCCCGTCAAAACTTTTAGATGAATGAACAATAACGTTCATTTTAATGTGGTTAGGTAAGGGCATAGCTTAGAAACACTTAATTTGCGACCTTGAAAAGTGCCCTGTAGCTGCTCACCTTCCTTTATGATTGCCACCCATGTGAATGGGCAATCTTCCATTTCCCTTTTTAAATGATAAGTATCAAGAAGCTTTTATGGAAGTTAGCTTTGCTCATTTATCTAAAAATATAGACAACAAAGAACTGATAGAATATATGCATCTCTGGCTTTCGGTTAAAGTTCAATTAAAAAATACTCACTACGATGAACGTTATCGAGAACCTCCCGGGTATATATTCGACACATGAAAGTTCACATGCAGATTGTGTCTGAAGTCGCCGTGCAGTACGTTAACCTTAACGTATTCGTTAATCGATAGGGAATCGACTACATTCTCGTCCTAGAGAAGAGTTGAGTGATTATCGTGGAAATAGTTAGACGCGTTTCAACCCTTCTCACCACGTCTTCGGATTTTAAGGATCGAAAAGCCATTCCTTCGCCTCTTACGGATAAGAGCCACCCCTCGACTTCAGTTTCCTAAAGTTGAATTTAGTTTCTCGTGAGACGCCCACAAGTTTAAGGACGAACTTACCTACCTGGTCCTACTCTCCGCACATTAAGGCAAAAGGGGTTTAACCATCGCTTCGTCAGGCTCCTTCAACCTTTACCGCTTGAAACCTCAAGTATCCCCTTTGCTCTAAAACTTGCATAATTGTAAAAGCATTACTCATTTAATTATCCTCCAGGTCAAACTTAATTGATAGTGTTAATCATCTTAGCAGTGAACTGTAAATATTTAATTGCATTGCCATCTAACTTTCCCTATATGTATACTCGTATGTAATCTTTAGTCCTATTAAAGTATATTTTTGTAGCAGTGTTTAAATATTTCTTGGCCTAGCAACTGTGTATTTAGAGCACTCTTAGAAACATCCACAGGTGGATTCTTAATTTCGCTCGGCCAGTAGGCCTGTGTGCGTATAACGGCGTACACCGGTCATACCACGACACAATTAAATAAGTGATACAAACGCGTATCCCTTCCTCTAACTACAACTTATCCAAACAAATTTTATATTAAAAATATAAAATATTTATAAGAAAAATAACGAGTCCACAAGCTTCGTGAAACAAATCCGTGAGAACCCACAATATTAACGTCATGAAACAAACAAATAAAAATCCAATCAGTAAAGCAATTTTCTTTCCTGACTACGGGTGACACACAAGGCTTGGTTATAATTAGTGAAAATGTAATCTTGCCATCAGTAGTCAGGGAGCTTAATTAATATAAACTCCAGAGTAGAATTTATACATGGTAAAGTAGGGTGAAGGCAATGTTGAAGTAGATTTTCAAATGTAGGGACTGCGAAACTACTGTTCGTTGTAGTTAAATGCTGAATTAGGGCAAGCATAATGTTCACGATGCAAGGAGTATCGGCTTGAGAAGTATGAAATTTTCTTAGGAAAACAAATTGTATAAAACATTATGAAAAATTGAATGAGGGGACATTAATTAGGCTTTTACGTATAATACCCCTGAAAATAATGATTAATTTTCCGGTCACAAGGAACAAAAGTTAAAATTACAGCAGAGGTAAATAGTAATTAAATATATTAAATTAAATGGGCAATCAATATGATTGAGAATAATTATTAAACCAATGGAAAATATTTATGCCCAAACTCAGTCAGTTTGCTGTCTGTGCGCAAAAAGTCAATAGTAGAATAGGTATTTAGAAATCTTAAAGACAGACAGGAACAAATTCCCGTGATCCACAATGGCAACCAAGTTAGCTCACTCAAACTTGCTCCTTATGAGAATCTCAAAGAAATCTCAGCTACCCTAAGGGCTGGTTGTTCTCAGGGCCCGTAGAGGCAGTGTCCTTACTTGAAGCTAAGGTGACTGACGGAAACGGATAAATTCAAAGCATATCAAAGTCTACACAAGATAACTAATATCTAAATTGTTAAAACGAATACATTTCAATTAACACAAGATAAGCAAAGACAAATATAAGAGCAGGGATATATTGGCTACTTTCTTTGCAAAAAAGACGCAAAATCTGTTGCAAAGAAAGTAACCAACATATAAGACTAACTAATAAAGCTAAATAAGGTAAGTACTTCTGCAAACAGTTAGTTGGAAAAATACTCACTAAATACTAAACAAATGGACTGATTCACAGTTAAAACTAGTAAGACTGACTCACAGTTAAAATTATCTTACCGAACATTTAACAAGGAGAAATTTACTCCTATGGCTACTACTTATAAATCCGTTTGTGGAAGAACTCAAAAGATAGTAAATAAACCACAGCACATACATGTAAACCAAGATTGGAATATCTTAACGTAATCCGCTAAATATAGCTACTTAATAATTCAATTAACAATAGAAAATATAATTTTAATAGCGGAAGGCTTAAATTTAAATCAAATTAATCAAATACTAAGCAGAAGGCCCAGATTATTAAGTTCCGCAGTGCACATATCTAAACTTAATAATTTATAAATAATAAAATGACTTATTGTCAGGATGGCTTAGAGAAGAAGCATAACAATGTTTCCTTTGACCGGTCTTTCCTGCAAAAAGCAGGAGAATAAATATAGAAACCGCCTCTGTGTCAAGTGAATTAGACCAAAGTTTTAGATGCTATATGTTTTTTTAAGAAGCATAGCGGTAAAATCACAATCCTTTCCTTCGAAAATTTGAAGTAGTAGAATTTTCAAATTATGAAAAGATTTCTGATAATAATACCAGCAAGGGTGAATATTTTATTGTATTTATGGATGGACTACTGAAAGAAGTACCCACGTATTAGAATCAAGAATACGGTTGGAAAATTCATGAAGAATGTTAAGGGAGAAGTGTTATAGCTAAGTTGGCATTTGCTCATGACCTGGGTTTTGAGAGTGGGATTGAGAAAGATCTGAAAATGTTGAACAAATCTCTTTACAGGGTACGTGAGAGCAGAAGTGTAGAAGTGAATGCATAAAAAAGTTAAATAATGGTATTTTGGAATGAGAAGGTGGTTCAACGTTATCCGGATTGGTAGTATCACCCTTGATTATGGGCAAGTTTTAATTATTCAGAATACATTACAAACGATATTGAGGATGGTAGTCGACGCACCTCTGAATCTGGTATTGGAATAAAGTTTGCAAAATATTATGAAGTATAATATTCTCGATCCCTTCTGTTAATAGCAATCTTCAAGGAATCCCCATCAATATTTATTTACCAAATTTTGCAACAGAGTTACCTCAATTCTTTGTAATCTCATGAAATATCTTTCGGGCCAATTTACATATTTCCATATTGCTCCTTGTTGACCCTTATAATTTGATTGGATGGAAAAAATGTAAAAATCAAATTAGATAAACGACTCAAATTCAGTCAAAACATATGATTATTTTCGTTGTGGCATCCCTTTGAAACAACATATAATATTACACACGTTAATCAATATGTCTACCCTAAAAATTAAGGCATCTTAAATAAGTTCAGATAAGGATTTAAAAAGTTAATCACATTTGAAGAAAAAAGGTTGTACGTAAACTTCTATAAAATGCTACATCAGCGCTCCCTCTTAGTCCCTTCAAAGATATACATTGAGAATATGTTGTATGATAAAAAAGAGTCAGGAAAAATACATTGCTGCCAAACTTGAAAGCTCTTTTCGAATTTTTACGGAAAAGTAGTAGAGAAATTTGTTGAAAAGCTATTATTGCAAATTGTGCATTATACATTATAAGTGATTTCCCGAGAAGTTTTCAATGCACTATTTAACTCTTTGAATACTTAGTCCTTAAATTTTATTAATTTGTCCACTCTCTCCAACATTCCTTTTTTTTTACTCTAACACATTTATTATAATTTATTCCAATATTTAAAAAAAATATAGATTTAGTAAAGAAAAATGTGATTTCACCCAAATATTCACTAACTTTGATTTGTTCGTAGTATCCTGAAGGACACCTGATATCAATTGCCTTTACAATAATATTCTAATGAACTTCAATTTATTCTAGGACTGTATTTCATATCATATATTTATTTCAGTAAAAAAGAGTTCCATTACAATTTTTCTAAAACAAGTTGCACTCATCAAAGTTTGAACAATCAAATTCTTGCGTCCACCTCAAAGTTCCCGAATTTATTAGATCTACGCCATTCAAGATCTTTCTGAGCACAATTATTTTACCGTCAACCAACCAGCCACTTCTCCAAGCCATCTGTCAGCTCAATTACAAGTCTAAGACATATATTTTTCTTTTTTCTTCTCCAATGGCCATTAGAAGATCTCAGAGATGTATCCATGTACGCCATTTCTATTACAGTTATGAATGTAACACAGACTGAATTTATGCCCGAAGTGGCAATTCTTCCAAGTTCTCTTAAGTACTACAATAGCTGGCAGAGTTAAGGCAGAAGTGTCTTTTTCGATCTAAGTGTCAATAATGTCTAGGAATGACTCCGATACGTTTCTTGCATCGCTAATAATGTCTACGGCAATGATACAAAGATCATTAATCTCGTCGTTCAAGGTAAACATCTTTACAATATACCCCTCTTTGTTTATATTTTTATCTTTTGCTTCTTCGTTATAGATAAAGATATCTTTTCAATAATTATTTACTTACGTCTTGAATTTTTCAGTCAACAATATATTTAGACAAAATATTCGTATATAACGTGTTTATATACATTACCTCAAACAATTTAGACCACATGCAACAGATTTCCTTCCATTTAATTCAGATCACTTTAACAAAAAATAATTCAACATTCACACTTCAACTACAACCAAAATGTTACGTAAACTCACCGAACCTTCAATAATTATATATTTACATATGTGGCAGAAAAATTAATTTTTGATGAAGACTAAATTCTTTTGAGATAGAGTTAAATTCTAGCTTAGATGATTGTTAAAATGATTTATTTAACATATTTATGTTCATAACGGTGTAACAGTGAAAATCCAGTAGTAGAGTCAATTTTGAGTGCTACATTATTTAAATGGTTCTTGTTGGATAGTAATTGATAAAACAAAAGTGATAGTAGGCATAAACATATGATCGAAGCTTCAGTAATATCGAGGTCCTAAAGAGTAGCGGATCTAGGATAAAAATTAGGGTGGTATTAACCTGAATATCTCCATCTGAGTAATTTAAGAATAGATCATTGATGATTAATAATCGTTATCTTACGTAGCATTGATAAAAATTAAGAGTATCTCATACACGAGTAAGCACTAACTCTCTCAGATCCTAATTTTTTTGCACGCATCCGAAAATTATGATTTTTGGTTTATTTTAATTTTTGGATGTTAGCTAAGGTATAATACTAAAATTAATAATTATTTTTCAGATTACCTGTATTTTAGATATTTATCATATGTTATATTCGATCGCACGGTTTAAAAACGTTTTATATGTATTCTTTATTCTTATAAAACTCTTTATCAATAGCATAATCCAACTATGGCTTAAAATTTAAATAGAAATATAAACCGGTCATAAATTGGGGGTACGGCTTAACCTGACCAAGCCCACACTTTGGATCAGCACATCGTCCAAAATCATTTCATCGGAAAAAAATATCACCCGAGGAACTACCGACCTTATTCAACATGTATCTCTATCAATCTACATGTAACAACATGTATCTACATCAATATTCATTGTAAAAATAAATAATAGGAACTTAAACAAAATACAGGTGCATTTGTGAGAGTTCACCTTGAGAATAAAAAAAAAGTAGATAAAAGAAACTCCATCATCTCTTTTCCGTTGAACGAATCCTAGTTACCAGTCATTGAATTTGGCTCTCAGTCTTTGGGATATTCTTAAATATCCTGAAATTCAAATCTTTGGTTATTTTCCCTATCTTCTAAAATTATCCACTCTCTGGAAAAAGCCAAGTGAATTTCTCTCTTTCTCTCAGTCAATCATGTAAATGTGGACTCCTTAATTGAAGGGAAGAGTCGTGTCAAATTTCTAACCATCTGATTTTCTTTTGCATTTAATTATCTGCTTAAAGCGAAGGTTCGTTTTATACATCGCTCTACATCTTCAAAATGACCATCTTTTTTTCTTTATAAAAAAGGTTCTTTTTCGTATTGAGGAAATTGAAGTAAGTATGATGACGCTTTATTATTTTTAATTATATGGGAAAAAAATATATCCTATGGAAACTTTTGAGTTAGTAAGTGTGGTGTGGAGGTCAGAGAGCTATCACATTTGGAGTTATGAATTAACAACAATTTTCAAGGCAATTGGATTTCTTATATGTTCCCATTTAGGCGTTTGTCAAACTTTTATTTTCCAAAATATTTTGTAAAACTTCAAATAACCTACGCCATACTTTTAGTATTAAAAACAGTACTAATGGTGTCTTTAGTCATTGTTTTCGTCATATATGGTTTTGGTTTAGCGCAGAAAGTACATATTTTTTTAAGATACTCCACCTTGTTTGGCTAAAAGTGAAATTAAAATAAGTCCACTTTGCCTTCTCTTGGTGTGAAAAGAAACCAAGATTTCAATCATTGTCAACACTGATTTAAACCTAATGCAAGGCTTTAGAATTTCTAATACTACTAGATGATTGAAAAAAGCGAGGGTGGGGGGGTGCAACCCATCACACTTAAAGAGGAGTATGGGGACGAAGCCAGCCATTTTTAAATAATTTCCTTAGGGTTCAAAAGCACTCGAAAGCCTAGCATTAGATTGAAATCAGGGTTGCCAATGTTTGAAATCAGGAATTCTTTACACATCGATAAGGCAACGTGGATTTATTTTAATTTCATTTTTAGCCAAACAAGGTGGAGTATCTTAAAAAAATATGTACTTTCTGCGCTAAACCAAGACAATATATGACGACTACAATGCCTAAAAACAACATTAGTACTGTTTTCAATAATATAAATACGGAGTAGGTATTTTCAAGTTTCATAGAATATTTAATAAGTAAATCAACTGTGACCTTAATATAATTCATATCCGAAACGCTAGTGTAAATAAAGCTAATAAACGTAAAAGATTTTAAATTAGAAGAGATTAAGAAGAATGAATGAAATATAATTAATTATACAAGAGAATTAAGTAAAATGTTCTCTTTAAATCATTTGCGACTTGAATGAATTTGGGCAGTTGATAACAGTTAGAGAATTTCTCACTCAATTTGAAAACCATAATTCGTCTTCCAATAATGCAAGGAAGCGCCCCCATCAGCGAATCTTCGTAGAAAATAGACATGTGTGTAAATGTCATCTACCGAAATAAAGCATCACGTTTGCTCATTCCGTTTTGTTGTACCAAGTGTGGTTGTGACCAGATAATGCCTTTTATTCATACCTTTCAACTTTTACCAATAATTACGAAGACAATTCTGGAATAATTCGGTGATGAAGATGGTGATATTCTCACATCGTGTTCTCAAAAGTCTGTATGATCGCATAAAGCTTTATTTTATGATCAGGAAGTGAGTGAATCGTGCCTGCAAAAGAACCAAATGCAAATTCGAGTATTTTGCATCCCATATGAATCAAAAGAAAATCAGAATAACCTAGTGTTCTTTGACCTATTGTTTTCTTTGGAGTTTGGAATAGTTTATGTCACTAGAATATTGTCGGTTGATTGTGGTAAAGAATTAGAAATTAGCCTTTTTAATTTGCATAAGCTTTGCAATGAAAGCAATGATCTCCATTTAATTATAATAATAATTCAATAACACTATAGAGAATACAGGAAGAGATAGCCAAGTCGAGGTGGTGATTCGAAAGTCAAACGTTTGAAATTAATTGTTAATAACCATCATCCATTTTATCATACTTCATCAGAATCTTTCATTCATGCACCAAAGACGGCCTATATGTATAAAAAGAAGAAACTATAGCAGGTAACAACTCACAAATGCTGACTTCATGGCTTGATTGAACAAATGGACACTGTAGATATTATGTAATTCTACTGATAAACAAAAAATGAAATGTTACATTTAGCAAGTTATTTTTTGCTTTTATAGAAGAAAAGTAATGAGTAAAGCATTTAAAGAACAATGTGAGGATAAATCAACTAAACAGGTTTAGAATCTAAATACTAGTGAAGTTCTTACAAAGGAAGGCACTCAAGCTTACAACTTAAATCTCCTTTCGCGGTAGAAGGCTTCATTTTTGATGGTTTATAAGCATATTCTTTCCTCTCTTCGATTTTTCAATCTCCCATTCTAATGCCGATCCAACAATTTTGAAAGCCGGATTAGCTTCTTCAAGTACTTTTTTCCCTTTTTATGTTCATTCATTTTTGTCCTTTTCCCCCTCATATATATCATAGCACGCTATTAAATGTAATTTCCCTGCAGATTGAGGCAATTCCTGAGCGATTATTTTTTTATTTTAGGTACATTATCTTCCTTGGTGCCTATAAGAGTCTTTGAATATTTATTTATGTTAAATAATCAAGAAAACAATTCAATAATAGCTATCAGTCACAAGATAAAGTACAAAAACCATACAACTCTCTTTAAGAGACCTAAATCTTGCAAAAAATGTGCTAAACGCTACAATGGACAATCTGGGAGGGTTCTTAGAGTTAGCTTCAAAATAAAAGTAATAGGAGAATAAGACTTAAATGCAGTATTCCCTTATGTAATATATACGCCATAAATCAATGGATAGATTGGCAAAGTCCTAAAATATTGACTCAAACTAACAACATTATACAAATAAAGGTACTGAAGTCTCTATGCATTAAAAACACATTCATTTTAATTGAAATGAAGTTTTCTTCTCTGTGAGAAATCAATCTGTCACCTAATCAGAAATCAATATATAAATAGAATTCCATCAACGTAAGTATAGGGCAGGCTTTCTCCCATCCCGCTTTTTTTAATTTGCCCCCAAACAACATCCTCCCTTTTGTTTTATGTATTTAAGAGATCCTCTCCTTATGCTTTCATTCCTTGATAAGGTCATCTTAAAGAGGAAAAGCTCGCAATCATTCTTTTTTTTTCCTCCAGGTTGAATGTAATTAGTTTATCAGATATGATATTAGATTTTACATTATTAATATTTCAGAGGGACCGATAGCATTCGGGTCACCCAAATTTACCAACACAGGCGGTTAGTCTATCAACTTGTCATATATTTCCTCCTCTGCATGATGGCAACTTGGCTATTAATTCCTACAGGATCATTTTTACAGGGTCACCAAAATAAACCGGCCTGCACACACTTTTTATGATATATGCTTCATTCATTCATTAATTACCCAAAATTTGCAGTAAATGACAGAAGCAACGCCTATGAACTCAAATAGATCTTAATGGGAGCTCAAGCAAAGAAAATAATGCGTCAAACATTACTACCATACGGGCTCGTTCAAGAAAGTGCAGGAGAGTTTCGTGCATCAGTTCGAATGGGAAAAATCCCTATCCAAAAGCAGATTTCAGGACTGGTAGACCACTTCGAGAACTATGGGACAGTGGAGAACCTCAATGCAGCCAGTGACAACCTTGCAAGCCCTTCAGGACGCTCCAGGAGTCGTACAGCTGAGCTGGTCGAGAGCGTGAGAGAGTCAGTGCAGCAGAGTCCAAAACGCTCTGTGCGCCAGCGAAGTCAGTCCCTCGGTATATCCCGTGAAACTTGCAGGATCAAAAGGCCTACCTAAACATAATACAGACGAAGCAGACTCATAGACTCTCAGACAAGGAGAAGAAAAGGCTAGGGCAGAAGGAGACTGGAAAAGATTCAGGAGACCACAACTTTCTTTAACCTCCTTTGGATCTCAGATGAAGCTTAATTCCATCTTGAAGGAAATGTAAACTCGAAGATAAATGTCTTCTGGGGGACCTACAGACAAAATAAGGTAGGTACCAAGCCCTTACACTTTGCTAAGTACACAGTATAGACTGCAATCTCAGCCAGAGCCATCATCGAACCATTCTTCTTCGAGGAATCTGTCACGACAGTGACAGTCGCCAAGGAGCGGTATGTTGAGGTACTCAAAACCTTCAAGAGGAAGCTGCAGACCCTGTACCCATCGCTTATGGGGAAGTTCTGGTAGAGCAAGAAGGAGCAAGCTCTCACACCTCAAAACTGTCCCGAGATTGGCTGAAAGAGGACTTTGGTGGCCGTGTGATCAGTTTCATGACGAATTTTAAGTGGGCACCTCACAGCCCATGCCTTAGCCCTCCAGATTGTTTTCTTTGAGGCTACTTTAGAGAGTGAGTGTAGGTAGGGAGACCCAGAACTATCATGGAAGTCAAGGAAATCATCAGGGAGGAGATTAGAGCTATTAGTTGATCGGTTTGTAAGGACGGCATGGACAACTTTGTGCTGCGCCTCAAGAAAAGCACAGAGCTAAATGGAGGTCATCTCGAACACGTGCTCTACAATGAATAAGAAAAGTCCAAAGAGACTCATGTTTTGAGATAATATTTATAAACAATATTTATAAACAATAAGCTAATTACCACCCAACTTTTATTCATTCCTTGCATAAAATTAAGAAATGAGGCCTATCGAAAGTTAGGGTCCCATTTGGGTGGGTAACCCTGTCTTGACAGTACAGGTAAGGCTATGATAGGTTTTCGCGGATCTCCATGTTTTATACTTTTCTCACCTGATGTACCCAAGAGACTAACACGTAAACAATCAACATTATACTTATTACGATATTTATATTGAAAAAAGAAGCAATACATGAGAATTCATCTTTGATAGATATTATTTACAATATTCTGCGAAATGTAAAGTATATTCCAAGATGAAACTAATTTTCTCAACTATCACGATTAATTAGGGTACAAAATAGAACTTGTCTATTATATATCATCATCTCAAGAGATTTTTAAAAAATCAAGCAAATATCTAACTCTAGCTTCACCCGAACTTTGATCATATGTCCTTTAGACAGACGGAAATCGGCTTCTTTTAAAATAGTCTACCTTGCGTCCCCTTTCTACTAATAAAGAATTTACTCTTATAAGTATCTCTTGGTTTGAAATATTTGTCTTCAACTATGAAATTCGGAAAAATCTATCCTTATATAAATATATATATATATATATATATATATATATATATATATATATATATATATATATATATATATATATATATATATATATATATATATACAGACATGGGAAGAGGCCTCAATGCGGATAGCGAATGCCCTGAAAGATATAAAATAAGTGTAATCGGCTCATACATCCACCGAGCATATAAATGCTGCTCTACGTAGGACTTTTCCACCAAGAGATTTCCCGTGTAAAACAAACACACGTGAACAACGGTTTCCCGAACAGCATGATTGACAAACAACTTCAATCAATTTTAAATAATCGCTACAAAAATACGGATACAAAGAAAAGTAATCACGTCGCAGTAAAAAACATCAAACTGTACTAAAGAAATCATATATCCATGTCCTATAAAACAGATGAAAATAAAATAACATCAATGAGATTATTAACCGTAACATCAAGGTTAAGAATCAAATGGATAAAATTCAAATGATTATTTACTCTAAAACAAAAAATCTCCTTATGAAGAACAACAGCTGCCAAAACTACTCTTATCGCAATTCAACCAACATAGTTTACGAGTTCATCTGCCCTAATAAACAATGCAAGATTTACATATAATAACTCTAAATATGACAACTACCACAATTTGCAAACGTTTCCCGATGTATCTGCAAGGCAAGTACTTAAGAATCATATGGAGAGCGCACTTAACATCAATCTAACGAGAGATATTCTAGTGGATAACACCATAATTAAAATAAAAGAGAGAAATAAACGTAGGTTGAATATCTTAGAAGCCATTTTAATCAACGAGGAATAGCTGGACATCAATAGTCAAGCGTTAAGCTGAAATCAAATTATAAAGTTGTTTTAGAGACTTCCCCCACCGGATTGACTAGTGACCTCTAACGTTATGATCAACCAGGCGTAATATATACTGTGATAGAACGTGTTGAAGCTGCGTTTAATTTCAACTCCTATCCCGTATTATTTAAAACCACGATGCTGCCCACGTGCATCTTCGATTCGAGGCTTGGAGTCTTATCTCAGCTACCGGATGCCAATGTTTAAACAAGGAGGTTATCGTCCCCCCGTTCGCCCCCATACGCCGACCTCGCCAGATCGAGTTAGGCTTATGAACAGATAAGGCATTGTTCCCCGGCCCGGCTGTGCGTTCCCTCCAAGCTTTCACTCCATTTTCCCCCACGCCAAGGAGATGTCCTGCTATTTATATGGAAACTTTACCACTAAGATCAGATTGGAGATCCAGATTTTCGTCGCGAAACATCACCACGACCCTCTCTCCCTTTGTGCGCCAAGGGACCTCGACCTCGAGATTCACCATCACTTGTCCAGAAGGAGGACAATATTCCTTGAGTGCCAAAGGTCCGAGCCTTTCCGACGCCAAGTCCCCAAGGCTTCCCCCCCTGTTGTTCAAGGAGAACAGCATTAGAACAGCCATTGTTCGTTTTGAGCCCTTCGCCAAGAAACGGTTCTCATCCCCCCCTGTTGTTCAAGGAGAACAGCATTAGAACAGCCATTGTTCGTTTTGAGCCCTTCGCCAAGAAACGGTTCTCTTCCCCCCCTGTTGTTCAAGGGAGAACAACATTAGAACAGCCATTGTTCTTTAGCCCGTAGACAAGAGACGGTTCTCATCCCCCCCTTTGTTCAGAAGAGAACAACCTAGAACAGCCATTGTTCGTTTTGAGCCCTTCGCCAAGAAACGGTTCTCACTCCCCCTGTTGTTCAAGGAGAACAACATTAGAACAGCCATTGTTCTTGAGCCCATAAGCAAGAGACGGTTCTCATCCCCCCCCCCTTTTGTTCAGAAGAGAACAACCTAGAACAGCCATTGTTCTTCAAGCCGTTCGTCGAGTAACGGTTCTCTTTTCCAAGATGCCTCGTCAGGATCCTTTTATTCCCCCCCTTCGGCTGGAGCTCGCCAGCGGACCGAAACTCCTTTGCGCCACCTTCCACTGCACCACTAGTGCCAAAGTTACGTAAGCCAAACTTCACCTTGAGTATTGATCCCTTTTGTCAATTTTATCCTGTGCTTTAAATGGTTTATCGAAACATCCCATCTCTTTAACTCTATATTTGTTTTACCTTTTTAAATCCTTTAAATCCTCGGATTAGCCCGAGTCTCTACGACCCTTTCCATTCTGTTTATGTCAATATTTTCCGTTTTTGTGTATTGTTTATAGTTATTATTAATAAAACTCTATTTTATTAATGATAGCAATATTATTATCCTTGAGCTCAGTTCCACTTCTTAAGCATATCGAAGATACATAATATCGGCCGCCAGACAGTAAACGCACTCTAAAGATAATTAAGGAAGTTCTCTCAACGAATAGTGTAATATATGGTATCGTCGGGAGTCATTCTACGACATATATATATATACTATTTAAATTTGGTATCAGGTGTGTAAGGTTTAACGCTATATCTTTGCAAACACTGGTCTCAGTCAAGTAAAGCATAGTGTTATTCGTTATAATAATAGAATATAGTAGTTCCCTTTTGTTTTAACGATTGCTATCCCCTTTTTTTTTAAACTTAAGAAGCTGGAGTAGCTCAAGGAACTGTTATAATAATTTGGTTGTGTTTTGTTTGTGATTTTAGTCAGTGGTTATTTAGATTGAGAAACCAAGTACGAATAGGTCAGTGCCCATATTTAGGTAGGCTAATTCTATAGAGGCATAATTCTTTTTGCAAAGAATTTTAGTTGGTTGACTAGTGCGCCCCCAAGTGCAAAGATGACTCAGTTTGAAATCTTTAAAGCGCAAGGAGAATCCTGTGGACTTTCCGGAAAAGAACTAATTGAGTACATTCAAGAGGAGCAAAGAAAAGAGGAAGAAAGAGAAATACAACGAGAAGAAAGAGTAATCCAACGAGAAGAATGAGAAGGAAAAATACAACGAGAAGAACGTGAAAGAGAAATACAACGAGAAGAAAGAGAAAGAGAGGAACGGATAAGACAAGCTGAGCTTCAGATTGAATTAGCTCGGATTAAAGCAGAATTTCAAAGAAAAAAGGTAGAAAGAGAAAGGGGAAGAGTAATCCGACAAGAGGAACGAGGAAGAGAAATACAACGAGAAGAACGAGAAAAAGAAATCCAACGAGAAGAAAGAAGGAAGGATTCGCGCCCCTTCCCAGGAAAGCTGACAAAGTTTCCGAGCCCCGTAAAACCCCCAAACTTCTTTCCCCCAAACCAACAACGGGACTCCAAACCTCCCGTTAAGACTTCTCCTCCATCTCTCTTCCCGAAGCGACCAACCATATGCTTCACCTGTGGTGTAAAAAACCACATGAGCTGGAATTGCCCCCAAAATTCTAGGCTTAAAAGCGGACCAGCCCACCAAGTTCACCAGATTAATGCAACCCTGGTTCCCCCGGTGGTGCAGACCCAAGCAGAAACTTCTCCCCCTCCGTCAGGCCACCAGGTAAATTTTGTTTTTGGTAAAAGTTCATCGGGAACTTTGAAATATGAGGAGGGCAGCGTGGACAGCTGCCGAGTATTGACTCTCGTCAGGGACACAGGATGTACGTGCTTCATCGTGTCCGACGAACTCCTCCCAGTGGCCTCTAACCACGAAAAATTTGCGGTGGTACATGACCAACTTGGGCGGGCGAACCGATTCCCCGTGGCTAGATGTTACCTGCAGTGTCAATATTATAATGGCTGGGCTGAAGTCATTGTAGCACCCATACAACTCTGTTCCGTACTTATAGGACAGAGCCCCCAAGTAAGTTTCGACCCTGTGTTTCAGCCGCCCTTCCTCAAGGCCGAGATAAGAAAGAAGCCCAGGAGCCCGTCCCCATCAGAACCCCGATACCGTCCGATTTCTCGGAGACCCCTAACCAGGACTTTAGGACGGCAAAAGATGAGTGTGAATCACTAACACCCTTAGGTGATAAGGCCCCAGACAAGGACACGGAGACTGTCCCTGGACCCCAAGAAAAAAAGAACCCCCAACGCGCCCATGGAGATACCTTCGTAGAACTGGACGAAGCATCGGCGCTTGAAGAAGATTGCCCCGCGGAGTTTCTTAACGTAATCCAGACAGTGTGCATCCAACCTGATGCCGATTACCCTCCTCCTTCCCTACCAGGCGAGTCTTTAGAACCCTCTGACCTGGATAGTGACGCGCAGCTGACACCACGTCCGAAGAGCCAGCTACAAGAACTAATTAAATGGAGTCACCATTTACCCGCCCTATTAGCTCTTTTCGAGCAACTCCGCGAAAATGGCCTCACCATTGACCTCAGCAAATGCTATTTTGCTCACGAACCCATTAAATATTCAGGTTTCAAAATAGCACCAAGCCAGTTAGGTCCCCAAGAGAACAAGATTAAAGCAATCGCCGACATGCCCCTCCCGATTACAAAGAAGCCATTAAGATCGTTCCTAGGATCAGCTTCTCCCTATCAGCGATTTGTTCCGAATTTCGCTGCAATTTCGGCCCCCCTCAGCCCCCTTCAACAAAAGAATTTACCCGATCGTTTACGTTGGAACGATGTCGCTGTTTCCCATTTTAATCAGCTCAAAAGTGAGTTCATTTCTGCCCCCATTTTAAAGTTGCCCAACCCGGAAAAATCCTTTGGGATTAAGACCGACGTGATCAACGAGGGCATTGGAGGTGTACTCCTTCAATACGTGGATGGCGGAACAAGTCATCCAGTTGCATATGCTAGTCGTCAACTATTACCACGCGAAAAGAGATATGCCACTAGAGAAAAGATAGCTCTATCAATTATCTGGGTCATAGACAAATTCAAGCTGTACTTGATATTTAAAGAATTTCAAATAGGAACCGACCACCGTCCGTTAGCCTAATCACATTTTCTGGTGACTTAGAATTATCTGTAAATTTTAATTCGTTTTTCATGTTTATTTCAAATATATAATCTATTTTTACCTACATGCTCTAGTTATTCTGTAATTTCTATTTTCTCGTTTCCCCGAAAACTGCCCTCAGGATGGACAGACAGAGAGGTTGCTTGTAGAAAGCAAATAATTGACAGTACAGAGTAGTAAGATAGTATTAAATGTTATTGTGCCAAATATTGACATTATTGGGGGTTTTTTAGGTCTCATGTTAGAGAGATGGCTTCTTCAAGAGAAAATTGCGTTAATAATCCAGACACCTTCTGCTACATATATCGCTGTTAAATGCATGGCCATGGATTTACTTGATTACCATGAACACAATTGGATCATATGTGTAGACCTTAGGGTGTTCAACTTCCTCCTTGGCCAGCAGAAGGGATAGAGAAAGTCTTCATGCTATATCTGTATGTGGGACAGTCGAGCCCGTGACAAACACTGGTGCCCAAAAGATTAGCCAGTTCGGGAAACTTTGGAAGCAGTAATGCCAAACATTGTTAATAAGCCAATCGTAAGTTGAGAGAAGATCGTTTTCCCTCCACTTCATTTCAAACTTGGGTTAATAAAGCAGTATGTTAAGGCGTTGGGCACTGACAATGATTGTTTTCGATACATAGTATCGGCGTTTCTTGCTTTTTCATACCAAAAACTAAAAGCAGCAGTATTTGATAGTCCCCAAATCCGTAGGCTTCTGAGTGATTCTAGATTCGTGAACACCATGAATGAAAAAGAGAAGGCAGCCTGGCTCTCATTTTCTGCCGTTGTTCGTAACTTCTTGGGAAACAAAAAAGCGCATAACTACGAGGATATGGTTACTAATATGCTTTGAGAATATCTCAATCTGGGATGCAACATGAATGTGAAGCTGCATTTCCTAAATAGTCACCTCGACCGATTCCCAGAGAATCTGGGAGCCGTGAGCAACGAACAAGGGAAACGCTTCCATCAGAATTTGATGACGATGGAAGAGCGCTACCAAGGTCACTTGGATTGACACATGATGGCGATCTACTGCTGCACCATTAAAAGAGATTATCCAGGGAAGATTTTCCACAGAAAGAGTTACAAACGCAAATTTTTTCCCGATTTAAATCAAGAAGAGCTCCTCTAGCCTGGTATAGGGTCATTAATAAATTAACTTGTGTTTGATTACAATATTTGTAATCCTAATGTGTAATTCAATTTTCCTCTCATATGCAATAAAATTTTTTTGCCAAAAAACCTGCTTTACTAAAAAATAACGCAAAAGGATGATTCCGAATTACCTCAGGGCATGATGACAGGAGTGATAAAATGAAAATTATTATATAATATTAATTTTTGATATTATAAAAATCTGTAGCATTTAGAGAGAATCTGATTTCAGATTTGAATTCAGTATGCTCGAATTAGGTAGGAAAATGTACTTTGTCAATTCACCAAATACATTGTTCACCAATGTTATTTCATTTTATATTTCTGGTGGTTGCTGCTTTCTACCTATTTCTTATTCTTTTTCGTCTTCATTATCTTCTAGTGATTTTTTTGCTCTCTAAATGTAATTCGCTAGTCTTTTCTTAACTCCCTGTTGGTTCTGTTTATTCTTCCTCCAAACAGCTATGTTCCACCTTTCTTGCTTTATTTTCTTTTTGTGTATTGGGTTTTCCTGCTCTTTGTTGTTGACTGGTTTCTCATTTAATTTGGCCTTTGTTTTCTCTTCTTTTTTCTGCTTGCAATTTACTTACCTCTTTCCTTCTTCCTTTTCCACCACCTTGTAGGGTTTGGAAGTGATTTCTTGCGTTTCTTCGAGAATAGATCGCAAAAAATTCATGCGCATTATCTGACTATAGGCTAAATATTCAGTAAACCAGTGTTTTTTCATCAGTTCTTTTATCTTTATCAAATTTTGGTTATTATCCAAGCAAACTGCAATGACGTTTTTTTTTTCAATTCAAGCATACATTTAGTATGACAACACGTTCGAGCTAACGTTGCTGACATTTTCGTAATTTATTAGTCATTCTTCTCTGCTCTCACGTCAGTTATTTCTGGGTTAGTTTGTTGATGCTTCGATCTGGTCTACTTGCGGCTGTCCTTTTATTTTCTTGGACTCTGCGTTTTGGGAACCGCAAGGTGAGAGTTTTATGAGGACTCTGCAGTTCCCGCTCTTTGTCCTTGATGGTGCAATAGGACAACTTGTGCCGTTCTTGTCCGCATTCGCATGATGGCTGTGTCTTTGGGGGTGTATTCCTGCAAACTATGCTCTGCGAATGCATAGCATTTCTTGCATAATTTTACCTGTACGAACTAGTCTTCTTCAATTTCCGTTTGATTAATATTCAGGTTAAATGTAGGGGGCCATTTTTTCTTGCCTTCTTCACCATTTCTCTTTTTGAAGAAGATCGATCTTTGCTCTCTGATCTCGGGGGTGGATGGATTTATGGTTCGAGGCATATTCGTCTTAGACGTTTAATCAGATGCTCCTTCGTTAGTCTGCCCTGATCCTCTTGATTCTGCCATATGGCCACACAGCCTATTGAGTTATTATGTAGTTGTATGATGGCTACATATAGCTCATGCTTTATTAATTGCCCCACTTTTTAAGGGGGAGGTAGAATGGGTACTTTATGTAGGTCGAAAGGGTGAAGGTCCACTCCTTCACCGCTGCCCTCCCGCACGATCAACGACCGACATCAGAATGCAGAAATTTTCTCGCCCGGGTGTGCACTCGTCGAGTGGATAGGGAAGAGGTGATTTTTGGCTGTTATATTTATGACTTTTGACTATGCAATGAATCTCTTCAGCAAATTTTCGTGAGAAGAAAATTGAACTTGTGATATATATATGAAAAAAGGAAATAAAGAAGCCAGCTAAAGTTAGTTTCATAACCGATTATAATCTCAGAGCAGCAAAACTGCCTGTGAAATCTTTATGCGCCTAAACTCAACTCCACTAATCCAAATTCCATCGGCAAAATGAAAAACAACAGCAAAATCCTTGTGACTCCTAGGACGCACCATTCTCATCGTGCTATTGTTTGCGTGAAAACCCAACTTTTGGCCAAATGCAATGCTTCGAAAATTCAAAGAGTGTAATTACGTACTTCCTTTTAACATTAGAAACCCTGGTTTCTGAAGGATATGTTAATCATAAACTCATCACGCCATTTTGATAAATGAGTATTGAAATCAGAACTAGTTGAAAATACACATATGACAGTGGTGTCATTCATACATTACAATTTTTTAAGTTATAATTTATCTTTTACAAGGTTTTAGGACTCATATTTTCTTCAAAAAATACATTTCTTTCTTTCTTCATAAAGTTTTCTTGCTGTTCTATCGAATGAAAATCGAACACAATCAGACATCAATTCGATGAACTCAGAAGCAAGCACATCCTTTTTGCTCACTACCGGATAAAAGAGTAAGCGTTCTACGTAAGCTTGAAGAGAAAGATATCCGACAACGACTCTCCCAGTGATTCCCGTCCGATTGTCGCCACCTAGAGGAAATCCTCCGCATTGAAAAAGTTAAATAAAAGGTATTTTTCCCGGCTTGTTATTGTTAACATGACAGCCTAAACTCAGTCCTTATCCCTTGTACCGTAATGATCTTGCTTCGCAAACGTATAACCAACAGATAACGCTCGATGGGACTATGCCCTCCTTTTAAAGGGCTATAATTGGTAGCTTCGAGGAAAGGAGGTTTGTGGTCTAGCCCACTGTGGAACCCGAGGTCAAGAGGCATTTGGGGATTGGCCGGAGTTTTAACTTGACAGTCGGAGAAGGAGGGGGTAATTTTACTCAACCTTAACCTTGTTGATCCGGCCAGGACCTCAGAGTAACATAAAACAGTCTCTTTTACTCCACAAACTCTGCAGTAGGATTAACGATTCAATTTAGGGTGTTGTTTTAACCACTTTCTCATAAACACGAAAGACGATGCTTTGCTAACATTCAATGTACACTCAAATACTGGTCCTACTCTATCCACTACCTATTACAGCCCAGCATGATAATAGCTACAAATATATGCACCACTCTGGTCACTATCAAACCACAACCTTCCACTCTTCTAGCTGGCGGACCTAAATGAACATCATTCTACACTACTAGCAAACACATTAAGGATGCCGGTAGGTATCTAACCGGTGATTTAGAGCGAGTCCACTCCGACCACATCGGCTGCGCACCCTTTCCTACATTCTTCTGTCATCGTTAAGGCATTCAGTCCGCAGGCATAGTCTTCTTCAATGCACAGCCACACGCTTCCACACAGACACACAATCTCAACTTCACGCCTAATATCTGACCACATAAGTATATAACTCCTACTCTCCTCTTCACCCATTCTAATATCCCCTGACTCTCTAAAATCTACACTAACAAAGCTAGGAGGAGCTACAGATACATATATCCAAGTGATTTTAACCATGGAAACCATCAATGCAATAACCTTTTATCCTTTTATCACAAAACGCCGCAGGTCATTGGAGGGACTTTCCCTCTTGTTTCACTCCATGACAGTAAATTTTTAATGAAACCTTTTTTAAAACTAAAAAAGATTAGATTATGTTAGAAGATATGAATTTTACTAATTCGATGCAATAATTAATAATGCAAATTAAGATCTATTTAAAAAAACCATACCCCTCTAATCCCAGAAAAAAAAAAAACCTTTTGATGAAAAAAAAGCTACTTAGATTATTTCTCATTTTGAAATACACACTTGAGAAAACAAAGACTATTCAGAGTATTTTTTTAAACATTTGATCTGAGTTTCGCGAGTAAAAGCGCCGCTTCCAAGAACGCCCTTTCAGATTCTACACTTGTAGGCTTAAATGAAAGTAATGCATTATATAGCTTCTCTATGTTTTGTGTTCTTTTCAACGATACTTCAAAGCTTTTAGATTCCATGTTGACATCTAAATGTGCTAAAGGTTTCTTTCTCACTTGAGAGCAAGGATAAGCCGGACATTTTTACTCGTTCTTGTTGACATCTTACGTTCTCTAGAGATCCATCATTCTTTCATTTTTAAATCCGGTTACCTTCATTTCATGGTCCCGGCCTATTGTAATAAAAGAGAAAGATGCAAATTTCCGCACGCCATATAATTTTGTACATAACACTTCGCTTATGAACCAATTTTATATACTAAGTATTATAATCGTTACATATAGTATTATTAGGGACTAGTTATAGAGGTAGAGAGAACCAGAAACATTAAAAATAAGTTTATGGGTATCAAAATAATGTAATATGTAGCATTACATTTGAAACAAACTGTGTACACCGAATCGAGGTATATTAGTTCTTTATTTATAACACTCCGTGTCTCGAAGGGGAGATTTGTAGCGACGCCCAAATGGCAATATGAAGTACGCCCAACACAACCTGACAAATGAACACCCTGTTAACCTATGAAATCTTGAAATTGGGCACACATATTAACTACTGAAATAATATGCATGTAATAAAAGTGAACCAATCTATAATAAAGCGAAATACTTATATATAATGTTAAATCACAATTTTACATAGATTAAGAAAAACATGAGTGTGAAAAGACAAGCGAATAGTGGGAGCTTCACACGCGAACCCACAAACATCCATACGCAAGGAAACAGCTGCAAGCAGGAAGGTATCGATAAAAGAAAATGAAACAGACGGAACGCAGTCGGGTTTGACCAGCTGAAGTTGACGTACACCTGCGAAACTATAAAATTCATTTTGCTATTAACTTGCTGTCAATGGCAGCCCAAATCTGTCTACATTGAAACACACACACCCTTTGACTCCACCCAACAGTCTCAACAAAGGAACAAACGAACATAATTTAACCTATGAGGCTACGCCTTGCGCTCGGATTAAGGATAGCTAAGTCACACCGTCTTAATAGAGCTTTGTATAAATAATACAGGCAGAGAATTTTCAAACAGTAAGAGTAGAGAGAAAAATAATAATATCACTATTATTAGGAAGAAACATTAATCCCTCTTTATTCTGGATTCACATTGATCTTATTGGTGTCACGGGTACGTTCGTCCTCCTAAAATCCAGCCGTCCATGTCCCCAATTATATAACATAGTAGAAAACTCATGACAAAGCCGCATAAGACTCGACAATCTCGCTGGCGTCAAATAAGGTAAACCTCAGCTAAGAATAAAGCCTATAAACCCATTTTCCTTTCGAGTCCTACCTTTAACTTAGTGATAACCAAGTTACTTTTCGAACTCAGCCTATAAACAGATTCCCCGTAATAACTTTGGCAGTCAGAGCAAACTCAATAGCGAGACCTCAAACGCATTCGCCGACTCCCCTCTAAATTGGTAACCCAGCTTCACGAATAAAACCCGCTATAAACTGCTCACTCTATTAACTCCACAATGCCCTCTATAAATTTAACACAAGGTCAATGAATTTTGAGACCACCAAGTACTTAATTATCTATTAGGTATTTCTCATAATTTGTCTCTTTACCATGTTGTTTTTTTCCTCCAATTAAATAGTGTTGTTGTCATAGAATTATTTTCAAAATTTTCATATTCAAAAAAGAACTTTTGGGTGTTTATTTATTATTACTAATCAAATAAATTGCTTTATTTTTCGGAATTTTATTATATTTCTTTTTCAGATTTCAAAACAATTTCTACACATTTTAAAACGTCAGGAAACAAATTTTGGATTCTAGTTGAAATATTTAATTAATGTTAAGTTCATATTCTTGGCATTTTGCCACTATTGCTATAGTTTAAAACAGTTTTACTCCAATTGGCGGAAGTAAAAAAGCTAAAGCACTATTTACCACGCCAATATTCTATAAAATGTCTGTTTAGTGCAAATACTGAAAGAAAGATTACCTTCATTATAAACAAAATATTACATAATATATATCGTTATTAATATAAATTTTTAAAACAGTTCGGGGATGTATTCACTCAACGAATAAAAAGTTTGACAAAAACCTAAACGTCTCACAATGATTACAAAGCGATATAATGACCCGCAATGAATTTACGGACCAATGAATATTCAAGATTCTCGTGTGAATATCTCTTTCTCTTCGCGCTGCAGGTGTGCAATATTACCACCATGAAAATAGGCAAATTATTATTTCAAGATAATCCAATCTATTGCTTTAGTCGATCTAGAGATTCTACTCAAGTCAAAAAGTTTATAGCACCAATAAAGCAGTAGTTTTTTCACAATCAGAATGTTTTTGATTCTTTGTAAACTGAGTTTACAGCAGGCTTGCTTAAGTTGCTTTAATTGAAGAAAACAACCAAAACATCTCTGTTTGGTTCTACCCTATTTGTTTAGGGCCGTTTTGTTCAGTGTGTCGAATTCAGAGGAGACAGAAATCAACTTGAAGTCAACGCGTCATTTGGGGTTAGGTCCTTGGAAACAGCCGCAGCGCAATGGCACGTAACTTTAGGTTAACCTTGACGGTCCCCCATCTTCGTTGCCAAGCAGCCCAAAGAACTGCCCGTATTCCTGCCATGTACTCAGTGTGAAGCAGAGCGAAACGCTTGTCTAGTCACCCAGTCCTCTCAGACTCTTTGTCGCACTCATCGGCGCGTTCGTTCCTGAAATTTCAACATGCCCATGAACACAGCAGAAGATAATCTCGAAATCAGCCGGCTCGCTAAAACCGTGTCATTGCGGATATCGCGAATCAGTAACTGCGAAGATTCCAATGCCCTGAGAGGATTCCTGACGCATGTTGAGTCGCTATAAATCACAAATCTGGTCTCCCAACCAGGTATGTCGCGTTATCTCCCGTACCGAGTGGTGTATTGAAACTAGCTCGGACGCGGAGAGAGACGCAGCGCCTAGCAGAGCCCTGCGGACTTCAAACAAAGGGGATACGGCGTGGAAACCGACCCGCTTTTGAGAGTTAAATCATCCGTATTCACTGGCAAAGTTCCATCGTTAAAAGAACTATGGTCCTAAAAGGCCGAACGCAATACTCCCGGTGCTGTAAAAGATTTAGGAGCAGAGGCGTGGTCACAAATAGTCAAAGGTGGTACCTTTCGAGAACTATATCAAGCCCTCGAAGGACTTTCCTAGACCTAAAGCCAATTGGCTTAGTGTATGCCTGACGTGTATCAGCGGCAGAGGCACCGTTGAGATCAGGTGCGGATGCAGTGAAAGCTTTTGCCGACTGAGAATAATGCACTGTGCACAGTGCAACGGCACAGAGCGAGTTGCTTCTCCCGAACATCGACAAGTAGACTCTTAATGATAGACGTGCTAAAAGCACCGGTCGCCAGGCCAAGGCCGCTGTGGTGGATCGAGGCCACTTCCCACAGTACACACTCGGCTGCGGATGAATAAAACTTGCATCTGTAGTTGACTTCCAACAAACAAGGGATCGATAAGAAAGTAAGGCAGTAGCCATATCAGCGACTCAGGCGCTTAATGTCACGGAACGAAGAATATTCATGGCGCGGATATGAGCCTCCATCGTCGAAACCGCTCTCGGGCAGGTCGCATATAGAAAAGGAAATCACGCCCTTTGCGCTTTCTCAGGACACTCTCCAAACCTATCTGACCGGAGAGGAGGCTCACTCCTCTCGGAAGCCTATGGGTGCAAGGAACAACCCCTCACCCTTTTTATGAGGGTGAGGGGTGACGAGACGACTAAAGGTACCTCGAATGGGATCCATCATGTCTTGGCGAGGGTATGCCCACATGGAGGCCCCACTGTGATGGATATAGTCCCTGAAGTGACACAGTCTCAAACGGTAAGATCTTACATGGAGTCGAACCTGGGCTTGATGCCAAGCACAGAATCCTAGTCCACCCACGTGCAAGCTCCTTAGCAGACGACTCGGGTCCCCGATGCGTCACAAGGAGACGAGGATTCTCTTCCCCTGGCTGGTGCTCCCGTGAAAGCCCAAACCTTCTCCATTTCCGAGAAGGATCTTGCTGAGGTCCGTTCATCTGGCCTAGGGGCTCCTTTCAGCTCGGAAGGAGGAGAATCGGGTTCATTCACCACCCTCCTATCCTAAAAAGAATAGATACCACAAGGTTAGAAAGACTAAGACGTCCTCTCCCGCCACGGGAGCCACGAGGACGGACGAGGCCGCAGCACGTTTTGTATGTGACCAAGCCAAGATCGGCTCGTTCTTCCCAGTGCTGCCCCAGGTAGGGATTCTCAGACTAGACCAAAAGGGCTCAGAGAGGAACCTTGATTACGTCGGGGCTCCTCAGTCATAGGTTACCTAGCGTTTTCTTGTCAGCTGGCTTCAAACGCTTTTTCGGAATTACCTCTACTGGTGGTAGCATGTTGCCAAGGGCAAAGTGATCCAGCAATTGGGAGCACTAGCTAGCGTGATTAGTAGAGAGACGACAGTGACCCATTTTTACGACAGGAGCCTTCTGGAGAATGCGTTAAATCCCGGCAAGCCGGAAAGTGTGACGCCGCACTGTATCAAGAACTTCGTAAAAGGAGTTGATAATGCGAGGAGACTCGTGGATTACTCCATAAATGGCATCATCTTGGAGCTGGCCAACCATGGAGCAGTTAAGGTCAAAAGTGTGATGAGAAAACAGAAAATGAGACTCGAGATCCACCCCTATGCTCTTCTTCAAGTTCGACTGTGACAAACTCCCTGAATCGGTTCGTGTCAGTTCGTATCACTACCGCGTAAAAGCATTCGTGCCACTGCCGTGGAGGTGACATTACTGCCACCGCTTTGGCCAAACGAATCGCTCATGGAGACTTGAAAATTCAAGGTTCTTCGAAGTCTGTGTAGGAGCGTCCAAATCCTGTTTGGCCAAGTGTGTCAATTGTGGAGAACCGAACCTAGCTTATTTGAAGTAATGCAGTGCGTATCTCCTTGAGAAGGAAATAATTACCGTTTAGTCCCAGGATCTACTCTAATTTTACGAGGGTAAGGACTTGGTCCTGACGAGCCGGGCGCTGCCTGGGTGTTTTATGCCTCTGTTCATGTCCCCTCCAGGCCTACGAGAACAGTCGTTCCCACGCCCATTCGGAAATCTCCTGCGAGTTCTACCCGGCTGGGTGCTCCCCTGGTAGAGCTGGCGAAATGAAAGCTTCACACCCAGCGCCGGCTAAAATTAGGACTCTCTTCCTTCCTTCAGCGTGACCGTCTACTGTAAGGCGAAACGGCAGCGCTTTAATCGAGTCTTTAGACTCATAAGAGGCAACACCACATAAGTTGGTCGTGAGGCCTTTTTCTCTTGTTCCGAAATCTTCCCTCCGAAAGCAGGGCAACACCCAATTTGCCCTGACTCCTACGCACACACCGAGTGCTAGGTTGGATGACTTGAAGGTGGTGGATCTATCAACGGAGGGACACCCTCCTCCGAAACTACCCCATCTGCCTAAGGTTTTGGGGTGGAGGGAGGAAAAGACCTGCATGGCCTGCTGAACCTCTCCCGATAAGTCTTAGAGGCCGACAGTGCTTTCAGCGCATTGGCGAGTCAACAGCGCCTATAGATCTGCTTCCGGGAAGCGTACGGCCAGTCCCGTAAGGCTCTTCTTTTCGAAGGGGGGCCCTGTATCTCCTCCAAACAAGTCCTTGAGGGCATATTCCTTTACTGGAATTGCCGCGGACTCCAGGCTAACAGGGAGGAGCTGTGGAGGCTTGTCTCCCCTGCCGTATACCCTTAAATATCTTTTCACAGGAGATCATCCTAGGCCCGTGCCCACTTCTCACCATCCAGGGTCATAATTTTTTTGCCATCCCTACCACTACTGGATGGTGGCAGGTCAGGAGGATGCGCTATTTACACCTGGCATGATGTCTCCGTTCTTCTATTTGCTTTAGATACCTCCTCTCATGTAGTAGATGTAAAGCTGCACCTGAAGGGGAGGTATACTGTTATTTATGCGTATATTTCACCGTCAAGAGGCTTCGACGTGGAGTGCTTCCGCTGCATCGTGGCAGGGTTGCCGAAGGCCCTTTCTCTTGCTCGGGGATCTGAACGGGAGACTACTCTATCAGTTTCCTCCAGTTCTCCAGGTGAATGGGACCCGCAATCTTGGACCCTGCGCACGTGGCGGATTCATTTGCCATCGCTTTCTCTACTTTCTCTAGCTGGGGTGCTGCTTCGCCAGCATTCAATTCTTGTCATGATGTCACGGAAGACCGCCGATAAGAACCCTTCAATGACAGGCTTACATTGAGTGAGTTGGGTTCCGCTCACGCTGAGTGTCACATACGCTCTGATTTGAAACCTGGGTGAGCGAGGCATGGTTCTTTTGTTAGATTTGTTTAACAGAATCTAGGTAGATGGTGTCATCCCAGACTCCTGGCAAATCGCTTCTGTATTCGTTTTTCGCCAACAAGTGAGATGTCACTCTACCCCGGCTGGTTTCCACCCAATCTCTCTAACTTCCTGCGTGTCTAAGTTGATGGAGAAATTGGTTAATGTTATATTAGCCTTTTTTCCAGGACAGCGGAGACCACTTGTCTTCTGCAGGTTGCGGCGTCCAGAAGTTCAACTCTACGCTGGATGCTCTGCTTCGAATGGAAAAGGCCCTCTTCGAGGCCTTGCTTTCTAGACAGCACCACGCCACTGTATTTTTCGATCTGTAAAAGGCCTATGATTCGCATGGCGATAAGGTATCATGGATACTGTCCACACGAAAGGGGCGAGGGGAAACCTCCCAATCATTATATCTGAATTTGTGCGAGAACCTCCATTCCGCGTAGGGGTGAGGAATCCTCACCGGCCTAATGCAGAAGGAACTGTTCTCAGTATCACATTATTTGGCCTGAGTATCAACGGCATTACCTCGGTTTGTGCTGCTTGAAATTGTTCTCGCTACGCTTTACGTGTACGACCTTTCGATACCTTGGCGCGGCCAAGATTTCAACGTTGGAGCGTGACTCAAACAGGCTTTAAATCTCGTCTCTCGTTATGCCAAAACTTACAAGCTTCAGTTTTACTTAGCCTAGAATAAGGTCGTGCACTTATGCCGCAGTCCACGGCTCCACCCAGAACCAGATTTGTTTCTGAATGAGGTTTACCTAGAAGTGGTGGACTTGCACCGTTTCCTTAGTATTGTATTTGACCGATGCTTTATCTTGGAGGCTCATATCCGCGCCATGAATATTCTTCGTTCCGTGACATTAAGCGCCTGAGTCGCTGATATGGCTACTGCCTTACTTTCTTATCGATCCCTTGTTTGTTGGAAGTCAACTACAGATGCAAGTTTTATTCATCCGCAGCCGAGCGTGTACTGTGGGAAGTGGCCTCGATCCACCACAGCGGCCTTGGCCTGGCGACCGGTGCTTTTAGCACGTCTATCATTAAGAGTCTACTTGTCGATGTTCGGGAGAAGCAACTCGCTCTGTGCCGTTGCACTGTGCACAGTGCATTATTCTCAGTCGGCAAAAGCTTTCACTGCATCCGCACCTGATCTCAATGGTGCCTCTGCCGCTGATACACGTCAGGCATACACTAAGCCAATTGGCTTTAGGTCTAGGAAAGTCCTTCGAGGGCTTGATATAGTTCTCGAAAGGTACCACCTTTGACTATTTGTGACCACGCCTCTGCTCCCAAATCTTTTACAGCACCGGGAGTATTGCGTTCGGCCTTTTAGGACCATAGTTCTTTTAACGATGGAACTTTGCCAGTGAATACGGATGACTTTAACTCTCAAAAGCGGGTCGGTTTCCACGCCGTATCCCCTTTGTTTGAAGTCCGCAGGGCTCTGCTAGGCGCTGCGTCTCTCTCCGCGTCCGAGCTAGTTTCAATACACCACTCGGTACGGGAGATAACGCGACATACCTGGTTGGGAGACCAGATTTGTGATTTATAGCGACTCAACATGCGTCAGGAATCCTCTCAGGGCATTGGAATCTTCGCAGTTACTGATTCGCGATATCCGCAATGACACGGTTTTAGCGAGCCGGCTGATTTCGAGATTATCTTCTGCTGTGTTCATGGGCATGTTGAAATTTCAGGAACGAACGCGCCGATGAGTGCGACAAAGAGTCTGAGAGGACTGGGTGACTAGACAAGCGTTTCGCTCTGCTTCACACTGAGTACATGGCAGGAATACGGGCAGTTCTTTGGGCTGCTTGGCAACGAAGATGGGGGACCGTCAAGGTTAACCTAAAGTTACGTGCCATTGCGCTGCGGCTGTTTCCAAGGACCTAACCCCAAATGACGCGTTGACTTCAAGTTGATTTCTGTCTCCTCTGAATTCGACACACTCGCTGGACTCATCGCCATTTGATGAACCACTCATGAATAGTTCCTGCACGCAAACTTGTGGTCAATACGACATTTTGGATAAGGATGGCCTCCTCCACTTTATTTGAATGTCTTTGTGGAGGTCGCATATTCCTGCGCCGGGGGAAGTCGGGCCTACACCTGAGGCCGGAGCACATTTCCTTCCTGTTGCCATTTTGTTTTCTTTTCTTTTTTATTTGTTGTTGCATTTTAGCCTGTGCTTAGCCTTTGCCTTTCTTTTATATTTTTATTTGTTATCTGCATATTGTTATTTGTTTTTTAATCTAGCCTAGTAGTAGGCTCTGTTCTGAGTACAGCGACTTTGGCACTACTAGGCAGTCGCTAGATGGGCTCTCAAACCTTTTAAAGATGCCAAGCTAAGGTTGCATTCATGAGCCGTTGATGTGGCAAAATCCTTAACGAGTACTCATACTACGTATGGCATGTCGGGTAAGAAAAGTGAGGAAAAAGTATTGATACTTTAATTGAGAGTTTCTACCGACAGCCATCAACAGCGTTCTGGCTTCAGGTTTGAAGCAAGTATCATGTTGGCTGCATCTTTCATCCCAGGTCTTTGAATTAGCGCCAACTGAGAGATTAGTTAAGCAATGGTGAACAAAACGGCCCTAAACAAAGAGGGTAGAACCAAACAGAGATGTTTTGGTTGTTTTCTTCAATTAAAGCAACTTAAGCAAGCCTGCTGTAAACTCAGTTTACAAAGAATCAAAAACATTCTGATTGTGAAAAAACTACTGCTTTATTGGTGCTATAAACTTTTTGACTTGAGTAGAATCTCTAGATCGACTAAAGCAATAGATTGGATTATCTTGAAATAATAATTTGCCTATTTTCATGGTGGTAATATTGCACACCTGCAGCGCGAAGAGAAAGAGATATTCACACGAGAATCTTGAATATTCATTGGTCCGTAAATTCATTGCGGGTCATTATATCGCTTTGTAATCATTGTGAGACGTTTAGGTTTTTGTCAAACTTTTTATTCGTTGAGTGAATACATCCCCGAACTGTTTTAAAAATTTATATTAATAACGATATATATTATGTAATATTTTGTTTATAATGAAGGTAATCTTTCTTTCAGTATTTGCACTAAACAGACATTTTATAGAATATTGGCGTGGTAAATAGTGCTTTAGCTTTTTTACTTCCGCCAATTGGAGTAAAACTGTTTTAAACTATAGCAATAGTGGCAAAATGCCAAGAATATGAACTTAACATTAATTAAATATTTCAACTAGAATCCAAAATTTGTTTCCTGACGTTTTAAAATGTGTAGAAATTGTTTTGAAATCTGAAAAAGAAATATAATAAAATTCCGAAAAATAAAGCAATTTATTTGATTAGTAATAATAAATAAACACCCAAAAGTTCTTTTTTGAATATGAAAATTTTGAAAATAATTCTATGACAACAACACTATTTAATTGGAGGAAAAAAACAACATGGTAAAGAGACAAATTATGAGAAATACCTAATAGATAATTAAGTACTTGGTGGTCTCAAAATTCATTGACCTTGTGTTAAATTTATAGAGGGCATTGTGGAGTTAATAGAGTGAGCAGTTTATAGCGGGTTTTATTCGTGAAGCTGGGTTACCAATTTAGAGGGGAGTCGGCGAATGCGTTTGAGGTCTCGCTATTGAGTTTGCTCCGACTGCCAAAGTTATTACGGGGAATCTGTTTATAGGCTGAGTTCGAAAAGTAACTTGGTTATCACTAAGTTAAAGGTAGGACTCGAAAGGAAAATGGGTTTATAGGCTTTATTCTTAGCTGAGGTTTACCTTATTTGACGCCAGCGAGATTGTCGAGTCTTATGCGGCTTTGTCATGAGTTTTCTACTATGTTATATAATTGGGGACATGGACGGCTGGATTTTAGGAGGACGAACGTACCCGTGACACCAATAAGATCAATGTGAATCCAGAATAAAGAGGGATTAATGTTTCTTCCTAATAATAGTGATATTATTATTTTTCTCTCTACTCTTACTGTTTGAAAATTCTCTGCCTGTATTATTTATACAAAGCTCTATTAAGACGGTGTGACTTAGCTATCCTTAATCCGAGCGCAAGGCGTAGCCTCATAGGTTAAATTATGTTCGTTTGTTCCTTTGTTGAGACTGTTGGGTGGAGTCAAAGGGTGTGTGTGTTTCAATGTAGACAGATTTGGGCTGCCATTGACAGCAAGTTAATAGCAAAATGAATTTTATAGTTTCGCAGGTGTACGTCAACTTCAGCTGGTCAAACCCGACTGCGTTCCGTCTGTTTCATTTTCTTTTATCGATACCTTCCTGCTTGCAGCTGTTTCCTTGCGTATGGATGTTTGTGGGTTCGCGTGTGAAGCTCCCACTATTCGCTTGTCTTTTCACACTCATGTTTTTCTTAATCTATGTAAAATTGTGATTTAACATTATATATAAGTATTTCGCTTTATTATAGATTGGTTCACTTTTATTACATGCATATTATTTCAGTAGTTAATATGTGTGCCCAATTTCAAGATTTCATAGGTTAACAGGGTGTTCATTTGTCAGGTTGTGTTGGGCGTACTTCATATTGCCATTTGGGCGTCGCTACAAATCTCCCCTTCGAGACACGGAGTGTTATAAATAAAGAACTAATATACCTCGATTCGGTGTACACAGTTTGTTTCAAATGTAATGCTACATATTACATTATTTTGATACCCATAAACTTATTTTTAATGTTTCTGGTTCTCTCTACCTCTATAACTAGTCCCTAATAATACTATATGCAACGATTATAATACTTAGTATATAAAATTGGTTCATAAGCGAAGTGTTATGTACAAAATTATATGGCGTGCGGAAATTTGCATCTTTCTCTTTTATTACAATAGGCCGGGACCATGAAATGAAGGTAACCGGATTTAAAAATGAAAGAATGATGGATCTCTAGAGAACGTAAGATGTCAACAAGAACGAGTAAAAATGTCCGGCTTATCCTTGCTCTCAAGTGAGAAAGAAACCTTTAGCACATTTAGATGTCAACATGGAATCTAAAAGCTTTGAAGTATCGTTGAAAAGAACACAAAACATAGAGAAGCTATATAATGCATTACTTTCATTTAAGCCTACAAGTGTAGAATCTGAAAGGGCGTTCTTGGAAGCGGCGCTTTTACTCGCGAAACTCAGATCAAATGTTTAAAAAAATACTCTGAATAGTCTTTGTTTTCTCAAGTGTGTATTTCAAAATGAGAAATAATCTAAGTAGCTTTTTTTTCATCAAAAGGTTGTTTTTTTTTCTGGGATTAGAGGGGTATGGTTTTTTTAAATAGATCTTAATTTGCATTATTTATTATTGCATCGAATTAGTAAAATTCATATCTTCTAACATAATCTAATCTTTTTTAGTTTTAAAAAAGGTTTCATTAAAAATTTACTGTCATGGAGTGAAACAAGAGGGAAAGTCCCTCCAATGACCTGCGGCGTTTTGTGATAAAAGGATAAAAGGTTATTGCATTGATGGTTTCCATGGTTAAAATCACTTGGATATATGTATCTGTAGCTCCTCCTAGCTTTGTTAGTGTAGATTTTAGAGAGTCAGGGGATATTAGAATGGGTGAAGAGGAGAGTAGGAGTTATATACTTATGTGGTCAGATATTAGGCGTGAAGTTGAGATTGTGTGTCTGTGTGGAAGCGTGTGGCTGTGCATTGAAGAAGACTATGCCTGCGGACTGAATGCCTTAACGATGACAGAAGAATGTAGGAAAGGGTGCGCAGCCGATGTGGTCGGAGTGGACTCGCTCTAAATCACCGGTTAGATACCTACCGGCATCCTTAATGTGTTTGCTAGTAGTGTAGAATGATGTTCATTTAGGTCCGCCAGCTAGAAGAGTGGAAGGTTGTGGTTTGATAGTGACCAGAGTGGTGCATATATTTGTAGCTATTATCATGCTGGGCTGTAATAGGTAGTGGATAGAGTAGGACCAGTATTTGAGTGTACATTGAATGTTAGCAAAGCATCGTCTTTCGTGTTTATGAGAAAGTGGTTAAAACAACACCCTAAATTGAATCGTTAATCCTACTGCAGAGTTTGTGGAGTAAAAGAGACTGTTTTATGTTACTCTGAGGTCCTGGCCGGATCAACAAGGTTAAGGTTGAGTAAAATTACCCCCTCCTTCTCCGACTGTCAAGTTAAAACTCCGGCCAATCCCCAAATGCCTCTTGACCTCGGGTTCCACAGTGGGCTAGACCACAAACCTCCTTTCCTCGAAGCTACCAATTATAGCCCTTTAAAAGGAGGGCATAGTCCCATCGAGCGTTATCTGTTGGTTATACGTTTGCGAAGCAAGATCATTACGGTACAAGGGATAAGGACTGAGTTTAGGCTGTCATGTTAACAATAACAAGCCGGGAAAAATACCTTTTATTTAACTTTTTCAATGCGGAGGATTTCCTCTAGGTGGCGACAATCGGACGGGAATCACTGGGAGAGTCGTTGTCGGATATCTTTCTCTTCAAGCTTACGTAGAACGCTTACTCTTTTATCCGGTAGTGAGCAAAAAGGATGTGCTTGCTTCTGAGTTCATCGAATTGATGTCTGATTGTGTTCGATTTTCATTCGATAGAACAGCAAGAAAACTTTATGAAGAAAGAAAGAAATGTATTTTTTGAAGAAAATATGAGTCCTAAAACCTTGTAAAAGATAAATTATAACTTAAAAAATTGTAATGTATGAATGACACCACTGTCATATGTGTATTTTCAACTAGTTCTGATTTCAATACTCATTTATCAAAATGGCGTGATGAGTTTATGATTAACATATCCTTCAGAAACCAGGGTTTCTAATGTTAAAAGGAAGTACGTAATTACACTCTTTGAATTTTCGAAGCATTGCATTTGGCCAAAAGTTGGGTTTTCACGCAAACAATAGCACGATGAGAATGGTGCGTCCTAGGAGTCACAAGGATTTTGCTGTTGTTTTTCATTTTGCCGATGGAATTTGGATTAGTGGAGTTGAGTTTAGGCGCATAAAGATTTCACAGGCAGTTTTGCTGCTCTGAGATTATAATCGGTTATGAAACTAACTTTAGCTGGCTTCTTTATTTCCTTTTTTCATATATATATCACAAGTTCAATTTTCTTCTCACGAAAATTTGCTGAAGAGATTCATTGCATAGTCAAAAGTCATAAATATAACAGCCAAAAATCACCTCTTCCCTATCCACTCGACGAGTGCACACCCGGGCGAGAAAATTTCTGCATTCTGATGTCGGTCGTTGATCGTGCGGGAGGGCAGCGGTGAAGGAGTGGACCTTCACCCTTTCGACCTACATAAAGTACCCATTCTACCTCCCCCTTAAAAAGTGGGGCAATTAATAAAGCATGAGCTATATGTAGCCATCATACAACTACATAATAACTCAATAGGCTGTGTGGCCATATGGCAGAATCAAGAGGATCAGGGCAGACTAACGAAGGAGCATCTGATTAAACGTCTAAGACGAATATGCCTCGAACCATAAATCCATCCACCCCCGAGATCAGAGAGCAAAGATCGATCTTCTTCAAAAAGAGAAATGGTGAAGAAGGCAAGAAAAAATGGCCCCCTACATTTAACCTGAATATTAATCAAACGGAAATTGAAGAAGACTAGTTCGTACAGGTAAAATTATGCAAGAAATGCTATGCATTCGCAGAGCATAGTTTGCAGGAATACACCCCCAAAGACACAGCCATCATGCGAATGCGGACAAGAACGGCACAAGTTGTCCTATTGCACCATCAAGGACAAAGAGCGGGAACTGCAGAGTCCTCATAAAACTCTCACCTTGCGGTTCCCAAAACGCAGAGTCCAAGAAAATAAAAGGACAGCCGCAAGTAGACCAGATCGAAGCATCAACAAACTAACCCAGAAATAACTGACGTGAGAGCAGAGAAGAATGACTAATAAATTACGAAAATGTCAGCAACGTTAGCTCGAACGTGTTGTCATACTAAATGTATGCTTGAATTGAAAAAAAAAACGTCATTGCAGTTTGCTTGGATAATAACCAAAATTTGATAAAGATAAAAGAACTGATGAAAAAACACTGGTTTACTGAATATTTAGCCTATAGTCAGATAATGCGCATGAATTTTTTGCGATCTATTCTCGAAGAAACGCAAGAAATCACTTCCAAACCCTACAAGGTGGTGGAAAAGGAAGAAGGAAAGAGGTAAGTAAATTGCAAGCAGAAAAAAGAAGAGAAAACAAAGGCCAAATTAAATGAGAAACCAGTCAACAACAAAGAGCAGGAAAACCCAATACACAAAAAGAAAATAAAGCAAGAAAGGTGGAACATAGCTGTTTGGAGGAAGAATAAACAGAACCAACAGGGAGTTAAGAAAAGACTAGCGAATTACATTTAGAGAGCAAAAAAATCACTAGAAGATAATGAAGACGAAAAAGAATAAGAAATAGGTAGAAAGCAGCAACCACCAGAAATATAAAATGAAATAACATTGGTGAACAATGTATTTGGTGAATTGACAAAGTACATTTTCCTACCTAATTCGAGCATACTGAATTCAAATCTGAAATCAGATTCTCTCTAAATGCTACAGATTTTTATAATATCAAAAATTAATATTATATAATAATTTTCATTTTATCACTCCTGTCATCATGCCCTGAGGTAATTCGGAATCATCCTTTTGCGTTATTTTTTAGTAAAGCAGGTTTTTTGGCAAAAAAATTTTATTGCATATGAGAGGAAAATTGAATTACACATTAGGATTACAAATATTGTAATCAAACACAAGTTAATTTATTAATGACCCTATACCAGGCTAGAGGAGCTCTTCTTGATTTAAATCGGGAAAAAATTTGCGTTTGTAACTCTTTCTGTGGAAAATCTTCCCTGGATAATCTCTTTTAATGGTGCAGCAGTAGATCGCCATCATGTGTCAATCCAAGTGACCTTGGTAGCGCTCTTCCATCGTCATCAAATTCTGATGGAAGCGTTTCCCTTGTTCGTTGCTCACGGCTCCCAGATTCTCTGGGAATCGGTCGAGGTGACTATTTAGGAAATGCAGCTTCACATTCATGTTGCATCCCAGATTGAGATATTCTCAAAGCATATTAGTAACCATATCCTCGTAGTTATGCGCTTTTTTGTTTCCCAAGAAGTTACGAACAACGGCAGAAAATGAGAGCCAGGCTGCCTTCTCTTTTTCATTCATGGTGTTCACGAATCTAGAATCACTCAGAAGCCTACGGATTTGGGGACTATCAAATACTGCTGCTTTTAGTTTTTGGTATGAAAAAGCAAGAAACGCCGATACTATGTATCGAAAACAATCATTGTCAGTGCCCAACGCCTTAACATACTGCTTTATTAACCCAAGTTTGAAATGAAGTGGAGGGAAAACGATCTTCTCTCGACTTACGATTGGCTTATTAACAATGTTTGGCATTACTGCTTCCAAAGTTTCCCGAACTGGCTAATCTTTTGGGCACCAGTGTTTGTCACGGGCTCGACTGTCCCACATACAGATATAGCATGAAGACTTTCTCTATCCCTTCTGCTGGCCAAGGAGGAAGTTGACCACCCTAAGGTCTACACATATGATCCAATTGTGTTCATGGTAATCAAGTAAATCCATGGCCATGCATTTAACAGCGATATATGTAGCAGAAGGTGTCTGGATTATTAACGCAATTTTCTCTTGAAGAAGCCATCTCTCTAACATGAGACCTAAAAAACCCCCAATAATGTCAATATTTGGCACAATAACATTTAATACTATCTTACTACTCTGTACTGTCAATTATTTGCTTTCTACAAGCAACCTCTCTGTCTGTCCATCCTGAGGGCAGTTTTCGGGGAAACGAGAAAATAGAAATTACAGAATAACTAGAGCATGTAGGTAAAAATAGATTATATATTTGAAATAAACATGAAAAACGAATTAAAATTTTCAGATAATTCTAAGTCACCAGAAAATGTGATTAAAATTGTTTCCCTGAGTAAACAACCTAAAGGTCTGTACGCTATGAAAACGTAAGTACGCGAAGAACTGGGACCAAGTGGAATGTATCAAGGGATTGGGTAAAGAGTCTTATAAGTGATACTCTGCCCAAAACTATGAGGGCTGCAGCTCAGTGGATGTAAAAGATGCCCTACACGAGGGAAAAGTCTTCATCCTTAAGGAAAGATCCTTGTTGCTTAATACACATGTATTAAATTATACGACAATCGACAACGAACCACAAACCCCAAAAAGTGAAAAAGGAAAAATAAATTAAGCATACATAAAAAACGAACACTATGTCACAATACAACTCTAAAAAGAAAAACAAGATTTCTTCCTAGTAGTACATGAACACATCGCAAAAAATAGAAAAACAGATTAGCTTGATCTAGCGCCAATACAAGCCTAGTATATCAAGGAATTTCTTCAAATGTCTCCAATTATTTTCGATACACATCTTTCTTCTCACACTTATACTTACCTCTTACCTCACCACATTCCTCATTAAGAAAAAGACATTGCCAGGGAAGATGTGTTAATGCAACGGATATCGATGATGGACAGATTTTTAGACAATAGTTAATGTCAAGTTGCTGACAACATAAAACTGAATAGTTCTCGCCAGAATGACTCACCTTGATTATAACGTGGAATTAAGCACTCTTCGCAACTAATCAACCACTCCTAAATTAAACAAATAAAGTGGTTAGGTCAACCTTCGCTATTGAGCATGCCATGAATAGAAGAAAAGTGAGAAAGTGTTTTTAAGCGAACAAACAACTTTTTTCGGATTGGATTGAAATCAATATCCAGGGGGTAATTAGTGGAAAGAATGAATCCTACACCTACGAAAAAGATGGTTACAATTGGATACGCAGCGTTAGTGTATATGGCATGTTTTCATGCACTAGGGTCTGTCTGATCATTCGTTTACGCGACAAAGTAAAAGATGCGGTTTAAAATATTCTGCTTAAGAAGCATGAGTTCTCTGTCCGAACATCAGGAGTAAATACCCAAGAGTGATTTGATAAGGTAAAATGCTCCATACCACACAGCAAAGAGGGCGAAGGAGATCATGAGTGCTAAAAATATTGACGTGGTTAACTGCCCTGCACTAATATAAACCATACATGCAATAAACATATAAAAGATAGTGTGTTGTTTATGGCTCGGAAACTTGAATTTTAAAGATCTCTGACAAAGATCAGAAGTAGAGTAGAATAAAATCACGAAGGAAAATTTGGCATATTGTCAAGAACCTGCTATTTAAGATATACTCGAGTCCTTCAGAACTAATATGCATACTTATAATTAAGTTTTCTGATTATATCTGCATTAATACTTATCCTTCTCGTAATTTTATATTCTTCTCTCTACAAATACATATTACTCTATTCAAAACTTGAAAATTATCAGAGGAAAATTGTAAATATTCTTTTCCTAATTGCTATAGAATTTAAACTATTATTTTTAAGAAAATAAATAATTTTATGTTCTCTAGTTTTTATAGGTAGTGTAATATAAAGTAATTTCTTTGTGCTTGCTGAGGATCTGTTACTATTGAACTTAATTGGACCTAAGGCCTGTCAGCTCCTGTTATTCTACGAAATACATTCCATTTTGTATTACGAAGGCAGGAGTCGTAATTAATCTTTAAGGATGAAAAATGATACAGGTTATATTTAATAAAATGCTATAGATGACGAGAAATGAAATCAGATTATAAGGGATTACACCTTTAAATAGGAATTGAGGGACAAAATACCAAATATTAAATAGTAAACTTATGTTCTTTTTCCCCAACATAAGAAAGCGGGCAAAATCATATATATAAGAGATTCATCGAAAACTATAATTTGTTTTAACAATTAATATGACTGTAGCAACTGGCTGCTTATCAAGTGGTTCATAATGAATAAAGTGTACCTCATCTCACCAAATGGATTGCATAGCCCTTTGCCGTTGGAGACCACGTTTACGATTAGGAGAATTTTTGTTTGTATTGAATTCATTATTTATTGCGCTAAATATTAGAGTAACGAACCTATTCTTCTAGCCTGTAGCAATGCTGTTTGGAATGTTTAGTGGGCTTGGAAGAAAGATCAAAATGTTCTGAAGTATAAGTTAAGTCGTTATGATTAGCAGTTGGAGAGTAAAGATTAGAAATAATTAAAAAGATAACTAGAGAGGTGGATTAAAGATGGCACTTTAGTACCATGGATATAATATGTGGAAAGTGAAATTCTGCTTGTAATGGATGTGAAGTAGCGCACTAAAAATAAAGTATGGCCTGGTCTTGATTATAAAGAGCTAATTACTTATGGGGAGTGTCATACTGGAGATGAGATTACTGATGTATGCAATGAAAGATTAAGGGAGTGGAGAACAACAGAAGATAATATTGCTGATGTGAACTTGAAATCTGCTTATTTACAAATTACAGTTGAAGAGAAATTGTGGAAGTACGAAATTGTAAATTATAAGGGCAGAACATATTGCTCTAAAAGATTAGGGTGTGATATTATTTGTGCACCTCGAATTCTAAAAACAATTGCAGACACTCTTAGCCAAGAGTGATAGAATCAAAGAATCAACAAGCTCATATATAGATGATATACTTGTTAACGAGTCACAGGTGTCTACCAGAGAATTGTAGGAACAATTAAAGCCATTTGGATTTGTGACAAACACCCTGAATCATTGGATGGGGAGTGAAGTTGGACTGAAGTTAAAGAGGAATAAGGCTGGAAGCCTATTATTCTTTAGAGGGAATGAGATACCCCATACACCAGTGTATTGTACCAGAAAGGCATTATTTTTAATTTGTGGGAAGTTAGTAGCGCATTATCCAATCGCATTTTGGCTTCGAGTGTTATGCAAAGGAGACTTTAGATAAAGTGAGAAGAGAAGACCAAGTGAACAGAAGGTTGTTTGTGAAAAAAGAAGAAAGCGCAAATGTATGGTCTCAGGTTAGTAGTATAGCAGTTGGTGCTTTCTTTCAAGTTGATGGATTTGGTGTAGAAGATTGTAATTGTCTGAGAAAAATGGGATTTTGATTATATTAATTTTGCCGGGCTGAAAGCTGTATTGAAGAGAATCATTCTTGGGCTAAAATATGGTTATAAAAGCTCTACACTGCTAACCTATTCAGCCACTGTATATAGCCAGGTAAATATTACTTTGATGACAGAGTGGAGGATTAACACAAGAGGAGCAGCTGAAATGATTATTAAACATCAAATGGAAATGATGTAAAACCTAATTAAAGAATTTGAAATAAACAGCTGTGTAAAACTGGTTTAAAGCACTAAAAATAAGGCTGATATATTTACGAGAGTGCAAAAAGGTGGGTGATGAGCGATGAAATGAGAAATGATGGAAGAATTAGTCAATGTTGTACAAGTGCTAGATATTTAAAGGAATCTCATAACATTATCATTTTGGAGTTGAGTGCTTTCTTTATTTGGCAAGAAACTTAGACCAAGTTGTGACTATAACTGCTGTAAAGAAAGCTTGTTCGGAGTTGCGATAGATGTTGGATGATTGATTCTGCTCTAGTGGTTCATAAAAAAAGGAGAAGTTAGCATCGAAGAAAACTGGAGACGGATAACAGTGGATCTTTCTATTACCGGCATAAGGCTTATTTATCAGTAGCTGATTGTGGATCTGTGCGATTTGCAGTATGACGGCAAGTACAATTGGAAACAGACGATTGCATGGTGTCTGTACTTAATGAACTTTTCTTAGAGAGGGTACCAGTGAATGAAATGAGCTGGATAATTCCAGCCTTTTTAAGTCAGAATTAAAATTGCAACTGTGTAGGAAGAGGAATGTTCAAAGGTATTTCCGTGCTGCATATCGTCCAGGCGTAAATTGAATTGTAGAAAGACATCATATTAACATCAAAACAGTTTGTGATAGGGGTAATATATCGCCACACGAAGCTGTTTTTCGTATAATATCTCGCTTGAAGTGTGCCAAGATGAGACCTCTCTTCCACAAAGATCAATATACTAGTATGAGTGAAGGTATCCAGCACTAAGTCCTTCATTGAAAAAAACACAACAGAGGTTTTACTTAAGGTGGGGAAAGAAGTATGGGTGATGCCCAGCAAGCCTTATACAAATTACGTTAGAAAAGGGGGAGAATAATGATATTATTTCAGACCATATAGATAGTCTGTCCCGGCCTGTACTTGATATTAAAAAAAAAATTATCACCGAATGATTCGGGGTCCAGTGAAGCAACAGATGCTGAGGATGAATTATTTGTCGTGGATCATGGAAAAGACGATGAGAATGAACCACAGGTAATTGATGATACAAATTATTCTCAGAAATATGCAGCCATCCGTCTGGAAAGATGAGTACAGTTTTAAATACTTTGTTTTTGTCGACAATAGTTTTGGATTAAGATAATTTTTTGCTCCTGCATTGTTTTTATATTCCGTATTTCTTGTATTACAAATATGTATCTTTTGATAGGCCTTACTATATATGAATATATGATCTTGAGATCAGTACGGCGTGGGGTTATTCAACCTATCCAAACTCGCACCGCAGGGAAGGCAAGGCAAAGGGAAGGGTATTATTTAAGTTATGGCACTTTTTGTTAGTTGACATCAGAGACGATAGGTTGTGCATATGTCGTTGTCCTTCCTGTCTGGTAGCCGGCGAAATTTGTTTGTTGATTTTGTTGGTCTGGTTTGAAATTAGTTTCATCTAAAGTTGAATCTCAGTGGACAATTATGCAGACTGTCAAGCAGGCGTAGGTTTGCTTGGTATGGATTTTTAATTAACCATATAATTTCAGATAATACAGGTAAAAAATGTTATTGCCGTTGAATGGCCAGACTCTCTCTCTCTCTCTCTCTCTCTCTCTCTCTCTCTCTATATATATATATATATATATATATATATATATATATATATATATATATATATATATATATATATAAATATATATTTACGTAGGTACTTTTGCGGCTTTGGGCCGAAGTTGGTTGAAGACCGTTAGTGAATAGGGAAATTGTCAGGAGTCCAGTGGGGATGGTTTAGTATTAACTTTGCAGGGTCTTTTTTAAACAAATATTTCAGAGTGCAAGTTGTTCAAAAAATAACAGGTAGCTGGTACGTGTTGGGATTGCAAAAGAAAGACAATGACGAAAATATATCTTTCCTAGCAACAAAATAATATTTAAATATACACAAATATTGAGTTTAAAGGGAATGGAAGTACAGAAGGAGTTAAATATCTATGCAAGATACAGTTAAGTTAATTAGGGAATGAAGGAGATCGGATTCTGGTCGGTAATTTGAAGAAGCGGTTTTAAACCGGGGCGCACACACAAAGAACAGATCGATTCGGTAAGACAGATTCTAGATCAATCTGCAGGCGGCAACAGTTACAATCGCTTAGGTACTTGTTGCAAAAAAGGGGTTAGTTGGGATACAATGACTGCGAAGGGAGAAGTCGGGTTACATCTCGCTTCAAATGAGGAAGAAGTCGGGTTCCTTCTCGCTTTAGATGAGGGAGCAGTGGTAGATGGCCTTCTTAGATTGGAATCCTCGTTAGATAATCGCCGATTGACTATTACAGCGTTCACGGATGTCGATTTAGCCTTCGTTCTCGAATAGAAATCGTCGATGTCTCTTTTCGCGGGTGAAGGCGAGCATCCTTCAGCTCGTTCGCGGTAGTAGGTGGGGTCTATTAATGCTACTTGATAAACTGTTTTAAAACATTATATAGACGCCTGATAAGGTGGCTTTTGGTGGCTTTGGCAACCGCCACATACACACATGCAATTTTAAGGAAAAGTCTATGACTCTTTTTGGCAGGGGGAGGGGGGGGGGGATTGTACAAACGTTGACGTAGAATGTTCGAAGAAAATCGATATTATGACACAAGGCGGAAATGTTGTCTGAAAGGCAGCCATGGGAGACGATGAAATCGGTCCCTTGGCAAATACAGATCTGGTGTGATAAACTCGTAGGCTGCACCCTTACCCTGGATCAGCAGTGATTTCGAAGCTCCATGAGGTGATCTCAGAACAACCTAGGTAGAGAATGGCAGGTGGTCGCCCTTCGACCTTATTCTACTACTCGTACATCCCTACCATCCAAAACCATAGCACTTTCGGAGTTCGGAGTTAGGAAATAAAAGTGACATTCCCTAAGACGAATGACTTGGGGAAACTGAGACTTTCACGCGAGTGGTCAACGGGGTAAGCGGAAAAAGGGAATTCCTGACCTGACGTCGAGCAGGTTGTTGTACAAGCTAATTCTAGCAGACTGCGTGTACATATGAATAAAAAAGGAAATTAATTATTCCCGACCAGAAGAGCATTAAAGGGGGCATAATTAAAAAAATGAAAAAAGTATTTATGCACTAAGATATACGAAGCAAAGAAAAAGATAAAAGAATGATTTTTTTGTTTCAAGGGGCTATCTGGCGACTGCCCACTTAGGCATAAGTCGCCGCAAACAAACACCCCGGTTCTAGGCTACTTGAAAATAAAAATTTTAACAGAAACAACAATAAAAAGGAGATAACAATCAGGGAGCCTGCTACCTACAAAAACAAAACAAACAAACAACAATAACAAAAAAAAGAAGTTAAATACAAGGGAGAAGGCCGGCCCCCGCCCCTACAAAAGGGAACAAGTCCACCAGTCATGGTAAACGCACTCGACCCGAGTACAAGGGACAGGCGGTAGCGACCCCGCCCATCCCCGTACCAGGACAGGTAACGTGCGCGAAGATCACCCAGACTTGGACATTCGACAAGAATGTGCCGAACAGTCTGGGGAATGACGCAGTCGTCGCAATAGGGCACAGGCAAGCGCTACATCAAATAGCAAAGCGTCAAACGAGTGTGTCTGATTCGGAGACGACAGAAAGCGACCTGAAGCCGTCGCGGCATTGGAAAATAGGTCCATGGGAACAGTAGCAGCGCAATGGCACGCAACTTTAAGTTCTCTTCGACCTTCTCCAAACTTATTTTCCAAGCAGTCTGAAGAGCTGCCCGTATTCCTGCCATGTAGTCAGTTTGAGGAAGAGCGAAACGCTGGTCCGATCGCAGAGTCCTAGCGTACTTTTTGGTGCCCTCATTGGCGCGCTTATTCCCCGCAATTCCTACATGTCCATGAACCCAACAAAAGATAATATCGACATCTGCCCTGCTCGCCATAACCGTGGCGTCACGGATATCTCGAACCAGGGGATGCGGAGATTCCAATGCCCCGAGAGCACTCAGGGCTCTTTGTGAGTCGCTATAGATCACAATCCGGTCTCCGAAACGGGCACGTTAGGTAATCTCCCGTACCGAGTGGTGTATTGCCACCAGCTCGGCCGTAAAGACAGACGGAGCGCCTGGCAGAGCCCCGCTGAATTCAAACAGAGGGGATAGTGCGTGGAAGCCGACCCCCTCTTGGGACTTGGAGCCATCCGTATACACTGGCACGGTTCCAGCGTGACACGAGGTGTGCTCCTGAAAGGTCGAACGCAATACTCGCGGCGCTGTAAAAGCTTTGGGAGCAGAGGCGTGGCGACAAATAGCCAAATGTGGTACCCTCCAGGGTGGCATCCTGGGCAGAAACAGGGGCGTCACCGGCCTGAGAGCTATATCTAGTTCTCGAAGGAGTTTTCTGGCCCTAAACCAAAAGGGCCTAAAAGTATGACTGGCGTCTATCGGCGGCGTAAGCAACATCGAGATCAGCTCCGGATGCAGTGAGAGCTGTTGGCCAATGAAAGAGGGGCCGGGCTCGCGCATACAGGCGAGTGATGCACTGCACGCGGCGCAGAGCGAGTGGCATCTCCCTAGTATCGACCAACAGGCTCTTAATGGGGGAAGTGCGAAGGCACCAGTCGCAAGGCGGAGGCCGGTGTGCTGGATCGAATCCCCTACTGCAATAAACGCTCGGCTGCGGATGTATAAAACACGCTGCGTATTCGAGCTTCGAACAAACAAAGGATCGATAAAAAAGTATAGCTGTAGCCTTATAAGCGCCCCAAGCGCTGAACGTCACGCAAAGGAGAATGTCTATGGCGCGGTTACAAGAGACCCTAAGGCTGCGAATATGAGCCTCCCAGATGAGGCGTTGATTGAATACAAGACCGAGAAAACGGTGCGATTCCACCACATCTAGGCGCACCCCATTAAGAAACAAATCTGGGTCGAAGTGAAGCCGTGGATGGCGGCACAAGTGCACCACCTTAGTCTTGGCCAAAGAAAACTGAAACCTGTGCGCTTCGGCATAGCGAGAGACGCGGTTGAATGCGCCAAAAGAGATCGAAAGGTCGTCCACGTAAAGCGTAGGGAGAAAATCTTTCGGCAGCACCGAGGTGATGCCGTTGATGCTCAGGGCAAAGAGTGTTACACTGAGAACACTTTCCGGCGGGACACCCTCTTCCTGCTCCTTTGGGCCGGAGAGGTCTCCCCCCACCCGTACGTGGAATCAACGATCTCGCAAAAATTCAGATATAAACCTTGTGAGGCGTCCCCTCACCCCATCGTGTGGAGAGTCTATATGATACCGTATCGATATGCGGTATCATAGGCCTTCTTCAGATCAAAAAACACGCGTAGTGCTGTATACGAAGGAAAGCCTCGCAGACGGCATTTCCAGTCGGAGCAGAGCATCCGACGTGGAGTGGAACTTGCGGAAGCCGCACTGTGCAGAAGACAGATGGCCTCCTCTGTCCAGGAAAAAGAATAATCTAACCTTTACCAATTTCTCCATTAACTTGCATACGCAAGAGGTTAAAGAGATTGGGCAGAAACCAGTCAGATTAGAGTGATCTCTCCCCTATTTGCAAAAAGCGAGCAGAGTAGCCATTCGCTAAGAGTCTGGGAGAAGACCCTCCTCCCAGTTCCTTTTAAGCAAATCTGAGAGAAATGCCATGCTTCACTCCCCTAGGTGTCAAAGCATGGCGTACAGACATCGTCCGGACCATGGGCAGTGTCCGCGCATGAAGCGAGAGCAAAGCGCAACTCACTTCCCAGTAAACTTGTCAATGAAGGGTTCTCCGCCTCTGGAGGTAAAGTCCAACCGGCGGCCTCCCGCGACATCACGACGTGCATTGAATGCTGGCGGAGCAGCATCCCGGCTAGAGAATGCGGAATAAGCGGTCGCTAAAGATTACGCCACGGACGCAGAGTCCCAGATTGCGGTCCCATTCTCCTGAAGAACGGGAGGGGAGGCCGGCGAGAACTTGCTCCGAATCCTTTTGACTTGCTTTCCCCTCTCTGCTAAAGGGGTCTCCCCATTAAGTGAAGACACGTATGGCCGCCAAGAATAGCGGCGGGAGGGCTTCGAAATATACCGGAACCTAGCCTTAGCACAACGAAATTCAGCGACAGTGAAATCGTTCGGGTGGCGGTAATAGAGCATGTAGGCATACCGCTTCTGTTTGAGGGCCGTCTTACACTCGGCCGACCACCATGGGAGTTGTCGGCGTGCAAAACGGACAGATGTCCTAGGAATAGTAGTTAGGCCCACGGCGATGAGGTTGCCGGAGAAGAACTCAACGGCCTCATCTACCGACCTAAACTCCTCGACTGACATAGAGAATTCAGGCCACCGCGCCCAAGCCAAACACCACTGAGGTGGGCTCTCAGGCGGCAGTTGCCCTGAAATGATATTTGAAATGGAAATCAAAATCAGGCTGTCCATCCGAAGAGCACAAAGATAGATCAAGGCAAGAAAATGAAGCGGTTCTCGGACAGTGATGCGTAAACTCATCCACGTTTAGGACACCTATCTCAAGCTCTTCGATCAGATCAGCAAGGACCAGTCCCCTGAGATTTAGTGAGTAATCTCTTCAGAGAGGATGCCTGCCGTTTAGATCTCCAAGCAAGAGAAAGGGCCTCGGCAACCGTGCAACGACGCGGCGGAAGTCTCCCGCGTCGAAGTCAGCTGACGGTGGAAAGTACGCAGAAATGATAGTATACCTCCAATCCAGGTGCAGCTGCACAGCCACTGCCTGAAAGGAGGTATCAAAAGAGAAAGGAAGAACGGAGACATGATGCTGGGTGTAAACCGCGCATCCCCCAGCCCGTCCATCCCGTGGTCGTGGGGTTGCAAGACCCTTATACCCCGGAAGGGAGGGCAGGAGGTACGCGCTAAGCATGGTCTCCTGCAAAAGGATAGCTAATGGGGAACGGGACGAGACGAGCATCCGCAGTTCCTCCCAGTTGGGCCGGAGTCCACGGCAATTCCATTGAAGGAATATGCCCTCCAGGCCTAGCTCGGAGGAGACGCGGGGGCCCTCCTTGAACATAAGACCCTCACGGGAATTGCCGTACGCTTCCCGGAGGCAGAGCCCCGGGCCCTGTTGGCCGGACAAAGCGCTAAAGGAGCTATCGCCTTCGAGGACTTATTGGGGGAGGTTGGGCTCGCCATGCGAGTCTTTTTCTCCCTTCGCCTCAAAACCTCAGGCGGGCGTTGCGGCTTTGGAGGCGGGGGGATATTTTTTCGAGGAACCACCGTCTCCGAGCCACTCGCTCCACCTCTAGGCATGGGCGAAGGAGCCGAAGCTCCTCTGTTGCTTTCGTACTTTTGGGGGAGAGCTTTAGGAACCCCGAAAGATGGCCTAGCGACTAACTTCAGAGGTGTTGCCTCCTGTGAGTCTAACGACTCGGTGGAGGCGCGTGGCCCTTTCTCCTTACGTTAAACGGTCACGCAAGGAGAAGAGGGGGGAGCCCTGTTTTTAGCCGGGGCTGAGTATGAACCCTTTTTGCCGCCACCTTTGCCAGGGGAACGCCCGGGTTGAGTATAGCCCGCAGAAGGGCTCCGAATGGGCGCGGAAACAACCGTGCTCGTTGGCCTGGATTGGCCAAGAGCAGAGGGTGGCTTTCTAACTATTGAGGCATATGAAGTCCCAGGCTGAGCTGGGCGCACCAGGACCAAGTTCTTAGCCTCGCATAATAAGAGTCAATCCTGGGCCTGAACGGCCAGGATTTTTTTCTTGAGGAGAAAAGCACGACATTGCTTCCAAGAAGCTGGTTGCAGCTTTCCGCATTTGACACACTTGACCACACATTGTTTAGACTTATCGTGTGCGGCCTTGGAGCAATTTACACAGACTTCCGGTGACCCCGACTTTGAACGTCTACAAGAACGATTCGTTTGGCCGAAGCGGTGACAGTAATAGCACCGTCGCGGCAGTGGCACGAATGCCTTCACGCAGAAGCGGTACCAACCGGCACGCACCGACTCAGAGAGTTTGTCACAGTCGATCGTGATGAAGACTGTAGGGGTGGGTCTCGAGGCCCCTCCCTGTTTTCTCATCACACGTTCGACCTTGACCACCCCATGGTCAGCCAGCTCTAGGGTGATGTCCTCAATGGAGTAGTCAACGAATTCCCTCGCATAAACTACTCTTTTCACAAAGTTCATGGTAGAGTGCGGCGTCATACGAACCGGAGTGCCATGAAGTGTCTGAAGAGCACTTATCTTGGCCGCCTCGGCAGGATTCGCCGCATTCGCCAGAAGGCTCCCGTCCGAGAAACTGGTCACCTTCGGCTCTCTACCAATTACCTTACCTAATCCTCTACCCTGATGGATCATGGTGCCCTTGGCAAACATGTTGCCATCTGTGGAGCGAAGGACATGAAAGCGTTTGAAGCCATCTGTCTCAAAAATGCCAGGTAACCTCTGAATAAAGGGCCCTGATGTTATCGAGGCCCCGCTCGGCGCACTTTTGGTCTTCGTCATAGTCAGGGTCTGCACAACCAAGGGGGCAGAGGGGCCGGATGTGCCGATCTTGGCTGGGTCGCTTCCCAAAGTGGCAGCAGACACATCCGTCCCCCGCAGCCTCCGCGGATGGAGAGTAGCCCCGAGTCTTCTTTGTCTTTTTTGTTTTAGTCTTTTTCTTTTTTGGAGAGGAGGGCGGGGAATGAACCCGCTTCTCACCTCCGCCAGCAGAAGCCCCCAGGCCAGATAGACCGGCCTCAACAAAGTCTTTCTCTGAAATGTAGAAGGTCCTGGTGGTCGCAGGGGCACCGTCCGGAGGAGATTTCTCCTCTCCTTGTACTGTATCAGAAACCATAGGCGTTTGAGGAGGACCTTGCATAGGGGCGAATTCGGGTTCGGTATTTGGCGCCAAGCCCGGATTAACCCCCATGAAAGGCCCTACCGTCTGAGGCTGGGTTTCCTCAGGGACCATGTCTATCACAGGAGGGTTCTCCAGTTGGCCATCCCCTCCCAGGACATCGCAGGTCCCCTCGGCAGTGTCGCCAGTCTTGTGTGGGTAGGCACAGGCCTTGACGCCGGCAAGGTTTAAAATTCTTGCCAGCAGGACTTTTGAGAGAAGCGACCGAAGGGGCCTGGCTTCTCTCTCCCCCCTAAGGGGGCTTCCCCTAGCGAGCCGCTTACACGAAGGGTGCTCGGCAATGGGCTGCCTGCTGGCTTTCTTGGCAGTCCTCTTAGAAAGGAAAAGAGGGACTGCCGCTGGAAATAGCGAGTTGCCCGAAAGCACCTCCAGAGAAGGGGGTTAGGGTGAGTCCCCTTCACCCGTAGTCGTAGGAGAGGAGTAAGCCTCCTCTCCGGTTGAATAAGTATGGAGGATCTCCTGCGAAAGCACAGGGGGTGGGACCTCCATTTTCTCGGTTGAGCTGCCCGAGGGCGACTCCATCGATGTAAAAGGGGGAATGGGGAGAGATTTGGATTTTTTTTATTTTCATACATGGGCATGGTGACCCTCTTTTTTATACAAGACGCAATAGCTCACCACCTCTTGCAGTTTATCGCACTGCAAGAGGTGCTTACAGGCCTAGCAGAGCCAGGCACTGCCATTTGGAACCACCCCTCTCGGCTGGTGGCCTGGCAGTCCATTGGCATGGCGGCTCCACCTTAGACGCAGCGTAAAACTGAGTGTGAAGAAGAAAGGAAAAGGGATGTGAGGAATGTATGGGTGGGGATTAAGCAAGTTGTTAGAAAAATCCCATTCCGAACTGGAGCTCAGGGTTTAGGGAACGTTGTTCCCTCCCCCCTCAGCCCTGATCCGGGACGGTTGGCTTGAAAAGAAGGTCAGCATCTACCGTGTGAAATTAGAGGCTGACCATTGAAAGTTGTGGGAGAGGTTATATGAAAAGCGACGAAGTAGGGGAGAAATACAGGCTATCTGCAGGAAGGAAGAGAGGCTAAGCTGGGGCCGGACGAAGCGCTGGATCCCGTCAGCACGGCGGCCAGGATGGCAAATCACCGCGCCTCTTACAGGAGAAAAAAGAATGAAATGGATATTCAATGATCCATTTTACATAAATGACACAAGGATTACAGTTGTACATATACACATATAGGGGTTTTGGACCTGGCTTCTAAATACTAATTTCATATATACAATAGGGATGTGCGTCCTAGACCTACACATCGAAAAAAATAAATACATAAACACAAATAATTTAATTATGCTCATCTCTAGCTGGCGGTTATAATACTTACCAGATGGACAAATGGCTATGGAGCAATTACAATTAAAAATTAGCGTAGGTCGTCACCCAATGGATTACGACTAAGGGTATCGGCAAAACAATTTTTCGACCTTTATATTTATATTTTCATATATTGTAATTCCTGCAATAATAAGCTTTATCTCATTACACGGCCATTATGATGTTTAATATTACGGATGTATTCCATGGGCTGTGATCGGTTTTTATAACGAATTCTCGCCCTACCAAGTACATTTGAATCTTCTGCACACTCCAAAAAATAGCTAAAGCTTCCTTTTCTATCACTGCATAATTCCTCTCACGTGGGAGCAATTCGCGACTCGGGTAGGCCACAAGGTAACTATCACCGTCGTATCCGTACTGAAGAAGGACACAACCGATGCCCTCGTTACTCACATCCGTTCGGATCTCGAGGGGGCTACTGAGGTCATGCAACCTGAGGACTGGGGCAGATGCCAATTTACCCTGTAGTTGATGGTAATGAGCAGTATCCCTCGAATTCCATATGATGCGCTCTGGAGACTTCTTTTCTTTTCGAGTAGTTCACACAACGGGGCGGCCAAAGAAGTAAAATTGGGGACGAACCTCCTATAAAATCAGGCAAACTCCACGAAAGAATGGAGTTGTTTCTTCGTTCCTGGGACTGGCATCTCAACTATCGCCTGGAGCCTGTCTTCTTTGGGCTTAAGTTGGTCGTTTCAAATGTGGAAATCTAGATAATTGATCGAATCATAGGCGATGTGGCACTTGCCGGGGCCTATCCTAAGGCCGTGCTCTCGTAAACAGCTTAAGAGCGCCTGAAGGAAGGCCAAGTGTTGGTTCCAGTTACAAGTGGCAACTTAAATGCTGTCAAAATAAAAGGTGACATTATCCAATCCGTCCAAAACTCTGCTCATTATCCGATTATAATTGCTGAAGGCCGTCATTAACCCGAGTGGAAGTCGGTGTATTTCCTTACGCTTTTTTTTAGGGGAACCTGGTAATACGCTTTACATAGGTCGAGCTCGCTAATAAACTTTGGCTTTTCGAACAAGTGAAGGTTTTGGTCAACTAAAGGAATCGGTTCCGCACCAAAAACGTTCATTGAAATTTAATTTGCGAAAATCTAAATACATGCGGTAAAAGTTATCTGGTTTCCGTACCATAACTATTGTGGAACAATTATTCGACGTGAAAGGTTCAATGATTTTGAGGTTGAGCAGAATATTAACCTTGGCGTTAAAGGCATTTCTCAGATGAATTAGACGGAGATAATGTCTTGAACGAACAGGTTCTTTGGTGGCGCGAATTATATCATGCTCGAAGTTAATAGCCCACCCAGGGGCCTCAGAAATGATGTCTTCAAACTTACTTAAAATAAGTTACAACTGGCTAGTTTGGTTGACAATTAGCCGCTTATTGATATCCAAACTAGCAGGTGTTGAATAGATGGAGCCGGGCAAGGCGGTTAGTGAGGAATCCCTAACCTGTTCAACTCACATGGCATCGCTCGTGTAGTCCGCCCCTCGAGCTGTCTCTTCGTCGGTGGTAACAATGTTGTTGACACATGCGCGGCGGTGATATCTATTTAACATGTTGACGTGGAACAGCTTTTCTCCTGTGGGGGTCTTAATTTAATAATCCACCGGTCCTCGTGCTTCGAAAATAGGGAAGAAGCCTTTCCATTGGATCATAAGTTTGTTGCTCTTCGTAGAAAGTACCAATAGAACCTCATCACAGGGCTTAAACTTCATCTCCTTCGATTTGACTTCGAAGTAAGTCCGGTATTTGTCTTAGTTAACGTCGGCAATTTTTAGAACAAGGGGGAGATGCGAACAGGGAACAAAGAAGGCGTGAGTCTCGGAAATGAAGCCATCCGAGCAAGCGCGATATAACAAGCCTTCTTTCACAATATAAGAGGCTGTCTTGTTACGGCGGACCGAATCCTACTAGAGGCTCCAAGATTTTTCCTACAAAGTAAGGCGATTTAGGCGTTATGAGCGAATTCTTCACTCATAACGCCGCTGAAATCTGAATCTAAGGCATTTTCAAGGGCAGCAGGCGTCTGAGATTCCATCTCTGCCTGAGCTCTCGTGATAACAGGCTGAGCCACAGGGTTAGATGAAACTTGGGGGCACTGTCCTACCAAAACGGAACAGAATTTGATAGGGAATGACACGACTTCATCCCATTCGGAAAAGTACTGACACTCCAGGTAACAGTTTACAATGGGTAAGACGGTTTGCGCGTACCAGGTAGTCATGGACTACCTCAAACTTTTTGTGTTCGGGGGCAACCGGGGAAAGAAGTTCATTTGATACCTCGATACAGGTACACCCGGTATCGCGGACGAGGGTGGAGACTCGGCACCCATTAACCCTTCCGTTTTAAAATTTCAAACTTCCTGGAGAACTCTTGTCCAAGAGGAAATTAACATGGTGCTCTCGGGTAATACTGGAAGACGAGATTGGAGCTGGAGTTTCCGGTCGCGATGGAGGGATAGCGGGAGCAGCATTCACCTAGGGGACTTGATGAATGGGATTACCATGGAATTGGGAGTTGGGGGGAAATTTGAACGCGTGAGGCCTTCGACACCGCACGTAAAACATACGATTGGCCTAGGGGAAAAAGTTGACGTCGGGGCATTAGAGATAAGGGACTTGATATAACGGAGTTTTGATGAAGGCAAACATCTGGGCTTAAAGAGGTGCGTAACATTGGCGAATTCTGGGGAGTTCTTAGGATGGAACCGCGAGTTATTAATTTTATTCTTGGGGGATAAAGGATTGTTGGCTGAAAGGAGCCCATGGGAGACGATGAAATCGGTCCCTAAGCAAATACAGATGGGGTGGGATAAAGGCGTAGGCTGCACCGTCACCCTAGTTCAGCTGTGCTTTCAAAGCTCCATGCGGTGATTTCAGGACCACCTGGGTACCCAAGGGCACATAGTCGCCCTTCGACCTTATTCTGCTACAGTTATATTTAATCAAAATACGATACATAAAAAACATGAAAGCAGATTCTAAGGGACTAAGACTTTAAGTAGGAATTGAGAGACATTATAAAGCAGAGTAAATAGTCAAATTTTATTATTCTTTCCACAAAGCATAGGAAGGTGGGATAAAATCATATTTAACTATAATTTTAGAGTTGATGTAACCAGTAATAATTGCATCTATTGCAAACAATACGGGGTTGATAGTAAAATTAAGAAGAGTATCAAAAGATAAACAATGCTAAAAAATTGGTTTCAAAACATATTAATTTAGATTAGATAAAAAGAAAGTAAAATCATTTTCGTTTAAAAACAACACATTAATCAACGAAGTTTCAATCATTAATGAAATTATTCTTTCGTTGTCTAAGTAGTGAATGCCTTTCTTCAAAACTTCATTTGGTTTCGATGAAATTTATAATTTTATATCCTTTTTATTATCCAATTAATAGTAAACATTTCGGTTATATAATAAACAGTTAAATGGTAATGCGATGGTAAAAAGTAGGGAAAAAATGGAGTTAATGAGGACCCTTCTTATGTCAAACGCGTCACTTTGGGTGCGGTTGTCATGATGGAAGAGAATACACTTTCGGTTGACCTTAGAAAGACGATTTCAATCAAAAGATTCAGTAAAAAGTTGCAATGGTTTTAACATTACATAGGACTCTAGTAACTAGTCACTTATTGAATGTTTATTAGGAACAATTGATAAGTCATCCAACCAAATGCAGTACAGAGCTTTTTGTCTTTGGAAACCACGTTTACGATTAGAAGAGTTTTTGTTTGTAAGGAATCTATTTTTTTGCGCTAAATATTAAAGTAACGAACCCATTCTCTTATATTCTATCTTCTATCTTTCTAGAAATGACTACGAGGCATTCGAGACAATAGAGATGAAGCGATATTCACATGTTACATAGATTTACATAGATAAACAGGTCACAACATACATTGTGGCCCATACTAGGTGACCTGGGATAAAGATTATAGGGAAGATGGATAGTACACCTTGCAAAATCGGTGAACTGCTCATCTGAAAGTTAGGGAGATACCTATTCGCTAGAAAACGTTGTTAGTTGAGGAGTAGATTCAAGGTATTTATCTATACGACGTTTGAAAGTATCTAGGGTATTGCAGTCAATTACTTTACGTGAAACCCCATTCCATAAGTTGACGGTTCGGTTAAAAAATAAATTCTTAGATTCCTGCGAGTTAGAATGTTTACTACAATTTTGTAACCGTTTCCTCTCGTGTAATTTGAATTGTCGATAGTGAAATATTTGTTTTCAACCTTATTGTCTATGCTTTTAATAATTTTTAAAGACCTGAATTAGATCCCTCTTAATCTACGCTTAGTTAACGAAAATAAATTTAGTTCGTTGGACTCGTTCTAACTTTGCTATAACTTTCTGCTCGTACGGCACCAGGCTTGAAAGCAGTATTCCAAAATAGGACAGACCAAGGAATTATAGAGAGTAAGGATTGCATTTTTTTACTTATACTCGAAAGTTCTACAAATGAATCTAATTATTTTAAGAGTTGAGTACCATTTAGTTGTCTTTCATGTGGTACCATAACAACAATATTATTTACTAATGCTTATAAAAATGTTAGCTACTGTATTCTTACTGAAATTTAAAATTCTTTCAATCTTACTATTGTTTTATGTAAAATTAGACGCTTTATACCCGAGTCTGAAGAGGTTAATAATCAATTGCATTATAGTGGCCTCTACCTTCGTAATTTGTTCGTACAAAATTTTTTGAAATGAATTTTTTTAAACAAACAAGACGTTTACGAAAATTCAACGCATTTCCACAGATTTATATTTTGTTTTTACTGCAAAAATTGCATTGCCCTTTGTTACATTCATAAAGTATGATATACCCTAGGAAGATTTCACTTGCCGCCATCCCTAATGAAGAGATTTGATTAAAGCTCACTCATTAATGCTTACATTTTTTTTTTTTTTTTTTTTTTTTTACAAAGCCCATCTGGCAACTGCCCACTTGGGCATAAGTCGCCGAAAAACACGACAGCCTAGAACTAGGCTACTTTAAAATACAAATATGAAAACGTAACAATAATATAAATTCGAAAAACTTAACAACCAGAAAGCAATCTCCCGCAGCGGGGGGAGGTCCCCCTCACCCTGGTGCAGGAGAGTGCAACCTACAAAACAACAACAACAGAAACACAAAAAAAATAACCTTAAATAAAGGGAAGAAGCCCGGCCTCCGCCCAAAAGTCAACAAGTCCAGAAGTCAATGTGCACGAATCCGTCCCGAGTACAAGGGACAGGCGGTAGCGACCCCGCCCATCCCGGTACCGGGACAGGTATCATGCGCGAAGATCACCCAGACTAGCACATTCGACAAGAATGTGCCGAACAGTCTGGGGGACGACGCAGTCATTGCAATAAGGCGCAGGCGAGCACTCCATCAAATAGCGATGCGTCACACGAGTGTGCCCGATTCGGAGACGACAGAAAGCAACCTGAAGCCGCCGCGGCATTAAGGGATAGGTGCATGGGAACAGTCGCGGTGCAATGGCACGCAACTTTAAGTTCCCTTCGACCGTCTCCCATCTTCTTTGCCAAGCAGTTCGAAGAGCTGCCCGTATTCCTGCCATGTAGTCGGTGTGAGGAAGAGTGAAACGCTGGTTCGGTCGCAGAGTCCTCGCGGACTCTTTGGCGCCATCATCGGCGCGCTCATTCCCCGCAATTCCTACATGTCCATGAACCCAGCAGAAGATAATCTCGACATCTGCCCGGCATGCCAAAACCGTGGCGTCACGAATATCGCAAACCAGGGGATGTGGAGATTCCAATGCCCCAAGAGCACTCAGGGCGCTTGGTGAGTCGCTATATATCACAATCCGGTCTCCGAACCGGGCACGTCGCATAATCTCCCGTACCGAGTGGTGTATTGTGTGCTCCAAAAAGGCCGAACGCAATACTCTCGGCGCAGTACAAGCTTTTGGAGCAGAGGCGTGGCGACAAATATCCAAATGTGGTACCCTCCAGGGAGGCGTCTTGGGCAGAACCAGGGGCGCCACCGGCACGAGAGCTATATCTACCTCTCGAAGGAGTTTCCTGGCCCTAAACCCAAAGGGCTTAGGGTATGACTGGGGTCTCTCGGCGGCATATGCACCATCGAGATCAGCTGCGGATGCAGTGAGAGCTGTTGGCGACTGAGGGAGGCTCCGGGCTCGCGCGTACAGGCGAGTGATGCACTGCACGCGGCGTAAAGCGAGGGGCATCTTCCCAGCATCGACCAACAGGCTTTCAATGGGGAAAGTGTGGAAGGCACCGGTTGCAAGGTGAAGGCCGGTGTGGTGGATCGAATCCACCTTCCGCAATAAACGCTCGGCTGCGGATGCATAAAACTTGCATCCGTAGTCGAGCTTTGGACGAACAAAGGATCGATAAAAAAGTAGGGCAGTAGCCCTATTAGCGCCTCAAGCGCTGAACGTCACGGAACGGAGAATGTCCATGGCGCGGGTGCAAGAGACCCTAAGGCTGCAAATATGAGCCTCCCAGGTGAGGCGTCGGTCGAATAAAAGACCAAGGAAATGGTGCGCCTCAACCACATCCAGGCGCACCCCATTAAGAAACAAATCTGGGTGGGGTGAAGCCGTAGATGGCGGCAGAAGTGCACCACCTTAGTCTTGGCCAAAGAAAAACGAAACCTGTGCGCTTTAGCATAGCGAGAGATGCGGTTTAATGCCTGTTGGAGTCGACGCTCCAACAGAGATCGAAAGGTCGTCCACGTAGAGCGTAGCTAGAACATCTTCCGGCAGCGCCGAGGTGATGCCGTTGATGCTCAGGGCAAAGAGTGTAACACTGAGGACACTTCCCTGCGGTACACCCTCCTCCTGCTCCCTTGGACGGAGAGGGCTCCCGCCACTCTTATGCGGAATCGACGATCTCGCAAAAATTCAGATATAAACATTGGGAGGCGTCCCCTCGCCCCCATCGTGTTTAGAGTCTTCATGATACTGTATTGCCATGCGGTATCATAGGCCTTCTCCAGTTCGAAAAACACCGTGGCGTAGTGCTGTCTACGAAGGAAAGCCTTGCAGACGGCATTTTCCAGTCGGAGCAGAGCATCCGACGGGGAGTGGAACTTGCGGAAGCCGCACTGTGCAGAAGACAGATGGCCTCCGCAGTCCAGAAAAAAGGCTAATCTAACATTTACCAATTTCTCCATCAACTTGCACACGCAAGAGGTTAGAGAGATTGGGCATAAACCGGTCGGAGTAGAGTGATCTCTCCCCGGTTTGCGAAAGGCGAGCACAGAAGCGATTCGCCAGGAGTCTGGGAGAAGACCTTCCACCCAGATCTTGTTGAACAAATCTAACAGTAAGGCCATGCCTCGCTCACCCACGTGTCGAAGCATGGCGTACGTGACATCGTCCGGACCATGGGTGGTGTCCGCGCACGAAGCTAGAGCGGAACGCAACTCACTCACAGTTAACTTGTCGTTGAAGGGTTCTCCGCCTCTGGAGGTAAAGTCCAGCTGGCGGCCTTCGGCTACATCACGACGTGCATTGAATGCTGGCAGAGCAGCATCCTGGTTAGAGAATGCAAAAAAAAGCGGTCGTTAAGGATTCCGCCACGGACGCGGGGTACGAGATTGCGGTCCCATTCTCCTGGAGAACGGGAAAGGGGTCCTGCGAGAACTTGGCCTGAATCCTTTTGACTCGCTTCCACACCTCAGCTAAAGGGGTCTTCCCGTTAAGTGAAGACACGTATGCCCGCCAAGAAGAGCGGTTGGCGTGCTTCGAAATATACCAGAACCTAGCCCTAGCCCGACGAAATTCAGGGACAGTGAAATCGTTCGGGTGGCGCTTAAAGCGCATATAGGCATAACGCTTCTGTTTGAGGGCCGTCTCACACTCGGCCGACCACATTAATGCTTATAAAGTGTCTATTTTATAGCTCACATACAAAGTGCCTAGGCATTATTACAGCTAAAAAAATGCCAAGTCATTATTAGCATTTTATAAAGGCTAGAGCATTACTGCAGTTCTTTTTAAACCTCTCGCAGCACATTTGGATCGGTGGTAAAAAAACTATCAATTTAGTTTTTGCTTTTATAACAAAATATTTAATATAATTTCCCGCTAATTAAAATTAATGAAATTTTTAAATAAGACTCATATCTATACCGATTTTTTATCAATAACTTGCATAAAATGTATCCATGAGCAAATCGTTAAAGAGCTTCATGGACGGTAAATAAAACGAAGAAATGTAAGTAATGATAATGATCAATCAGTCCTATTTAACCCGTTACTGCTTAAAATTATATTTTTCAGCTAAATTTGAATAAAATGGATGGATGGTTAAATATAACAACACTAGAGTATATATTACCTTTAATAAAAAAAAAAAAATTAAAAATTAAGAAAATCTAGGAACTCTTATAATATGACTCAAAAGACTTTACATAAATGCCCATATCGCATTTTTCACATCATGTCTTTTTTTGTAACAATAAGCACAACGGGTCGGTTTTTCTTGCATAATTACCCAGTGAATATACTTGTTAGCCAGGCAATATTCCCTCATTTTATGTCTATTTTTCTGACCGTGTGGTGTGTCGCAGTATTTCAACAAATAAAACCTAACCTAGACTAATATGAAAAGATAAAATATCAATAGCATCACTTGCTGAGCATATCTTATGTAGTTGCCAAGCATTATTTATAGTAACATCAATCATATACGTTAATAAAGATGAGTACCACTTCTTTCCTTGGATGCCAATTTTGATATGATTTTGTCCATCCTATGAACACCTCCAATCCGTACATTGAAGGTTGTTTAATTTCACCACGCTTCTTACTCGATGAGGACTGGCAAGAGCCGTGACCTACAGCTTTAATTCAGCCTGCATTTAGGCAAATGCTCACAACACTTATCATTCCAAGTGCATATTAGTATTTCATTAGTGGCATTAGTCCTACGAGGGGCGGTTAATAAGTTTTGCAATTCTGATATAAGGAAACTAGATATGAGAAAAAGCGTTTTATTATTTTTCAATATAAGTACCCTAGACTTCAATGCATTTGCGCCACTTGTCCCTGAGGCTTCGAATTCCCGACAACCAGAAATCTCCGACTGCTGTTTAATCCACTCCTGGGCGGCGAGCTAGACATCTCCATCGTCCCCAAACCAGCGTCCACGCAGTGCAGCCTTGAGCTGGCAAAATAAAAAGTAGTCGCTAGGGGCCAGATCTGGACTGTAGGGGAGATGGTTGAGCTCCTCGAATCCGCACTTGCGCAGGGCAGCTTGTGCAACTCTGGCCTTGTGGACTTTGACGACGTTGAAGTCGATCAGGGGGCGTGAGGTTTCTAAGGACCAAACGGGTAGAGACCTTGGTCATGGCCAAATTGTCGAGGATGATGTTGATAACACTTCCATGTGATATTCCAAGTTCTGGCTCGATTTCTTCGACCTTGACCCGTCTATTTTTGAGGATTATCCTCTCCACACGTTGATATTGTGCGATTGGTAGATTGGTTACATAATAGATTTGATCATTTATATTGAAACCGGTACAGAAATTACTATCGAAAATGAATTAGGTGTGACGGACTCAGTTGGGATGATAATGATTGAATCCTATTTGAATAACTGCCATGTTCTTCTTGTTGACAATTGGTACACAAGCTTTGATCTCTTTGCAAAGTTAGTAAAAAATAAATCCGGCTCTTGTAGCACAATTCGTTCTGATAGGAAGCAGATGCCTAAATTTAAAAAACTTGAAGAAGGGGGAAGTTGACTCGATGCAATGCAACAATATATTATGCGTAAAATAGTATGATAAACGAAATGTGAAGTTGCTTACAAGTGTGTATGACGATCAAATGTGTGACTGCGGGAAAAGGGATAGGGATGATCACGTTATTTTGAAACCTAAAAGTGTGATTGAGTACAAAAAAAAAATGCAAATGGTTAATAGGAGTGCTATGCTGATAAGTGGTATGGAGTGTGTGCGTAAAACTATTAGATGGTATAAGAAGTTTTTCTTTCATCTTGTTGACATATTTATTCTAAATTCTTATTTTATGTATATACAAAAAGAAAACGAACGAGAGAAAGAAAACGATTTTGGATTTTTCAAACACTGTGATTGCACAAATGGTAGATAAATATAAAAAAGTTCGAATTTATGATATTAGACATATTGGTAATCGAACATCGCGCCTTATTGATGTTGGCATTCATTTTATGAAGCATCTTCCTTCAAGAAGAACTTGTAATGTATGCGCCAAAACAACAAAAACGAACAAATTATATCTGTTGTTAATGGGAATTAATATTTTGTTTACCCTTGTTTTAAAAAGTACCATACAGAAAAAGATTTCTAGTTCAATGTACATAATTTTTCAATTGTAAATAAATCAGTTTTAATATATATATATATATATATATATATTATCCTCGCTATAGAAAGCACGTTAAATCTACAATTAGATAATGGAAATATAAAAAGTATGTTCATAAAACTAAAATTATGTAAGTTACTGATCTGTGAGGGATGCCAGTAAAGAACTATTAAAATTTAAGAATATTATGAATATAACGGAATAGTCTTGTACTAGGCATGCTGATTGCCACGCGAATGGACGAGGTGGCCAGTCTTTGGCCTTCGGTCTATGCCTTCAGTGCCTAGGTTTGAATCTTCACTATCAGGTTAGACTTTCTCTTCATTTATTGCGCAAAATTCAAAAGAAATAGATTATTCTTGAAAAGTTTATCGACGGAACTCGGTAAATCTAATTGTCACCAAACAAATCACTATTATAATCTTTTTAAGCAAAGAAATTCATACAAAGAGAATGACCCCGTCCCACCTTAAAGAATCAATAGATGCGTACAAATTTGAGTTGCTTTTGAGTACTCCATTGGAGTAAAACATTTGTGTTGTGCAATTAATTGTAAGAGTGCAACATTTCTTTCCAATAGAAAGGATATGCCTCAATTTTTAAAAAATGAAGAAGGAGGAAGCTAAATCAATGAAATGCAACAATATATTATGTGTAAAATGGTGTAATAAACAAAATGTAAGGTTGCCTAGAAATATTTCTTTTATCTACGTTATAGAAAGCATTTTAGATCTATAATGAGTGAAGGGAAAGATCCAAATTATGTCTATTTAGAAAAAAAAAAAATTATATAGGTAACTCATAAAATAGATAAAGAAAGAAAATAGGAGTGAGGTCAGTAAATTGCACGACATTCCTTTCTCAGCTATTAATTTTGGCGCGTTGTCCACGCGTTCGAATGTTTGCTTTGATAAATTAAGATTTTTCAAAAACATTGGATTTAACTATAAAAGGCTTTATATTAATAAGTCATTGCAAATTTTATTCTGAAAAATAGAAAGAGACGGTTAAATTGTATAATAATATTATTGTGACGGAATATTTGGTATTTGTCATGGATGTGAAGGAATAAATTCGCGAAAGTGCCATGGTATACGAAACGAGCGCATTTTCAAAATGCTAAACATATTTTTAAAATCACTGCAGTGGAAAAAATAACTACGCTGCTAAAAAAAAATAGTAAATGTTTATATTTAAAAAAATGCATATCTGCCACACACCGCACACCCATTGGAATTATTCTGGCAGCAGGTTAGTTCATCTTAGAGAATCCTTGGGTAATTAAAATGTCGCATAAATTTGTTTGCGACAACTTGGGGAGGGGGTGGGCGAGAAAGGAAATACAAACAAAATGAAATAAAGTAAAAGTTAAATTAAATACAAATTAATAGATTTGTGGGTCTACATTTGGACCCCGCATGATTTCCTTAATCATGCGTCGTGCCTATAAAGCCAAGCGACGAGTAGAAATAAGTCGACAACCTGCCGGAAGGTTGGAACAACTTAGAATAGATCCTTTGGGTGGCATACCTGCAAGTGGATCTGAATACAGGCTTGCGGACGAAATATCCGCAAGTGAAGGAAAAAGTTCCGAAGTACGAGTAGATCCTTCGAACATCCACAAGTGGATCCGAACACGAGCTTGCGGATGGAACATCCGCAGGTGGAAGCGGAAGTTCCATAGGAACCGATCAGAGTCTTTGTCTTCCTCCTTTAAAATTATTTGAAGATACACCTTCTCAATATATGTAATGTATACAAATGGGTATTGCCTAAATCTAATAAAGATATGGTACAAGTTGTTAATTAACGAAGGACTAGGATCCAGGCAATCATTTAGACTTACGCTTCCAGCTGAACAGTCAAAAACCACGTGTAGGGAAGTTGTTGGTGAATCTTTTCGCACGCTGGTGTGCTAAATAATGCATTTTTTCTCCCTCTTTGTTAAGAGTATTTCGCCTCACTTCGTCTATACATCTCTTTCCATGTTGCTCCTGGAAATTTCATTATAAACTTGCAAAAGTGAATGGTTATCCCGCCTCAATTTGGCTACCATATTTAGTAGACGCGACTTTGCTATGCCATAATTATTAGGGAGATTAGTGTCAATTGTTTTCCATGGTAGCCCTACAACGAATCTACCATCCTTGATCTCCGCTTTATAGTGACCTGGATATCATCTTTTGGTGATATAGCCCTTGGGTCATAGAGTTCCTCAAGGTCTCTTACGTTTGACTTTAATACGGCTACTCCCCCTGTTAGGAAATTAGCGGTTTCATTAGGGGGAGGTAAAGGACCGATAGGCATAGCACCCTTATTAGAGTTTAAATAAGTTACATCTTCCCTATGAACTATTTCATTTACAAATTCATGGTAGATATCTCCACCTATCAAAAAGAGATCTATTTTAAACCAAATCACCTAAATGCGGGTCGGCTAGCATCACCTTTACATCTGCAATTGAAGCCTTTGCTTTGCTCAACTCAGGCATATAAAGGTTATCAGGAACCTTGTCGACTAACAGAGCCTTAATATTTACTGGTCCATCATTAGTTTATTACATTACACGATAACTCGTCGTATAGCTTTGATAGGTTTTGTTGGTTGAACCCATTTATAGATACCGTAACATTACGATCCTGCCACCGTTACTTCGGCTATTGGTAGGCCAGTGGCGGAGAAACAATGGAAGAATAATTTACTGAAATTGGATTATGTTTACTGCTTAAAATTAATTGTATTAGATTTGTTTTTATCCTCATAAGAAAAGACACAAACTTGTTTGGTGTCTTTTTTCAAATCTCATACACCTAAACTTAGATGTACACTCATTATTGTAGTGATTCAACCGTAAACAATTAATATATAATTTCAACCTTTTTGCCTGATTTAGTTTATCGGGAGGAGAAACATATTTGGGGCATGCATATGCCTTATGGAGATTGCTACAGAGTGCGCATCGTTTTGGAGTTCAATAGTAACTTTTTTCGCCCCGTAACACTAAACGTGGAAAATTGTTTTTTACTCGGGGATCTAAACATTTTTTCACATCCTAATTGCTCGTACTTATGCTATAACAATTTACTCTCTTTTTTCAAATCCTCTTGGAAAATATTCAACCACCAATACTCAGATTCATTTTAAATCAACCTATTTATTTGATTTTTAACGGCAGATGGCAATTTACGTGTCAATAGCGTTATGATAAAAACCCTCGCAGCATCAATATCCAAACCGAGCTTTTAGTCTCCTCAAAGGACATTCATAAGATGCCCTAATGTCCGAGAGGTACTTAGAATTACATTTTGATCCGTCTAAATCTAAATGTAAGTAAATGTGTTTTTGAATGATACACAGTTTATTGCCCTACTTACGCTTGAGCAACTCGTAAGCATCGTCATAATGATCCCAAGAAATGGTTAACCCACCAAGTAGGCGCAATGTGTCTCCACTTAATTGTCCCAGAAGATAGGCAAATTCTTGTGAATCCAGAATATTCATAACTTGGATGTATTATAGAATAAATCATGAAAGTTTATCCACTGGAGAACGTCTCCTGAAAATATTTCTAGGTTAATTTTAGGCAGCTTTAATTTCGCTCGCCGAACTAGAAACCTTAGATGCTTTAACTTTGTTGAGTCTTTCAAACATTTTTCGCCTATATGGATTTCCCTTCTAATCTCAAAATTACGCATTAAGGCCTCCAAGATTGCCTTTTCCAAATCATTCTCATCAACTTCTTTTAGTATAAGTTCATCTAATGATAAAATTTTGGCAAAATGGTACTTTCACTTCTCTATCTGGGAATACAAAGTGTCGCATTCCATTTCTTTTAATAAGATGGGTAAGTAGAGTCCTATGTGCCCCTCTAGTTTTAACCAAACTCATTTTTTATGAGAGGGCCCGGGTCTGGGTACCAATGTAGGAAATTAATTATCACACTATACAAGATTACACAGTGCTAAAGCTGTGTAGGAATTTAATTATCCCACTATATAAGTTTACACAGCGCTAAAGCCAAATTATTAGTTTTTATGCTGCTTATGGAGGAAGGAAGCACTGCATTGTTTAAGTTTATATTTACCTATGAATGGGTTAAATATACTCGTGTTTTAGTATTGAATGATATTTACACTGCTTAAATCTAATTATATACACTTTGCACAGAGTTAATTATACCAGTAGCACAAGACGTATGGGAACAATCTCCGGCAATGAAAATTGATTATACGATCTAAAGCGTTTAGAATAGGAATAGCGAGCTAATGAAGATCACAAGAATAAAATAAATAGACCTAATCAAATAGGATAGAGTAGGGATTAAATGGCGAACGCATATTCGACCGAATGACACAAGGATACACAATAGATTGGAAGGCCTACCAAAAGACTTTCCTTCTCGTCCCATCGTATAAGGGAAATTGAGAGGCTGACGCTTGGTTCGTCTTAGCAAATCCTTGAGTAATTAAAATGTCGCATAAATTTTAGACAAACTTATAGTAATAGGTACACTAGTTGATAAATTTGTAGCCTATTGATATAGAATTATTTAATACATAGACTGTACTCCCTAAGCTGAGGTTGTATAGTTCCGTAGTTTCTGGCCTGGAAGGTTTTAAATAAGAAATAAATACCGACAATAAGATTCTGAGATTCTCTTCCTTTAAATGTTAGACCAGTGGCCGAAAATTTCGATAAATATCTTCTAACTCATTCAAATTTTGAGATTAATCTAATGAATCTCTAAATATATTAACGTTTTTTCTATATAATGACTCCGCGTGTTTTTAGCACCATCACTTTACGACATCAGATGATCAAATTCATATACCTAATATTTTTTTCATAATTATATCTATCTTATGGCCTCTCATTCATTCATCTTCTTTTGATTTAGTTTTATTTTTTATGCCATGAACTAATATATTCAAGCAATAATTCACTGGTTCTTGCTTTATTGGGGCTTTATTTTTTATACGGAACCAAGAAACACGGGTTTACATGAGATATTTCTCCCTGGTGAAGCTCTTAGAGAGCTTTAAAGTTATATGAAAAACCCGGCATACAAAGACACTGCAAACGGACCTAACTTTGTTGAGGAATTTGGGGAAATTTAAAAGAATTGCATTCCCTACCTGTGCTTAATTAACTATATTTAAACATAAGTGCCAGAGCTCCTCCCCACTTAATTTCCTCCCCTTCTTAAATGATCTTTAGTGTGGATGCCTTCATAATTTAATACCATTTTAAAATATTGAATAAGGATAAAGGCAAATCAAATTTAAATGAGAACACAGCAAAACTAAAAGCAATGGATGGAAAGTTTTCCTTCAAATTTTATTACGAATATTACAAACATTTGTTTTGTTAGAGATGATACGGGAATTAATAATATTTTAAACACAAAATTATTTTAACCAAATTCTAAAAATCGTCTCACGACATTTTTACAAAATTATTTAAGGGACAACCACTATGCAATTTTAGGGCGTGTTTATTGGACATGTATTATTGTCTCCAACTTTTGTACAGTATTAATTTAAGAACTTCGTAAATTTATATAAAAGAAAAAACTTTGATATACATTTTATTGATAAAACCATTGTGTCTGTAATTTTATACTCAACTGTGATAGCATTTATTTAAATATTTAAATTAGGGTCTAAAATATTTATCAATCATTAATATCAGTATATTTTCCTCTTTTGCTCGTCGGGCAAAAGAAGCTGATATAATGATAAAAATATCAGGTAAATTTTAATTTGGAACCAATGGATAATTTTTATTGTTACCAAAAACCTTAAAATAGGGAGTTTTGGGTAATAAAGAACGATGACTGAATATATATTTATGACTGTCATAAATAATTTTAGTGTGAACCCGAAAGTTTAGGCAATTTCAACATTCGCTCGCCATTTCTGCAATTTTAATTTTTTGGTTAAATAAAGTGGCTTTTGCACATTAATTTGATACAGTTAAGGAGGAGGCTGAATGTAAAGTAAAATATGATAGGGATATAATAAAATAAAAGTTGAGCTTCACATTTATTGTGCAATTTTTTTTAATAAAACTAGATGAGCCCTATATGTATTTATTAAAAGGATGAATATATATAACATAGTTAATTGCACAAATTAGAAAGCAAGTACTTTTTTACGAAAAATAGGGAAAAACTATCAGTAAAACAAAAAACAATTCAATAAGTAAATTGATGAGAATTAGGAAATTCGCTTACCAGGCAGAGGTCCCTGTATAGGATGGTATTCTTGAGCAGTGTTGTGAATGTGGGGAAATTTGACTTAAATAATTATTGGTACCTGTTAGTTGGTAGTTTATGAAGGGAATAGTTGGCTATATTTCAAATAATTAATAAGGGAGACAAAGATTGTGGTAGTTAATTTTAGGGGTGAGTTTCTAATATATAATGACTGCAGAATATCTAGATCATCAATATTAGGACTAGAATCCAAGATAGAGAATTCTGAGTCTGAAATTTGTGAATTACAAGACATTGAATGGTTTCGAATGGAAGAAAATTCATGGGTAGTTAATGATCTGTTACGTGCGCTACGTGCGCTAAGATCACCAAGACTTGGACATTCAATAATAATGTGGAGAACAGTCCAGTAGACAACGCAGTCCTCGCAACATGCTGTGGATGAGAACTTCATCAAATGGTGATGCGTCCCGCGAGTGTGCCCAATTTGAACACGACAGAAAGCAACCTAACACCGTCGTGGCATTGAAGGGGTAGGTCCATGGAAACAGACGTGGCGCAACTTTATGTTCCCCGTGGACGTGTATACATAATTTTTTCTTACTGAATAGTATTCTGTATACTTACGATCGAAGTAAGGACACCCGAGCAGAGCCAGCTTATTTTAAAACAGTTGGTTATTTTGAAAAAGAAATACTACTTTTTTTCGGTCACGTAAAAGTGACATGAGCGCTTAAGCTCCCGACATCGTTCTCCGCCGGCGGGAACCTTGCAATCGTGAAACTGGACTGCTCACAACCCTTTAAAAACTATGCCAGTCGACTGTGATATGGCACAATTAGGGGAATTGACGGAAGCTGGTTTGAGGAGTAGCCCACAGCAGAAATCAATTTCAGGGGCTCCCCGGGAAAAGGGACGTACTGCGAACTCCGTTGATTTAGTTAGCTTTATCGATGGAGGTTTAGCGCTTAAGATCATAAAAGGACAAGCAACCGTCTATATGCTATGGAGGATGCAGTTTCGAATTTAAAAAACCCAATGGCGCGCCACCCCCGGGTGAAGGAAGTTGATTTGGCCTTCACCCATCATCAAGTCCGCCATAATCACCCCTTGGGAGGATCCCTTCCCGGGTCCATCGCTTCATCATCCATCATCCCATTAATTTCAGTACTCGTTTGCTAGAGAACGGGGCCACAATATGGCGGGGGACACCTTACACCGCATTTCTTTTTTTCCTTAAAACCACTCATCACTCACCTTAAATATGGGTGATATGGTTTTTAACCACCTTCTTACAGGAAGAAACAAATAAAGAAAAAAGGAAAAGAAACACTCAAGAGAAAGGATTCCTCCACCAGGAGAAATGCAGCCCTAGACTAATAAGGTCCCCTTGAGGGGACTCCCTGGCTATGCAATTCCGGCAAGATTCAGGTGTGCCTAGTTCTGTTCGCAGAACTCAGGGTTGCACTGATACGCCTGATAGAAGTCAACAACGGATACATAGCGCTATGCTGCGAGAATAAAGACTTAGACGAGGTACTATCCACCCGGACCACAAAAAGAATGAAGGAGATTTGGTTGGAAGCAAAACCCCATCCGCAGGTGGTGGCAAATAGAATCTTCATCTGTAGCAAAATCGAAAGTTGGTTCGAAGAGAGAAGCACCGAAGAAATAAAAGCAGAGATACAGAAGCAGAATCCGTGGGCAAAGATAAAGGAGATTATTAAATTAAATAATCATACCCTGTCGAGGAACGATACGGTGGACTCACGCTCTATACAGAGTCGGGCCCACGGGTATTCAACAAAGCCGGCAAGTACCAGCTACGGGCATAAGCACAATTTATATTCGAGTGCGTTAATCCAAGGTTGGCCAATAAAAGGGGGGGAATCGAGATTACCGTTTCCGCTTAAGAGTTATGGAAAGAAAAACCTCCTACAAAAGTAATCTTTAATATACAAGTAAATAATAGAATCATTATTGCTCACGAAAACTAAGCAAACTAATATAATAATGAATAAGTGATCAGCAGTTAATACTGGCAGGCAAGGAATAAATGGGAATAGCCCAAGAATTGTAACAATCACTTGAAAGACAGTTATAAAACGCGGGTTGAGATAATATTAATTAACTGCAGGGAATTACGGCTTTTTCGGGGAGTGAGTTAAATGGAAGAAAAATCACAGGACTGGGACCTCGGTTTAACCTCTGCGGCGGCGAATTCGATGGCGTTACTGGTTGAAGCCTCAGGGGGGAACGTTGTAGAGCGTGAGATGAGCGTAGATCAGGTTCCAAGTTGTCCTCAAAATGGGAATCACGAAGGGGGGAGTGGAGAAAGGTCCGCTCCAGGGACTAGTGTCGGCACAGCAACCAGATGGGAATCTGCATGGAATAACTTCTCGGACTTCCTTGCTCTTGTCTCACGGATGAGGTTAAGGAACACGGACCTTGTAGAGTGGAGAGAAGGAGCGGAGATTTGATCCCGGTTTGCTCTTCTAATTGGCAATAACGAAGGAGAGTAATCCGTCACTGACCAGATAGATTACGAAGATAAGATCCGCTCAAGGGATCACAGGCGTCGATACGGCAACCCAACGGGGAACGATCTGAAGGACGGACGTCGGAAAAAACTCTCGCTGACAATCATTGGAGTCGCTCGCATAAATACCGCGGGTTTATGCGGGGGACCTGGTTACGGAGAGAGGCGTAGGACACCTGGCGTCCCATGGGAGACTTGTCATGTAGCCGTGTAAACAGCCCCAAGCTACGAGCGTCTCACCACGCCTGGGGGAGGGGACTGATAGTTCTCGTTTTCGACTTTCCAATAGGGGATAATAACCGAGAACAATAGAGCGGTGGGCGCTCGGTAGGGTTTCGAAGTGATTAAAGGTTCTGAGGGCCATCAACTAAAGTAATATGGCCAGACTATGTCTTGGAATGTTTGTACATTTGACCTCTCTTGGGATAACCTCCACACACTCACGTCTTCAGAATCACCTTCCAGACCACCAAAAAGGCCCTAAAATCAAGCAAAGATAGAATACTTGCCTTTAATATGTGGATTCCGTCAGAAACATCAAGCAAGTAAAGATCCGCAATGTGCAGATATGCTTTTCTTTCTATAAACTAGAAAACCATACAAGTCAATCCTGTCCCAACAATGACAAGAAATTCTGTTCTGAGTACGAGCAAGAGGGTCACTGCTTCAAAGATTGGGCTGCAACCAAGAAGAAATTCTTGAACTGTAACGGTGATCACAGGACTCTCGCGTTCAACTGCCCAAAACGGAAGGAAATCATTAAACGGAAAGAGGAATAAACACAGACCCGTAGTACCCAGAGCTACGTGGGGTTACAGCCAAGAGCAGCCAAATTCACACTCCCAGCCAATCTACAATGAATATGAATAGCGAGGTCAGCTCAAAAATCTTAACCTGAATCATACATGCGCACATAGCAAATATAAGAGACCCTGGATGCTATGTAAAATAATTCAACTCGCTGCTACAAGCTAATGACATCCCAATGATAAAAGTGCCCAAAACACTTGACTCACTAAAGATAATCAACATGAGTGCAGCCTCACCCCGACTTTCGAAAGGAGTGGTGATACCCCCAAAAAGTCGCATCTGAGGACAATTCTGATGATATCCAAGAAGAGTCTTTCAACGACTAGCACTCAAGAGAGGTAGAGAAAGAAAAACAACAGAAAAAGATCCCAAAGGGCTTCGATGAGCAGGTGAGAGACTCCCAGGGTCCCCAGGAAGCAGGAACCTAAGACGAACCTGTTCATGGAACTAATTGAGGAAGAAACAACTGAAAATCCCTCCCTAGTTGACAATAAGGTTCCCAATAGAAACCCAGAATAAAGAAAAGGTAGATCAATTCTTAATAAGCAAAGAGACGGGCTAAGAATCTTGAGCATTAACACCGATGGATGGATCACGAAAACAGTGCTGTACGGTAACATCTTCAAAAACATTAATGCGGATAAAATACTCATCTCGGAGCACGGTGTTAGCATAGCACGGATAGAGACATAATCAAGATATGGAACTACAACATCCAAACAGTGAACCATTCTCAAGTAAAATTCGACGGAGCGGCCATAGCGGTCAAGAAAGAAATAAAGTTTAAGCAACTGAGGAATTTAGAAGAGTCCTACCTCACCATTGAGCTAGAGATGAGCCTGGAGAAGATGGTTGTTGCCACAGGATACCAACGTCGGAGGGTCCCTATGTTATTAATGGGGGACCTGGAAGCACGATGTGCCAACTCCGTATACACTCGTACCAATGGTATAGGCCGATGCTTGAATATCCTGTTGGATAGAAACATCGTCCAGAGATAGGGACCCAATTTTCCGATATTCATCACGAAAAGTAGTGCCACTAAGACAGACATTTTCTTGGCCAACTTCCTCGTAGCATACAATTGTCACATGACACCTGAAATGATACCTTGTAGCGACTATATAGAGATTAACCTCAATATCAACGTTAAACCTATAATGGCCCTATAACATACAAAGAAGAATTTCAGCAGATTGAACTGGGATACTACGAGAGATTGTTAAGAAACTACATCCCAGTGAACCTCGACGAAGCAACGCTCGAAGACATAGAGGAGGAGTTTAAGCGGCTGGACGCCAAGATGATCGAGGCTAACAGGGTATCAATTTCCAAAACCGCATACATAAAAATTTCTGCATATAGATGGATCGACGTATGAAAGATTTACGCCGTGAGCTAGATAAATTGTATCAAAGGAGCATCACTACGGGAACATCATGTGAGACACTGTACCGTACTAGAAAAGCAAAGGAAGAAGAACTAAAAACCTAATATATGGACAACAACAGGAAAGATGGAACAAAGCAATTGGAGATATTGATAGCGAAGCAAGAACGAAGTAATTCTTGGCGAAGATTAGGAGAGTGAACAGCAAGCCCCAGAAAATAAAAGTTGAATTAGAAGACGCCTACGGTGAAATTAAATCAGAGGTAAACGAAATGGAGGAAATTCTCACGGAACACTGGAAAAGATCTTCAGAATCAGTGAATGAAGACTTCGACATTGATTTCGCCAACCAGATAATAGACGAGCTCAATAAAATTACTGAAAGGACGCATCCGAACCGCCGAGTGAATAGGGGAGAAGAAAAAGAAGAAAGAGTGACACTGGAAGAAATGGAAAGTGCGCTCTACTCCTTTACACAAAAAGCTCCAGGCCGGTCAGGTTTGACGAAGCTAAACTTTGTCAAAACGTCAAGATTCGTAATGGAAGGTCTAATTAACATCTCCAACACCTGCCTAAATGTAGGCTACTTACCCGACGCATACAAAACGGCAGAATGATTTTCATTGCCAAACCTGGAAATCCCCAGATGAGAAAGGAGAGTTATTGTCCAATATCCCTTTTAGAACTTGGAGGTAAACTCTTCGAGAAAATCCTTAATAGACGACTCATCGTTCACTTGGAGGACAATTCGCTATATAACGACCGGTAATACGGCTTCAGAGAGAACAGAAGCACAAAGATGCCAATTAATGTCATCACGGAGAAGAATGATCAAGCAAAGAAAAATCGGAGCTATACTGACATCGTATGTAGGGACATGTCAAATGCGTTTGAAAAGGTATGGCTAATGGGGATGCAATACAAGAACCTAGCTGGGTTTAAGCAACAAGCTTGAAAAATTCTCTGTGACTATGTCATGGAGAGATCGGCTTACATCAGTATAGGATGCACGGATGGCCCCACATTCCAACTACAGGCAGGATTGACTCAAGGCGGGTGTCTCAGTCTTCTACCTTACGCGATCTATACACCCGACATCCCAAAACCAAACAACCCTAATAGCATAAATATACAGTTCACCGATGATATAAGCCAACTCATCGTTTTTGGATATAAGAATGCGCCAAATGCAAGCTTGAATCACTGCCGAAGAAAATGGAATAGTTAATGAATATGAAACTAAATGGAAGCTCCGAACTAATGGCGAAAAATTCAAGATTGTCCCATTAGGAAAAATAGAACTTCAGATATGAGAGTGGAGGATACGCGCTATCACTGCACAAACAAGGGCAAAGTACACGGGATGAAGATCATTTTAACCGGGTACAGGAAGCATGTCAAAGAACAGATCTAAAAAGCATCTTCGGAAGTCATTACCCTCTATACCTTCTAAAACCTCAGCCAAAGAAACAAAAGGAAATTATATGTCTCAGCATATCATTTTGGCGTTCCGGAAATCGCTAAGGAGATGCAAAAAATACAAAACAAATGAATGTATACAGGGTCACCCCCTGAAAACGGGCCCCAACATTCAATAGGCTAATTTCTGCAAGGATTGAATGAAGTTTTGGTGATAACTAGTTTATTGTGTTTAAAAACATCATATAAAAACTTGAGAGCCTTGGGACTTATCTTCTTTATTCTAGAGCACAAATTCGAGATGACCTCCATTTAGCTCTGTGCATTTCTTGAGGCGCAGCACAAAGTTGTCCATGATGTCCTTTCAAACGAAATGAGTAATGGCTCTGATCTCCTCCCTGATGGCTTCGTTAAGCTCTGTGATGGCCCTGGATCTCCTTGAGTACACTTTGTCTTTAAGGTAGCCCCAGAGAACAAAATTTGGGTGGCTAAGGTCTGGGCTGTGAGGTATTTACTCAAACTCAGTCTTGAGACTGATCACACGCCCACCAAACTTCTCTTTCAGTCAATCTCGATAGAGGTTTGAGGTGTCAGAGCTTGCTCCATGTTGCTGGAATCAGAATTTCCTTATAAGTAAAGGGAACAGGGACTACAGTTCTCTCTTGAATGTTTTGAGGACCTTAACATACCGACCGTTGGTGACTCTCACTGTCGCGACAGATTCCTCGAATAAGATTGGTCCGATGATGCCTATGGCTGAGATTGCAGTCCATACCGTGGACTTAGGGGAGCTTAGGGGATTGGTAGCTACCTTATTTGGTCTGGAGGTCTCCCATAATGGAATTGAGCTTCATCTGAGGGCCAAAGGAGGTTAAGAAAGATTGCGGTCTCCTGAATCTTCTCCAGTATCTTGACTGCTATAGCCCTTCTCTGCTCTTTGTCTGAGGCTTTAAGGATCTGCTTCGTCTGTACTATGTATGGGTAGGCCTTTACATCCATTACTAGCTCTCTCATGTAAGGCTCACGGGATATCCTGAGAGACTGACTTCGCTTGCGCACATAGCGTTTTGGACTGACTCTCTCACGCTCTTGGCCAGCTCAGCTATACGCTTTTTGAATAATTCTGAATGGTTTGGACGGTTGCCTCTGGCTGTGTTGAAGTTCTCCACTATCCCATAGTTCTCGAAGTGGTCAACCCAGTCCTGAATTATGCTCTTGAAGGGGACTTTTTCACATTCGAACTGATTCCTGAAAGTGTATCAGTTCGTCAACGACCCGGTTCTGTAGTAATATGCATCAATTCTTGAACGAGCCTGTCTTGTTTTAATATTTGACGCGCTATATTCTTTGCTGGAGCTCCCATTCAGATCTAGGTGTGTTCCCAGGCGTTGCTTCAGGCTTGTCCTGCAAAGTAAGGGTGATTAGTGAATGAGTGAATGAAGGATATATCACAAAAAGTGTGTGTGGCTCGTGTTGGGTGGTGACCCTACTACCCCTCTATGTACTTCGACGAAAGGATGGAAGTGTATTATCACCAATACACGCAGAGGGATAAAAGGCGGCTCGAGGATCTGCATAGAGCGACGAATATTAGGCCGCTCAACACAGTTTTAAAGGAAAAAGCGTCATATATGAAAGGTAAAATAACGTTAAACAACACCGAAAACATTAGAGCACTCATCGAAGAAAACCGACGAGATCCATGCCATTCAAGATTCCTAAGCAGCATTAAAAAGCTTGGTATCGTGTTTGTCCCGTACTTTGCATAAAAAAAGAACTACCAAGAAGACCGAAGAAGAAACATGGCCGACTACAAGGAAAGAACCCGATTAGACAAGTAACCCGATGAAAATCCGAATTCAACTAACGAGGACTGACAAGAAACAGGAAGGGTACAAAACATAAGTATGAAACACACAAGAAAAATAATGTATATAGGCATTAGAGTGGGTTGGTTTCCTATAAACGTCAAGTTTTAATTCATGGTGATATTTATTAATGAGGACATCTAAAAATGGTAATCTATTATCATATTCCCATTCATATTTAAATTTGATGGAGATATGCGAATTATTCAAATTATTAAAAAAGTTATCAAAATCATGGCCATTAGGCCATACAGAAAATACATCGTCAATGTACCTCAACCATATAAAGTTACGGGGAGAAATTGTGGGAAGGAGTTCAGTCTCAAAATATTCCATGAAAAGACATGCCAGTATCGGAGATAAACTATTTCCCATGCTAAGGCCAAATATTTGTCTATAAAACTCATTATTTACTCGAAACACATTTTCAGAAAGACATAATTCAATAAATTGATAAATTTACTCATAGAAATTAAGTCTAGGCATGATTTCCCGCAGAAGGCCTATGGTTTGGTCAACCGGAACTTTGGTAAACATTATGAACACTCAAGATTTCATTGACCGTCTCAACCACCTGCAATTACCGGATGGAAAACTTGTGAAGTTTGATGTAAACTAACTTCTTGATCGTAAGGCCCAACCCTGTGGCAGGCAAGACTGAAACATCTGATGATCGCTTGGAGGCATCCTCAGTGTGTGTTGTCAGAGCGGCATCTTCAGCAAACAGCATCTCACGAATGAGGAATTTAGCACCTTTTCTTTGCACGGAGGCATACGAGGTTTAACAGGCTGCCATCGCTTCTGTTGTGAAGATAGATGCCTTTTTAAGATAGATAGATATTTTACGATAGTTGTTACAATCGCTTTGATCGCCTAATTTTTGTAGAACGTGATGATGTTGGCATTTCGCTTTTCCTGAGGCACAGTTTCCTCTCCGCAGCACTGAAACAAGAGTTCGTGGAGATGGTCGAGGAGACTGGCCTGTTTGCCTAATTTAATGATCTCGGAAAGGATGCCTTCCTTCGCTGGAGCTTTGCCTCTGACTAGTGAGTCCCTGGCATCGCTGAGATCTTCAGTGGTGGGAGGGATCGTCTAACTCTTTTATGATTGGCAGCAAGATCGTATTTTTCACCGCTGGGTATGTGACGACGCTCTCTATGACAACGGGCTCTGCCCATCTCTCCATTAGCTTTCAACAATCGGTGATGATTTCACTAGTGGTAGACTTCAGCGGGTCTATCTTAATGGCACGTGGGCCGAAGGCCTTTTTCATGCCCTCATACATGGCACAAATATTAGCGCAGTCGGTGGAAAGCTGGATGCTTTGACATAGATTCTGCCAATAGTTGTTGGTCACTGTCTAACAATCCATTGAGCATCGCTTCTGGTCCGCCTAAGACTAAGAGAAACAAGTGTATTTTCGCAGGGGTCTTGTAATTGAGTAAGGCATTCCTTTTGGATGAGATAGCTTGCTCAAGGTCTTCGATTGTGGCTTCAAACCAGTCGGGGGTTTTCGGTTGTCTCCTTTTGAAGGTGTCAATAGCAGACTTGTACGTTGCTCATGGATATGTTTCCATCAATCCTCCGCACTGCTAGATGGGCAGTTGGTGAGGGCCTCTTGAATGACGTGTGCAAAGCGTTCACGGAGGTCAGGGGCTGATAAAGGGACTGTGTTGACTCGAAGCCGACTTCTCTGCCTTAATCTATGAATACGCTTGTACCGAGGACGCATATTAATGGTGACCATGGAGTGATCAGTGTCACAGTCAGCTTTATGTTAGCTTGGTATAGTAAGCACACATTTCAGCGACGGTCTTCAGGTGATGACAAGATCAAACTAGTGCCGGTGAAGTGATCTGACGTGCCACCAGGATACCTGTGACTGGGTTTTGTGGGGGAAAATTTTTCGTGATGAAGAGGTCATAAAAGTAGCATAGCTCGAGGTGTCTTTTCCCGTTCTCTTTGAGTTTGCTGACGTTAAAGTGGCCAAATCATCTGGCTAGGAGATATGATCTGAACCTATCCGAGTGTTGAAATCGTCAAGTAGGTACGAGTGTTCTGAGGTGGCTAGCTTCATGATGGTAGTCTTGAGCTACTCGTAAAAGTCGTCCTTCGCCTCCGCTAAAGAGAAAAGCGTGGGGGCGTATATACTCATGATGTTCACACAAGTTCAGAGGAAGTTGTGAGGCGGAGGGAGAGGATATGGGCCCCGCCTTCTGAAGGCGATTTGATTGAAGACAGTAGAGAGTTTCTCATAGCAAAAGCTACACCATGCACTCTGCGCTCCACCGAGGCCTTTCTCTGCCATAAAAAATGTATTGTCCATTTTCTTTAGGCTGCCTATCGGGAATAGAGGTTAATACCACCATTTTGCCGAGAAGCTATGAGGCTGGGCACTAGGTCGGGCGAAGCAGAGCAAAGTCGTGTGAACCATGAATCGAGCCACTTCAGCTGATAAGGCAGGAGCAAGAATTCTAAACGCGACAGTGTAAGCAGATGCTGCCCGCCTCTCCATGCGATATCAATAAACCCCGCTGGAGTTTATCCATATCTTTCGATGGGGTATTTGATTAAGGAGATGTGCCTTCTTGGCCTGAGGCATTATCACTTCTGAAGGCCCAAATATAATGCTAGATACAGCCGGGAAATAGACAGTATAGGCCCGGCTTTCTGCACGAGATACGTCAGTTTTCGATTCAGCTCTGTTTCCCCTTCTCGAGCTCGAAGGCAAATTTATAACAGAAGAAATTTAACCTCACTCAATTGGCGATCCTTGGATTCGGTTATAACCTCGTCTGGCAAAAATACTCCCTCGTTTTCCCTCCTCGAAGTTAAACTCCATCGATTACGATTTACTCGTTCAATCCCCCATCATCCGCGTAGTCTCATAAAGCCTAAACCACCAAGCTAGGATCCAAGCAACTAAATTGTGGTTTCTTGCCTATTCAACCCGTAAACTGTATGTTCGTATATTGGTTCAACAGCAGCGGATTGTGAGCTCAAGTTTGTGCTTATCTAATCGCTCCCGGTAATTCTTTATTCTGATCCTTGTAAACATTAAGTATACGTTTGTAATCTTTTCCATTTTGTATATATCCTATATCTATTGTAATTATTGAAGATTATTTTTGGTACCCTCCATTTCAGAGCCCTAGAGTCCCGAAGCCTTCTTTATTATACTAACGGCCAGTTATATTCGATTCCTTCGTGAAGGGAAATGATTATACTCAGTAGCTTGGGTGGATATCTATGAGGTATATGAACAAGGGGCGTCTCTCCTCGCAGCATTTCTCTTGCAACTGCTTCAATTGTTGATCTCTTGGCTCAATAACCGCACTGCGACTCTGAGTAGACACGTTCTGCAAGCGACTACAATCTACTCAATGTGACATGGGTATAGGTTTTCCCAACAGGGCACAGGATAGATATTTTACGATAGTTGTTACAATCACTGCGATCGCCTTATTTTTGTAGAACGTGATGATGTTGGCATTTCGCTTTTCCTGAGGCACAGTTCCCTCTCCGCAGACGTACTCGATTAGGAACCCTGCTCCCTTTTCTCCCCCTCGTCTGCCGCTGCTGGGACACGAGAAAAGGTCACTCAATTGACCTTGACCGCTGCTCTGTCTAAATATAATATATATATATATATATATGTATAATTATATATATAAATATATATATATATATATTTATATATATATATTGAGCCTATTGAGCTTGCGACTGATGATGGCAGTTTTTCATGAATTTTTAACCTGTTGGATGTCGTCGAAGAAGCCAAGAGACATGGTTCTGACATTCCAAGTTTCCAGTCTCAGTGCGAGCGGATTTTTTAATTTTCTCCTTTCTTTGTTTGGTGCAGGGTTCGCAGTCTGCTTTTTGGTATTTTCCCTGAGATTTAAGCACCCATTGGAGCCGGCAGATTGGGAGGGGTCAGCACCTTACTGACTGGTGGTTGCCCAGCTTGAGGCGGTCGATAGCTAAACAGTGTAAAGCGATGATCCCTCCGACCGTCAGAGACATCCCGTTGCCTCCGAGTTGACGTCAATACCCTAGACGTTTAACTAGTAACTGTTGTTTCTCGTATTATTCTTGTCGCTGGTAGAGTGACACTGGAGTGACCTCTCAAAGACACAGGCCATACTGAAATGTATGGAGAACTTGTGTTACCCATTCGTCAAGATCCCCTTCTTGGCAACGCTAGTGTCATCAAAAGAAATGCAGAGCAGTATGTTTGGAACCAGATTAGGTGCAGGAGCTACGGGTGTCAGTGAGCACAGCGCCCTGGTTCTTCTTGGGGGGATCCACTCCTGATTTTAAATGTTCACTCTCCTAAACTTTGCCATGGATCAGTCGAGGATCTACTCTGCCCGGCTAGCCGTTATTGCTAGAGGCACTTCCTCCGCTACCTTCGTGGTTCTGTGTAAACACCATATCCTCAAGTGGTTTAGCCCTTCCGGATAGGTCAGTGTATCGTGGTTTGGCGCTTGGAGAGTTTAGCAGATGAATGAGGACCATTGGTTTCCCTCCAGCCTACCAGGTAGGGCACAGCCTTTAGAATGCTTATGCTGACGATATAACTGTGCTCGCGACTATTGAATTCCTTCACTCTTGCAGCATTGCATTTAATTCCCTTAATGAAGATCTTCGATTCATTTGTATATGGTACCATACATGGAACATGAAGCTTAAAATCACTAAATCTAAATGTATGTGTATCGCGCGATCTCGTAGCTCTTTTCCTCGGCACGACCCTCTCCATGTTGATGATTTAACATTGAACGATGTGGACGAACTGGACATTTTGGGCCTTAAATTGGATTCCAAATTAACTTTGGAGTCTCGTCTTAGATCTATTGTGACTACTGCTTCGCAGAAATTGGGAATCATAAAAAAGGCCTATAGCACATTCAATGATGCTTCCGTGTCCGCCACTTGCTTCCGAACTTTATTCTTCAAGCTTTGGAATATTGTGCCCCTGTCTGGTCGTCTGTTGCTACCTCACACTTGCATCTTATTGACAGACTCTCTTATAATGCCAGCTTTCTTTGTGGTGGTAATGTCCAATAGAACCTTCTACATCGCCGGAAGATCAGCAATGTGTGCATGCTCTATAAGAAACAATCCAATCGGCATCACTCGGTGAATATTTCGTTGCCAAATCGCTTTGTAGCAAGAAGAAACACTCGTCAGGCTTTGCTCCGTAATCCTATTTGTTTTCAGTCTATCAGATGCCGTATTAGCCAGTTTCAGTGTCGCCTTCTGTCAAGTGTCGTCCATCTTTGGAATTTCTTGGACAAAGAGACTTGTTGCATCCAATAGTGTAGATGCCTGCAAAAAGAAAGATAATAGGATATTGTGTTCATCATGAGCCATTATCCTGTTATTTTGTTATTTGTTATGTTTTTTTTCTTTAAATATTCTATATACAGTATATCTTGTTTTGTTTGAATGTTGCTATATACTGTTTTTCCAATTTTTTATTTAATTTTATTACTCAATTTAATTTAACTGAATCCATATATGACTGGAAGCCTTGAGGTTTTTCTTTAACTATCTTTTCCCAGTTTGTTCTTCTATCCGGCTTCCCTTTCTTCTTACTATCGTTTCCTCCTCTACGTTGCAGGTGTGCGGGGATTGTTAATTGCAATCTATAGTGCTTGTACTCTTCCCGTTCTACCTGTCTCATCTTGTGTAATAATAATAATAATAATAATAATAGTACCTCTATTCTAAGCCCTCTACATCTCGTCGGAAACCAAGAGAACAAAATAACTAATCTTCATTTTATTGAAAATGCTCGTTTAATTTTTATTAAAATCCTAAGACACATGCATGACAAAACAAAGAGGTTTTCCTTTTATAGAAAGAACGATGACAAAACACTCGAATAGGCAATTATGATTTGTCATAAATTATTTTTGCATTAAAAGTGACTCGAATATTTTAGGCAATTTCAACTTTTTCTCTCCATTTCGCAAGTGTCATTATTTGGTCAGCAAGATATTAAATTTAAAGAAAAGAATATGGGGTTATATTAAAATAAAAGCTGAGATTCATTTTTTAATGCATGATTAAAAAATTCGTGAAACAAGCATCTTATATTTTGATCAGAATAAATACAATGGGAATTCGGAGATTAAAACCAACGAGGAAAGGGATATTGTAATAGGAACAAATTATCGATCACTAGCTTTTTTCCAAGAATATGGAGTTTACTAAAAAATTATTGTAATTGTTAATGTGCGACTATATTTAATGAAACATATAAAAGTTGATACTTAAAAAGTGTCGAAGTTTCTTAATGCAAAACGACTCTAGCTGTTAAATTTCCGAGATTATGCTTACTGCTTCAAGTATCTTGAATTCTGCACTGTGACTCCTGAACCAAATTGCAAAGCGTGGTTTTTATCGAGGATGGTTTAGCTTTACAAAAGATGGAGACTAGTTCTCTCAGATGTACTACACGATAGAATCATTCATATAATGTAATGTGCCATTTTTACTATATAAATTCACTATATATTTATTTTTTTATTTATTTTTAATGTTTTTAATAATAAATTGGATGACTTTTTTCTTTAATTACAGTTATAGTTCTTCGTGGCATGGATTTCACATTCCCCGAAATTTCCGAATCTATCTTGCACATTGAGATTGTAATTTGTCATAAAGTTCTTTTTTATTTTCACATGTGGTACTTCTTATTGCTTTTCCAAGCACTCCCACAAGTGTTCTATTATATTTAGGTTTGGACTGCCGGTAATCATCATTTCTCCAACCTCAATCTTGTGCAGTACGATGTATGGCATACAGCATTATCATACTGAAATATAACTTCATTTCTTTGTGTGTTTGACTGAGATTTATTAATATATGGCTATAAAACATGTGAAAACATATTAGTTAATGTTGTAAAGTTCATTCTTCTCTGTCCTGAAAATATCTTTCCTGGCCTTGAAGAAGACATGCAGATCCAAACCATGACATAACCACCCCAATGCTTCACTGTTTATACCAGAAAATCAAGATGAAATATCCCTCCAATTTATCGCCCCACAAAGTTAGCGCCAGAAGACCTTAAAATTCGTAAAATGGTTACAGAAGGGTATATTTATAAATAATTTTCTTCCAAGATATGTATATTTAAATGGAGTTTCATAACACCTTATAATTTCATACCACTAAAAATTTTATTTCTTTTGACTTCAGATACCATGGCTTCTTTCTCCTCCTAGTTGTTCTTTGATATTTTTTATATTTGAGCTAGATGGAACTCACCAGCAAGTTTAGAGCATATTTTTCTGCGATTCTACTAAATATTGAAGTACAAATGATACATAAATTGTCTAAGTATTATTAGCCGTTTTCTGCCACTTAATAAAAACTCTTGGTCTCTAAGTCTCTTTCATAGTTGAACATTTTATTCTCTCAGCAATTTCTACTAGTTATAACCTTTGTGAATGGATGGAAGATTATACATCTGCTATGCCATCGTTAAAAGTTTTACCACATGCTAGTATAAGTGTTAGAATTCATTCTGCCATCATAAGTGAACAACAATCCTGGACCTAAATACGCCATGCAGCCCCAAACTATTACACTACCACCTCCACTCTTTGGTAAACATAAACATCTCCAGTGCTTACAAAATCTGAAGAGAATTACAATTTTTTATGAGCATTGTTTTCTATCCAATAGAAATGTGTAAAATAGTAATAAATTGCTGTAAACTAATGTGAAAAACCAACCTCAAAGTTAACTTCATCAGACCAAAAATCTTCAGCCCAATCATCATAGGTCCAATCTTAATGCTCTATTGCCCAAGATAATCGTTTCTTGTTTACCTGAGAAAGCCACGGTTTCTTTCTAGTGTGAAATCCTTTGAGCCAAGCTTCTAATAATATTTTCTCACTGTGCGTCTGGATATCTCTGTGTGTTGCTGCCCGAAAGTTAGCAGTGAGCTGAGAAGAGTTATTTTCCTATCGGTCAGAGGGATCCTTTTCAGCAACCTCCCTTCCCTCCGTCTTGTATATCTTTTGCGACCGTGACCATTGAAAGAATTGGTCTCAACCGAATGTTAATATCCCTAAGTTTCAGGCCCGAAACTTATTAGTTTTACCCTACAACCATATTTCCATTAAATTACCTAGTTTTCTTAGGCCTCTGAACATACATGTTATTTTTAAGTATGAGACTACAATTTATCGCATACTTGTCAAAAATTTGTCCCCCCCTCCACGACTTGGCATTGTTTATTCGATAGGCTGCAACAACCGCCAAAAAATGTTATTATGGACAAACCGGGAAAGAACTAGATGTCCCGGTTAAACAGCATCAGGAAAAGCGAAATGCCAACATCATCCCGTGAACAATCTGCGCTTTTTTTTACCTATGTACAATCTTAACCATACCATTAACTGGAATAGTGCCAAACCAGTTATAAAATGCAGTAATTATATTTCGAGAAATATATCTCCATTAACACGTCCCAAATTTCAACCTTAGCCCTGGTTTGTTCATACTAGACCCCATTATCACTATATACTTAAAATCTCAAATAAAGTTGTTTCAGGATTTGTACCCCTGAATTAGGGTTCAGACGTGGATAGACTAAACCTCCTCTTCTACTATTTAAGGCAATGTATGTCCTGCCTCTTGTTCATTTCTTGAAAATGTCTTTAAGAATCAAGAAGAAAGCGCTCGGAATCGTTTTTCACTTTTCCTTTGTGGATGTATCTGCATAACTTAGACTCACATGCAATTTGTGAGCTTTTTTTTATATATGTATATATGGTGTTCGGTTGAAATTTAAAGATTTTAACGTCTTTATTTTCAGGAACAGTCAAAGGCTTTTGAGAGCGTAGAGAGTACAATTTTAGTTGAGAAAACGTTAGCTGACATGAAGGAAGGGAAGCGATCTAAATATTGAAAATGAGTTACATGTACATGACGATTCGTGCCGCGTATCAACATGCAGACATGATGACTGGTGTTCAATGCTTTGTTAATACTACTAGCTATATGCCGTGATATGAGCACGCTTAAATTCACCCAAATATAGCAAGACAATTTGAAGGAAGGCCGGATCAATGGTCTCTGGGTTTGCGAGAGAGATGAGTGTTCTAGTCATCTTCATGAAGCTGACATTGAATGAAGACCTTCGCTCCCACTCATAAAGAGGAACCACAAAACTTTCTAATAGTAAAGAGAAAGAGAAGCAATTAACGAATTGAAAGAAGCTCTCGAACAAGAAAATTTATCCTGGTGAGCCAGAGACGATAAGGATCTTTACAGATGTAAAGATTCTCTGCTAGACTCTGTTGCACAACATTCAGAACAACACGTGGCTTGTATATAACCCGTGCGACATTCAACGTACCATGAAGAAAAGGTTACCACAAACCCTGGGTGTGTGTCAGTGAAGGTAGCCCAATGACTCTCTACATATTTGAGCAGAGTCTTAATCTGAATTCAAACGGCTACAAGGAGCTTCTGAAGATTATGGTAAAACAGTAGCTTGAGATGGCTGTTTCCGAAAGGCAGAATTGGTTGTTAGAGAAATTCTACGACTTCACTAGTCCCAGTTTCTTGCTTCCTATGTCGTACGATTGTAATAACATGGATTACAATGTGTGGGCTGCGGTTGAGAAAGAGACCATCTATGTAATGTGCCTGGGACATCAAGAACGAGCGGATGGTGAATATCAAAAAGGTGTTTCGATGATCTTCTCAAGGAAACAGTGATAAATGCAAACCACAGGTTCCTAAGCTTTATTGAAAACATAATAGGTTTGATATTTTTTAAATTTTAAAATAATTTATTTTTGGCTGCAATATTGTCGCAGTTTTTTTTTTTCATGCAGAATGCAGATCCTTAAAATATAGCAGCTATGACACGCTATATATATAAATGTATATGTATGTATATATATATATATATATATATATATATATATATATATGATTAAAATTAATGTAATATCGCAAGAAAAGATGAGGAATTAAACCACATTCTCCGAAGACGGTTTAATTCCTCATATATATATATATATATATATATATATATATATATATATATATATATATATATATATATATATATATATATATATATATATATATATATATATATACGAAGAGTAAATCCAATAGGACGAATTAGAATATTTAATCACAACGTTTCGTACATACCCAACGGAGAATTATGTCATTTTTATGAAAATTAGCATAAGTATTAAAACAAAATTTAAAATATAACATAGTTAATTGGACAAATTAGAAAAAAAGTACTTTTTAGGAAAAATGCAAACACAAACAGTCAAACAAAAAACAATTAAATAAGTAAATTAATGAAAGTAAGGAAATTGGCTTTTAAATTTGGTTTTAATCGTTTAACAAGCGAGTTGTATGTATAACAAAAAAACCCACTATTATATTTAAATGCATATCTCTTATATACGGATTCCTGAATTCTGTTTGCTTTATCTGATGCCACAATACATTACATTAATATTTTTAGGTTGCTCTAAATTGATAACAAATTTTGTTTTCAATATAAAATGCTTTTATATTATGGCTACCCATTTTGTACGCTCGTTAGGGGCTTAGGGAACCTAGTTACCTCCATTTCTTCACTCTTATCTACCTTAACTCACATATACAAGTTTTTACCCCATTGCACTACTATACTCGTATCTTAGAGTTTAAACAAAAAAAACTGAGAATATATGTTTGGTGGAGAACACTATCCTTCTGTGTTAGCCTAGGTAACCTTCAATCCACTCAAGTACATTTCCTTAAAATAAATTCGCTTTTAACTTTATCAAGTATTTTATGTGTTACATCATCTAGGAAACTTTGAAAATCTACATATGTAATCTAAATTAGCCACTTTATGATGGTTGAAGGTTGTGACCATTTTGTGGAAAAATTAAGCAAATTACCTAAACACAAAGACTGATGGTAAAAATAATGCAGGGTATCATTTATTAATTTTTAGACACTAAATTATTCATGCTTTAGTCTCTAGTAAGAGACGAATGGAGTTTTCTCTAAAGTGAAGTTAGTGAAATGGAATGATAATTGTCGGGATTAGTTTTTATCCCTTTTTGGGAAGATCGGGAGATATTAAGCCTTTTAAACAATTGATGAGCTATATCTTTATGGATTGATTAAAATTGTACAAATGAGTTCTATTAATTCTATTTCTAATTACTTTGGTTAATCCCTGGGGCTTTATAAATTTTGGTTTCTTTTACCCTATTAAAAAAAACGAGTCATTATCAAAGTTAATTAGGTCCGGATGTTAGCAATTAAATTTGTGTCTTTGACAATACAGACATTTGCAAACCTTTCTTTTAACGTCTTCTCTACATATCTATTTGTGCTGAGTCATCATTAAGCCAACCATCGGAATCCTCAATGGTGCCGATGCGTTCCCTGAATTGTTTATAATTATTTGATTATCTATAAACGTTTTAGTCTCGCGTTTAGATACCATCGCTAATTTTCTTTGCTATTTTTTTATACCTCCTCATTACGTTTTTCATGCCAATGATAAAAATTTTAAATGTCTATGCTTTCAAATGGGTTACTATTTTCTAAAATTCTATAATATTGCTTACGTTCACGTATACATTTTTTAATTTCACTGTTTATCATGGCCCCTTTAGATTCTGTATTAATTTTCCATTGATAAGGCAAGCTCATTTTAATGCCCCGACAATGAGGCACATTTCCTGGGGGTTAACTGCGACATTTAAATATAATAAAACAGCGTCACTGTGCGAAATTATTTTTCTGAATTTCACCAATTTTCATTGTTTTGCATTTTAATTATTTTAATTTTTTATTGTACTTTCTATATATTTTTCCACTTTTTGTATTATATGTTTAACTATATTATCTATTTATGCCCTGTATAGAAATACAAAGTTAAATTTGGGGCGTCGAGTTATGACCTCAACAGCTAAAATAGTTGAGCCTGTATCTAGATTCAAATCCTTTACACCAGCATTTAGATGATAGTTTTTAAGGAAAATAAATCCCCTGCAAATTTTATTTTAAAACTTTATTTAACAGTTTACAAACCGATAAATTCCTCTGCTGTATCTACTGTTCTCAACTCGTTGATCTTATTTCCCAGACTGCATGGGTTTTTATAAACGCAGGTGAATTTTGTTCTGATATTCGATCAATTTTCTGAGGAAGTTGGTATATGACTGCTCGTTACTCATCATGCTAAAACTTTTATAGATCCCCCGAACAAAATATAGTGGCATAGCAAATCTAACCGCTCCTACATTATTACAGTGAAATCTATCTGGCAGAAATAGGACACTTTAGATGTAGGAAAACCTTAGTTAAAATATTGTGTTCCCCATTTTACGATACAGAACCCTAAACATTCATAATGCAAAAAGTTTTTCCAGAAGCAATGGTAAATCCTTAAAGTATAGCTGTTTGAGAAAGTGTTATTATTCGCAATATTATTTGTCTGAATATTTTTATCGATTCTCCAAACAAAAAATAGCAGCATTATTAAATATCATGCCAAATATAACAGCTCCTACTTTATTAAAATGAAGTCCATCTGGCAGAAACAGATTACCTCTGTTGTAGAACAAACCCGTTTGTCAAACTATGTTCCCTTTTTCCGATAAAGAAACCTCAAAACATTATAATGCAAGAAGACCTTCCAGAAGAGCTTCTATACCCTGAAACTCTATCTGTTATAGAAAATATTGTTATTCGTAATATAAACTATAATTTCGGCATCTCTGATTATTTTGGCTAAAAAATCAACAGGGATTCCGTTAAGTAATACTGTCATGGACTACGTGTAAGACACCTTTCAAAGATAATTCAAGTACATCTCTCACCATCGAATCATGAAACCAGCAATAACTCCTAAGGGAAAATCTATCATTGGTAGCAAATGACCGATCCCTTTGGGAGGCATAGGAGAAGCTCATTCACGAACAAGTAGGAAAAGATCGTCAGAGGCAAGAGGGGATATTCTTGACGCTCCTCCCCGCAATTAGGAAACACATCTAAAAAAGAAAAGATCTCTCCGTAGTCGTCTAAACCCTCGCTGATAGAAGCGCAAATCCCTCTGACTACGATTGAAGCAGCAGCAACATGTACAATTACTCTAAAGTGGGCAAAAATACAATTCTCGGTGTCACTTTAAGAGTCTCATTTCTGTAGAATAAAGAACAATATATAGACTAAAGTAAATTATGCCAAATTTAGTAAGACAAGACCTGTAGAGTGTTTGAGCTCAGCTAGATCGAAAAAGGGCAGAAGGTTTCTTTCGCTGGTTTATATACCATCAAAATAAAAAGAGGCAAACAACGTCCTATAGAATAAATGGGGAATAAGGTTTTTAGCAAAATGGATTTTGTTTATTGAAGTCCACAAAGGACTTCAATACCCTCGGAAATTAAAAATTTAGAAAAAGCAGTTTAGGAATGATTACCATTAGAATCATTGTAACTTGAGAAGTACCTCATCCTGGCTTAAATTCCCAGGACAGAGGAAGCCTATATCATGGGTCGAAGTGTATGGGAAGCCGGTACTTTCCTTGGTTCCTTTATACGCAATTAATTTAGATGTACCTAATTGGATCTTGAAAGAGAAACTCTCCCCCTTGCCAAGGAAGACAAACACAATAAATATTTTACGAAAAATGGTTTACAAAAGTCAAGTACTTATGTCTCCTCCACTTCTGATTTTACACAACCTTCTTCCTTTAACAAAAGGGGAATCACTAAAAGACAAGAGCACAGCGATGTGATTATACACCGCCGCATCATCGTGGAACATGCTATTCAAAGTTTTGAGATGATTGTGCTCACCTATCTCATTACCCGAGCTCTGTTGCAGTAGTACATCTTCGACACATTTTGTTATCCTTCGGAAGGGAGTAATATCATCGCAAGACATCGAAGATAATGGTCGTACTCCTCCTTGCAAATAAAATCAACTAAGACCGAGTAAGACATCACGAAGCTAATTCACTAAGGTGAAGAACAGGCGAAGCAAGGAGGAATAAGGTAGATCGTCCGGCGAAGTCCATCGGGCAGACAGGAAAATAACTGTGAACAAGGATTGAGAAATAGCACGGAGACACCCATATTAACGACTTCCTCACAGAAATTACATAATACCATAACCTTCTGCAACATCACAGGAATTATACAGACGTAAGTTTTTGAAACGATCTGCCAGCAAGAAGAGGGAGAATTTCTCGCGCCTGGTTGTACGTGGATCACCCACTCAACAAGAACATATATATTTATAACCCATTCAATAAATTAATGCTTGAAACAAATTCATTCTTAGTTTGTGTTCCCTAAAATATTGCATGGGTGTTGAGCTGTGCCAAGCCTTTGCCATCTTACCTATTTTTCAGACACTCTTGCATTCTTTACCCTCCCCATTGTTTTGAAGAGAAAGTGGCTATATTTCCAGCCTTATCCTGTTTAATGCACCAGTACATGGAACGGTAAAAGAGTGCAATATGGCAAATTATTTTTGACTCATGATGTAGATATTATTCTCATCTCATAACATGCTGTTAATACAAATAGATATGCATGAGAGAAGGCGAGATTTAAAGGTAAGAAGAAGAAAAAAAGTAATATTTAGTGAAATTTAGGAAAATATATTCAAATTAAGCAAGGAAAATATTATGATTTCGATATAGAAATTTAACATAGAATTAATAATAGACAATTGAATCCATAAAGAGGACGTAGCCGATTCAGAAAGGGGAACAGAGAGTGGAATGCAAAGAAGATGAAAATACTCTAGAGGAGCTTCAAAGCATTAACATCCACAATGCCTTTGAACTCGGATTATTTCCTTGATAAATACAAAATGGAAAGTGATATAGAGACATAAACATTGAAAACGACCGACGAAAAAAGAAGTACCTCACAACTTCGATCCTGAAATTTTGAGGTAATCATAAACATATACAGAATAAACAAACTAGCAAACACAAAACAATTTACCAAGTTACAAATCAGACAACCAAAACATATAAACAACAAAATACGAACGTACAAGTAAATATATTGCAATGTACAAAAATACATTAAAGAAACAAACAAAGCAAAGTAGCACATTATTATAAACAACAACAAAAGAAAACGACAAGAAAATTTTCCAAAGAGTAAACACAAATTATCTAAGACTTCAGCGCTTAGCAAGCATAACCATGGAAAAAAGATTACAAACACAACAGTGAACAAAAAATGCGATTAGCTGCATTTCTACTTCATGTCTGTTTTAAAATACACTAAACATTTCTTAGAAACATGGCTATTATATTGGCGCCATTTGCAGTCGAAGAAAGTTTTTTATAGTTTCGAAAACATATCTATATGGATGGGTCTTATCTAACGTTCGAAAAATAAATTTCCAATATTTCTGAAAAGATACGTGCTATATAATGGTCATAAAACTAACAAGAAACTCAGCAACCATATATATATATATATATATATATATATATATATATATATATATATATATATATATATATATATATATATATATATATATATATATATATATAAGAAAGGAAATGTACATAACAATAATTGGTAATAAACAAAATTATTCAACCATTCTCATAGCATGCTTAGAAATTCCATGAAATGTGAAAATTTGAAGATTCGAGAAATTCCTTGGAACGAAACTGATGTAAACTGCCGAATATCGCACTGTTGTTTGCTCTGAGCAATGCCGAAGATGAAGGAAGTTTCTCCAGCTATTCGCCCGAAAATAATTAACCTTAACTCAATTAGAGTATTGTATAGTGCAATTTCTGACCGAGTTTAAATAACTTATGCAACTGTCAGTTCTATAATTCAAATGCATTGCGAGTATGGAATCTCCTCCAACTTGGCTAGAGCCGGTACTCGATGCAATATTAACAAACGATCTTGAAGCTACCTGCTCAGAAAGCTAAAATAATATATATGAGAACTCAACAAAGCATTTTGTAAATTTTAGGGATTACTTAAGTAAAATAATTATTACTAGAGAGCTCTATCGTAATGATCTGCATTCTCTCACTGCCCGAAAAACTACACTTTTTAGTAAAAAGGATTTAGCGAACCGTTTAAAGTTTGCTATAATAATTAATTCATGAATAGTTCAAGAGAGAAAAAGAAAATCGATTAATGGCTAAGTCAATCCACAGATCTCAATTAAAATGAGTATATCTGGCGAATAATAATGTCTGCTATGTGAAAGAGAAACTCATAAAACTTTGCTGCTTTCAGTTAAATTTGCACAGAAGAGTGGAGGAAAATAGCAAGAAATGATTGCGAAAAGCTAATATTAGTCACTGAGAATCGTTTTTTGTTGTTATTGCCAACCACTAAATGACCAAAATTAGGTTTTGATGGAAAATATGCATCAAACTACTTTTAATCTTCTTCCCTTGTTGTCAGCCTAAGTGTCTTGGTATTCGTGTTGTGGTATTCGCTGTAGAGAATGCAGTCTACTTACGTTGTAGGGTGCCAGATGGATAGACCAGCTGCCCAGGGCTAATAAGAGGTGAGTGCGCGAGGAGATTAATGGTTGGCCAAAGGGAGGATTTAAATAACAGGTTTCATTCAAGGTTATTGAAAGATTAAAACCAAAATTAACTTTAATTACACTAATAATGCTAATTATGTAAATGTCTACAAAAGCAAAGGAATGGGAGAATAAGGTCGCTCCCAATGAAATAATAATTCAAGTACTAATCAATTTAACAGAGATCAAAATATGGGACTAGATCAGACAGGAAAAATGTTAGTAAACACTGGGGATTCCAATTAAAGGGTCGGAAAGAGGATATCAGGTGGCTAGGACAAAAGGGAGGATTATCATCGAAAAGAGGTAAAAGGGTTTTACCTTGATGGCTTTACTCTTGGTGAGATGATCAATACTTACGAGGCGAGCAAGTCTCGCAGCTCGAGGGGCGTAGTACTCTTGACGGAGGGTCGGAAAAACCTGGGGCACGAATAATGTAAATTCCAGGCTGGGTGAGACACTCTCGAATTAGGATAAGTAATCTCAGACGAGGGGCGAGGTTACCTTGACGGGATGAGGAGATTGGTTCGCATAATTCTCCAAAGAAAGAGTCGTTTCACGAATTTGCTGATTGACTGTGGACAAACTCACAACAATCTGTCTAGCCGACTAGACCTAACTCCGATGTTTGACTGGAGATGAGGGGCTGTCTCTTTGCGAAAGGGCGGGCGGTACTCTCTGACGGGTAACGGTGGACTTTAGGTTAAAAACCCTGCTGGCTTCCTCGGTAGAAAGCCTCCAGGCATGGCAGTCTTTTAGAGGAATAACCATTGACGCCCGTCTCTTTAGACTCAGACGAGATAAGACGAATAAAGTAGTTTTTGGGGGGTTAAGCCTGTCCTCCAAGCAGGAGAGGGTCTGAAAAATGCGTCTCAGCGGGAAAGAGGCGGACTGATCAAACACAGGTGTTACCAGTCGCTTTGAAGTTTTCCCATGTGAGAATAGTTTCTCTCCTCGCATTTAGAGATCTTGCTTAGCCCCTTGTGGTCTCTGCTTGAATCAAGGGGATGGGGCTCATGGTGGCCCTTAGGGTTCCTTTCCTCACACTTTTCCTTCCGTAAGATGACCTTTTCTTTGAGCCAAGGGGAGAGAAAAGAGCATCCCCAAACTTCGAATTCCTAACCTGCTTCAAACGTCTGTAAACATGTATGACTATCCGACCAAACTGATACAGGTAATAAAAGAAATCATTACTTATATAAAAAATTACTTAAACAAACAAACATGCAAATGGTAGTAGAAAGGAAACGACAAAACATCATATACAAATACGGAGGATGACAACATACTCCCTCCAAAGAAAAATACATAAGCGTCAAATGGTATACATAGAATGGGTAAATATAACAACAGCTTGAGGATTTATAACGCGAGTACGCCGACTCGGCGACGAATTTTATGTACAAAGTGAGAATAATATAGGACTAAGTATTCATTTATTAGCTAGGGGAAGGGGGGGCCTATACGGGGTTTCTACTGAGAATATCTGCAGGACATTGGCACTTTCTTTAATATAGAGGATTCGAAATTGATTTTCTCGGAGGAGCAAGCTCAATCTCATCAAACGATCCTTTTGACTTTTAGAGTTCTTTAGATAGGCTAGGAGCTTCACGTTCAATAACCGATTAATTCTCTTCTCGCGCCAGGAGCTTCTAGCTGGCGTAAGAAACAGGCTGACTTTCGCCGTCCTCTCCATATTGGAGGAGAGTATACACCCGATGCCATCATTACTGGCGTCGGTTTTAATGTCAAAATGCTTGTTTGGGTTTGGGAGTCTTAAGATGGGGGTGGACGCAACTTGTCTTTCAACTTATGAAAATAGGCAGTAGCTTTGGTGTTCCAGGCAAGGGGATCGGGCGACTGCTTCTGAAGCAGGGAGCAAAGGGGAGCAGCGAGTGAGGCCTAATTTTAGACGAATCGCAGGTAAAAAGACGTAGATCCCATGAAAGAGCGTAACTGCTTCTTCCTACGCGGGAGGGGCATGCTGACTATGGCCCCTATCTTTTCTTCTTGTAGCGCAATTTGATTCTCTCTGACGTTGAATGCTAAATATCTAATTGTGCCGTCCGCAAAGTGGCACTAACTGGGGCCTACAGTGAGTCCGTGCTTACGGAGCCTGCTTGAAAGGGATAAGAGGGAGATCAGATGTTGATCCCCGGTCTGGGTGGAAACGTAAATGTTGTCGAAGTAGAACGAGACATTATGCAATCAGTCCAGTATTCGACGGGCTTCTTAAGTATCACAAGGAGGGTATCCCCTTTGGCTAAATTCTACCATCATACAACCTTTCTTTTAAAATTAAAGAAGATATTTGGTTACTCCAATAGCTCCATTTTCATCAAACCAAGTAAAGTTGTAAAAGATTTTATGGTAAAAGAATTACTAAATTTTCTTTTAGGGTGGTTTAAGACTAGTTTTGATGTTTCTTTAGTGTTGCAAAATATTGCAGCGGCCCAAAGGATCGATATCATTTTCAGATATTCCAACCTAACTCTAATTTTCCTGGGTTTACCCTACCACATTTAAAGAAGTCCTAAACCTAGTGACGAAAGAGAATTACTTTTAACCAAGAAACTTCTTGTCAAATAAATGTGGTGGGCAGGAGCAGTCCTTTGAGCCCTGTCCCAGCTGATATGTTCCTGACCTGGATTGAAGAAAATGTTTCAACCTAGAAGAGGAATCATTAGACCAATACAGTACTCTCGCTTAGTTAATGAAATATACCTACTTTTCAATAATAAAAACTTATGTGATACATTGTTGCCATAAGCCAACCGTATAATTTCATCCCAATATGAAATTTATGTGAGAAAAGGAGCTCAATGATTCCCTCTCATTTTTGGATATTTATATCTCTTCTTCCTTAGCAGGATTAGAAACCAGTTATTCGAAAGCCCACCTTTACAGTTCAATGCTTCAAATTCTACGGTTACATAAAATACTTTCCCCTTCTTTAAATTCAGATTCTTCTTTTTTTCCAATACTGCTATAAAATATTATTCAAACTCTTAATCCTCTGTTTCTTCTTACTTCTATCGTACTTTTACAACAGTCTCAGGTTTACACGTGATTAAGCTGGGTTATTGTTTGCTTAGTGTGTATATAATATTTCCTGCATTTTTTATATGGTACATTTTACTATTTAAATATTCCAACATAAATTCTAACCTAAGAAACTGTAAGTTTGGCAATAGTCCCTAAATCAACGGGCACAATTCTCGCTTTCACCATTTCCATAATTTGAATGTTGTTCTTAATTTTAAAACTTTCTGCCTAACCTCTTCATTAATTGGTTCTTCCGGGACTACAAGGTGGAGAAAAATGAAAGCCTGAAACGAAGTATTAAAGAAAATAAGTTCTCTCTAGTTATCCGTTCCTTCGTCCTCCAAATTACATATACTGCACATACATTTCATTTAACTACGCTGTGACCTAGGTAGTGACTATTTCACTCTAGGGAATGGATGGTCGGCAAGAGTTTTTGTCAGATCATTTTTTTAACGAGACTATTACCGCTTGACTACCCAAAGGATTGATGTAAAATCAAAACTGCGGGCACATTAATCGAGCGAAATTGATCAGTGTTTCGATGCATTAATAGCGCTAAGAGACTATTTGGGGCACCTGATGGTGCGGATTAAAATTTATATCGAACCAACACTCGAAGACGCTTGGACAAGTGTTGGAAGCGCAAAGAACTAACGGGATATTCAAGACAAAATTGATCGAAAGAATTTTAAAATACCAACTTTTTAGCGATGTTTCTAGCTTAACGAGCTTGAGTATCATCTTCGGATCTTAAACCAAATTATAATTATGTAAAAGAACCTGTAAGTAAAAATATTAAGAAATGTATTATATTCAGTGAGCCCCAAATCTCTTCGCACATTTTTGGCATGGTCCAACAAAGCAAAGAATTTTGGATCATCCTTTATTTTAAATAGCCTATACATTCAAGTTATACATGTTCCTAATAATGGATAAAGATGAATTTCAAATATTACAAGAGGAGATAAAGACGTAATGACTGGGCAATGATGCTAGCATATATATATATCTATTTAAAACTGGTAGTTAAAATCACAATAAAATGATTAGTTATAGAGTTTCTTAAGAAAATTAAAAAAAAAATTTAAACGAAAATCACAACTTCAAAACTACCATCACGGTTTTGGACCCTCAACTTGAATCTAGAAGCTCGAGGAATCTAGTGAAAGATCAGAAAGTGGAAGAGTTTGAGATATTTTTACAATCGTTTTAGATGTAGTATGAGGAAGTCGAGGAAGCAATAGATTTTAATGCCAGAATAAAAGTATTAAATAAATTAACTAAAGAGTAGGGATATTCGATCCAGATTTTAAAATTGTCCTTACTTGAGATTTACAATGGAATAAATAGTTACGAACTGGTGACTTTTCTCACTTCATTAGAGACATTTCATATCTTTATTATGGTGATTCATCCCCGTGTGCAAACAATATCGAACTTCAAGATTACACACAAGTAAGCTCTTTAGCCTTGCAAGCATGTTTACGACACTGCTAGGCAACCTAAGACGTGTCTTTTCCATTAAGAAAAGGTAGTAAGTAACCAATCAGAGGAAACATGCGTTACTTTAGTCGCACGTCGTACTCATAAAGTAATTGTTGAGTTAAATGATGGATAACTTTGTTTATGGGGATTCTTGTTATATATTTTTTTTAACTTGTAAACATTCGTAACTTATTCTTCGCCCCAGTCATATTACTTAAAAATATTAAGGCGTTTGGTTACCCTATTTATCAGGAACATGTATCAAATCCAAGTATTTTTCACTTTCAAACAGTAGACATGATAATAGATTAAAAGAACTTACAACTCTACTATTTTAAACCTTGTATGTTATTTTTCTAATTTTACTCAGTTTTTTCTTTACATTTATTTTTTCGAGATGGATTTCATCTTTTCCTGATAATAATTTATATCTTTGAATTAAGCCCCCAGTGCATTCATTTCTTGTACTGTAACGCCCCGCCCCCTAGTTCAATTAGCATCCCTTGATATTGCAAGAAGAATTTTGTGGTACTGCAAACTAACCAGCTAGAACCACTTCTTGCCACCTAAATTAAGTCACATCGAATGGTGTTAGTCGCTGATTTTCTCATTTAAGTCTACTTTGCGTTGGCTACCATAGCTGGAAGAATCTATGGTTCAGATCCCATTTCCAACTAAGGTCTTCGTTGAGCTGAGAACATCTTCAAAGAAATATGGAAATCTTTTTTCCTAAAATATATCCGTTGAATTCATTATTTCACCCCAATTTTATGAGACTAAACAATTTTAAACTTTTCTTATTGATTTGCGATATTGGTCGAAACCTTTCTCAGATGTTTACTTTTTCCAAAATTTTATTTCATACATTATTCAGTGTTTCATACCTTCACTATTTCTCTTGATGAAACTCATGTTTATTGTTTGTTAAGCCTATATTTTAAATAGCAACTACTTCAAGTAAATGGATCAGTTTATGTTAATGGCTTTCTTATTTCCATTTGATAAGCAAACAAAACTACAACACCGAGGAACACAAGAAATAATTGTGACCTTTGGTTACCTAACATATAAATTTAAATGAACCAGAAGTTGGAGGAAATGCATGGAACGATGTAACCATCGAAATTACCAATTAATATGGAGAATGCAGCAGGATGGCCAGTTAGTTTGTGAATAAAAATCACTGAAGAAAAACATCGAGAGACGTAGAAGAGAGTTGTAGATTGTTCGAAGTGTTATTGCCAAACTTTGGAAAATATTGTTTGGTCTCAAGTTAATCTCCCGGTAAACATTTCAATAAAAGGTCCTCATATATCTAAGAACATCAAAATAGCACAATCGAGAGAAAAGCAATATAGAGAATATGAAGGTAGCAGTAATTAAAACAAATATTAATAAGGTTTTATTTAAAGTATTGGCTTCATACGATACACGAAATGATAGTTTAATAGTAATACTATAGGCGTTTCGACAACCATTCCCATTGGTTTAGCCTAAAGTGGACTCGTTTGTTTGATTGGGTCTAGAAACATGTAATTTCTGGATACGATATTGTAAAATGTTATATTAATTCTATTTTCTTATCTTATCTAGTTTATCCCTTTTTATGGAAAATAAAATCACCGTATCTGATTTTAAAACTATTTATTTATTATAACCAGCAAAACTTCAAACCTCACAATATGAATGTTTTGCTCAGCTCTACTATAGGCATTTGTGAGAATTGGTTATCGAAGACTTTCATGCAGATATATTTAATCCTGAAAATTACTAAGCTAATAAGTTTAATTTCAATTTGTTAAATTTAGGAGCTAAAACTTTAGGATGTATCCAAATCAACACAAAAAATGTTTAAAATTGATTGACAGAATGATAGAAATGGCACTTAACAATGCAAAAGAAGCAAAGGTTTTTCAGGTGTTGAATAATCAGTGCCATCAAAATGATGAAAGACCTCTTAAGTCTAATTTACCGGCAAGGCCAAGGAAACTCTTAATCACAAAAGCACATCAGCTTAAAACTTCATTAGGAGGGATTTCTTTCGTCTTATGCAAATATCTCGTTTCACTTGAATGGATAAAAATACTCTTATGTCGGCGTTAATCCAGCAAAGAATCATTTGGAATCTTGAAAAAAGTAAATTATTGGAAGCAAACGCATCGACACACATACAAGAAACACATACACATACAAGAAACAGAAAAACAGGAATCTTTTTCTTCGCGAATGTTATTTCCTAATTTCCTATTGTTTATTCCAGTTACCTTTAATTTTTGATATTTAAATCAGTTTAAGTTAAAACTTCACTTCAATCTATTATTTTTAAAAGTTACACTAGACAGTATCAATTAATTTTATATATTATTACTTTGTTTTACTTTAATCCCAATAATTGTGAAATTATTTTATTTAACTTGCTTACACCCGATTTTTTAGTCAAACTATAATACATGCCTTTAACTGTTTAACTGTTATTGTTAATATTCCTTTGCCTTCTCATTAGTTGATACAGTCGCTAAAGAAGGTCCTGGCGAAGGTCCGAAACGTCCAGCCAATAAATGTATTGTGTAATCTCTCTGGCCTTCATATTCCTACTACGTATCAGATTCCCAAGGAACAAATCAATTATAAGTAAATATATATATATATATATATATATATATATATATATATATATATATATATATATATATATATATATATATGGGTATAAGAAAGATAACTATTATTCAAATAAATCAGAGTAACAAACTTTCGATCAATACCCAAAATGCAGCGGAAATTTAGAACAGAATATGGGCCGCAATATGATGCCATTTGAAAGGAAAGATACGATATTTAACTGGCGTTTATAGATAATACTCCAATATTCGATAGGGAAAGATCAGGTTGTCCTTAAAATGCTCGATCTAAGGAGAATTTGAATGCAATTCAAGATGCTTATTAACTTTGTCAACAATGCCTATGAAATGATCGGTTTATCACTCTGCATCAGCACAGCTTTAATTCAAAGGCTTCTGGGAAATAATTCTAATATGTTTCTGTATAAAATTCAAGGTTTTGAGCATCAGAAGAACCAGTATTTGATAGGAATGTTGATTTTGTGAGACTTTTCTTCATAACTGAAATTAATCGACAAATTTTGATCGGCATTTGGTTGAGTGATTTTAACTATCTTCAATTTTATGATCGAGTTAACTGCCACTTCACTCGAATTTGGGGCAAAACTTCATATAACAATTGTTGAAGATGAAATATAAATGCCGAATTATTTTTCATGGTTTGCGATTTAACGAAGGAATGAATTTAGCTTACTGTTTCTATGACGCCATTGCTAAAACATATTATAAAACATAATATATGAGTACTATTGTGGAAAAGTAACTAAAGATGCCTTGAGATTATTCTTTTAGAAAGTTAAGGTTATTTATTACGAAATAATATATTAAACAAGAAGAATTCTGGGGCACCCAGCGAGTGCTACCAACCGCATTATGGTAACACAGACCAACCCCACACCACTTGAGCCTATTTAATGGCACTGACAAGAGATTCCAAACATATTGTGTTTTCATCACCTTATCATCTACTGTATTCACTTGCGTACTCCACCCCAAGTGCGAGACTCACTGTCAGCCTCCACACTCTCCATTCGCGTGAGCTACAGCCGCATAATTCGAGCAACCAAGAAGAATTCCTACCTCAGAGTTTAAATACCGATACTATATAATTCGGCGTGTTTGCATAATCAACCTCTGCAAGCTCATTTACACTACCAACGAAATGTTAAGACTTTCTTTTGGTAAAATTACTCGACCAGTTAATAAGTTAGCGAGACTCTGATTAGTGAACGTTGACTCACCAATTTCAAAATTGTGTAAATTTCTTTGCGGCTCTATTAAAAGCAAATCTATGCAAAGAGACTAAAGGCATTTTATAAAATTGAGAAAAAAAATGACAATTTTGAAAACATTGACTTGAAATGCTTTTGATAATGTGAGAAATACATGTGCTAAGCTTTGGCCGAATTGTTTTAAATAGGTTGGCAAATAGATAGAAGTATACTGTTGATAATGCATTTAAAAATTTCAATTTAACGTCGTTAGAAGTATTTTCAGTGTTTTATTGCAATGTGTATAATTTTTACCTCTCAGACAACCGTTAATTCTGATTAGAGAGGAAAATATATATGATATTGATATAAAATTAAGCAAGATACTAATCGGTAATGCATGTTACATTTTTCCAGCATCTCGAGAATCTTAATATCTATATTTGTTTAATTACAATTACGTACAGTTCAACAATTAGCCATGTCACATTTAGCACTGCACTGCATTGATGATAGAGGCAGTGTTTGGTGTATAATTAGGTATAAATAAACGAGGAAGTTTATTTATAAATAAAATAAATTAAATATAGTGAAATATTGTTGTTATTACGGTTTTTCAAGCAGTATTATCTAAACATTTTGAAACGGTATGGATTCAAAAGACTGTTGCCAAATTTCTCGAATTTTTGCCATCTTCAAACTTAAAAACTATATATATTTATTACTATTAATCTTCGATATCGCCAAAATATTCATATTACTATTTAGTTAATTTTATTTATATCCATAAGGAGGAGAAAAAAGTCGAAGGGCGACCTCGTGCCCTTCGGTACCCACGTAGTCTTGAAATCGCTTCATGGAGCGTGGGAAGCGAGGCTGATCTAAAAGGAGGATGCGTGCGGTCCACGCCGTTTTATTGCACCCCAGCTGCCTTTACTTAGGGGCAAATTTTCCTCGTCTCGCACGCCCTTATAACCAGCCTGCTGACTTCGGCATAGATCGAAGTTCTTCGAACATTCTAACACAACTTTATCTCGCGCGAGTCAGTGAGACTCTCGCCCAGGCAAAACCCGCTACCAGCGGAGCGTCAATTTAGTATCCCGACTCGGTTCAGCACTGTAGTATCGGAGCACAGCACCCCGGCTCAGAACTATTCCACTTTATGCCGTGTACGAGCTAAGGATACGCTCACCCGTCGCGATCGGCGTCACCGGTGATTTCGATTCGAGGACGAAGCCTAAATTGACATCCATGAACTCTACCATAGTCAATCGGCAAGTAGCTGACGAGGAACTCTAGTTCCGAAGGCCAAACTACGTGTGGTTCCTCATCCGCCCCGTGACGTAACCCAGCTTCACCATCGTAGTCATCGTATCCCGACTGGCCCTTCCCTTCAACAAACACGTAAGCAGTTGCAATCGTTAACGCCTATAGATTATTCTATAATCTGGTCTAACCAAACCGTGCAATCTTTTGTGTGAGCTCCCGGATTAAAATCCCCTTTTTAATCTACGAGCTTCCCCCGACCACTAATCCCATATTTATCCCTCCTGTAATCTGTCCCATGCCGACATTTAATTTCTCCTGTACCACCATTCCCTTTAAACTCTGTATCTGTATATATTTCAAGTCTATTTAATTGTTAATAAATGTGTATTTTTGTTATCATCTTCTTCTTGCAACTCTGAACGGGTAACAGCACTCTGAATTATTTGTTTTCAAAGGACCACGCAATTGAAAAGTAAACCATCCCAACTGAATTCTTAACTATTGCCCGTTTACGAACTGGTTAGGTTGACTCTCAAACCGACTTCGACCAAACCTCAATGTCGAAGATCGACACAGTTGTGTCACGCTCTATACAGAGTCGGGCCCACGGGTATTCAACAAGGCCGGCAAGTGCCGGCTAAAGGCTTCTGCCCAATTTGTATTCGAGTGTGTTAATCCAAGGTTGGGCAATAAAAGGGGGGGATTCGAGATTGCCGTTTCAGCTCAAGGGGTATTAAAAGAAAAACCTCTTACAAAAATAACTTTTAATATACAAGTAAATAATAGAATTATTATTGGTCACGAATACTAAGCAAACTAAAATAATGATGAATAGGTGAGCAGTTGTTAATACCGGTGAGCAAGGAATAGATGGGAATAGCTCGGGAATTGTAACAATCACTTGAAAGACCGTTATTAAATGCGAGTAAAGATAATATTTATTAAATACTGGGAATTACAGGGGTTTTCGGGGAGTGAATTAAATGGAAGAAAAATCACGGAACTGGGACCTCGGTTTTACCTCAACACGCGTGAAATCGGTGAAGCCACGGGAGAGCGGAAAATGAACGTATATCAGGTTACAAGTTGTCCTCTAACTGAAAATCATGAAGGGGGAAGGGAGAGCACACTCCAAGCACTGGTGTCGGCATGGCGACCAGATAGGAATCTGCACGGAAGGACTTCTCAGACTGCCTTCCTCTTGTCTCACGGTTGAGGTGAAAGTACAAGGACCTTTTAGAGTGGAGGTAATGAGCGAGGAGTTCATCTCGATTAGCCCCCTTCGAATTGGGAATAACGAAGGAGAGTAATCTGCCTCTGACCAGAGAGATTACGAAGGTAAGATCCGCGCAAGGGATCGCAGGCGTTGACACGGCGACTCGACGGGCAACGTGACGGACGGACTTCAGAAGAACTCTCGCTGACGATGTATGGAGATGCTCGAATAATTACGGCGTGTTTCTGCGAGGAACTGGGTTAGGGAGAGAGGCAGAAAACACCTGGCGTCCCATAAGAGACTTGTCATGTAGCCGTGTAAACAGCTCCAAGTCACTGGCGTCTCACAGCGGCTAGGAGGGGGGTGATATATCTCGTTTTCGACTTTTCACTGTGGGATGGTAAACGATCACAATGGAGGGCTGGAAAGGGGGTTGCCCGACATGGTTTTGAACTGATTAAAACCCGTAAGGGGCGCGGCGATTTGCCATCCCATGCCGTGCTGAAGGGATCCAGCGCCCCTTCCGGCCCCAGCTTAGCCTCTCTTCCATTCTTCAGATAGCCTGTATTCCTATCCTACCACGTCGCTTTTCATACAACCTCTCCTACAACTTTCTCTGGTCAGCCTCTAATTTCACAGGGTAGAAGCTGACCTTCTTCTCAGCCAATCGTCCCGGATTGGGGCTAAGGTGGAAGGGGACAATGTCCCCTAACCCCTGAGCTCCGGTCTGGGTGCTTACGCAGGGGACCCTCCATATTTCTATAACCGGAGAGGAGGCTTACTCCTCTCCTTCGCTTACGTGTGCAGGGGACTCCCCCTCACCCCCTTCTCTGGAGGTGCTTTCGGGCACCTCCCCTTTTCTAGCGGCAGTCCCCTCTTTTCTTTCCAAGGGGACTGCTAAGTAAGCCAGCAGGGGGCCCACTGCCGCCTGCCCCTCGTGTAAGCGACTCGGTAGGGCAAATCCCCTTAGGGGAGAGAGGGAAGCCAGGCCCCTTCGGTCGCTTCCCTCAAAAGACCTGCTGGCAAGAATATTGAACCTTGCTGGAGTCAAGGCCTGTGCCTCCCCACACAAGACTAGTGACAATACAGCCCATAGGACCTGCGATGTCTTGGAAGGGGATGGCCAACTGGAGGCCCCTCCTGTGACACACATGGTCCTTGATGAACCCCAGCCTCAGACAGTAGGGCCTCCCATGAGAGGGGGAATCCGGGCTTGGCGCCAAGCACCAAACCCGAATCCGCCCCTATGCCAGGTCCTCCTCAAACTGCTGAAGGATCCGCGGCAGTACAAGGAGGGAAGGGATCTCCTCCGACAGGTGCCCCTACGACTATCGGGACCTTTTCCATTTCGGAGAGGGACCTGGCTGAGGCCGGTCCATCTGGCATGAGGGCTTCTGCCGGCGGAGGTGGGAAGTGGGTTCATTCCCCGCCCTCCTCTCCTAAAAAGAAGAATAAAAAAACAAGAAAGCCCAAAAAGACTCGGGGCTCCTCTCCATGCGCGGGGGCTGCGGGGACGGATGGGTCTGCTGCCACTTTGGTAGGTGCCTAAGCCAAGATTAGCACATCCGGCCCTTCTACTCCCCAGTGTGCGGAGCCCCTGACTAAGAGTAAGAGCAAAAGTGCACAGGGAGGAGCCTTGATGACATCGGGGCCCCTCATTCAGAGGTTACCTGGCGTTTTCGAGCCCGCTGGCTTCAAACGCTTCCTCGTTATTCGCTCTACTGATGGCACCATGTTATCCAAGGGCAATATGATCCATCAGAGGAGAGGATTAGCTAGTAAAATTGGTAGAGAGCCGAAGGTGACCCGTTTCTCGGACGGAAGCCTTCTGGTGAATGCGGCGAGTTCCGCCGAGGCGGCCAAGATAAGTGCTCTTCGGACACTTCATGGCACTCCGGTGAGTGTGACGCCTCACTCTACCATGAACTTTGTGAAAGGAGTGGTTTATGCGAGGGAACTCGTTGACTACTCCATAAAAGATACTCTAGAGCTGTGCTGACATGGGGTGTTCAAGGTCGAACGTGTGATGAGAAAACAGGGAGGGTCCTCGAGACCCACCCCTACACTCTTCGTCACGTTCGACTGTGACAAGCTCCCTGAGTAGGTGCGTGCTGGTTAGTAACACTATCGCGTGAAGGCATTCATGCCACTGCCGCGGCGGTGCTATTACTGTCACCGCTTTGGCCATACGAATCGCTCATGTAGACGTGCAGATTCGGGATCACCCGAAGTCTGTGTAAATTGCTCGAAGGTCGCACACGATAAGTCCAAATCGTGTGTGGCCAAGTATATCAATTGCGGAGAGCCGCACCCTGCTTCTTCGAAGCAATGTGGTGCATATCTCCTTGATAAAGAAATCCTGGCCGTTCAGGCCCAGGATCGACTCTCATTCCGTGGGCCTAAGGACTTGGTCCTGGCGCGCCCGGCTCTGCCTGGGACGTCATATGCTTCAATAGTTAGAAAGGCACCCTCTGCTCCTGCCCCACCAGGCCAACGAGCACGGTTGTTTCTGCGCCCATTCGGAGCCCTTTTGCGGGCTGTACCGACCCGGGTGCTCCCATGGTAAAGCTGGCGGGAAAAAGGGTACATACCCAGCCCTGGCTAAAACCAGGCCTCCCCCTTTTTCCCCCAGCGTGAGCGTTTCCCGTAAGGCGAAACGGCCACGCGCCTTCACTGAGTCGTTAGACTCACAGAAGGCAACACCGCTCAAGATGGTCGCTAGGCCATCTTCCGGGGTTCCTAAAGCTTTTCCCCGAAAGAAGGACAGCATCAAAGCAGCTTCGGCTCCTTTGCCGACGCCACGAGGTGGAGCGAGTGGCTCGGAGACGGTGGTTCCTCGAAAAAAGGGCCCCCCGCCTCCGAAGCCGCAACGCCCGCCTAAGATTTCGAGGTGGAGGGAGGAAAAGACTCGCATGGCAAGCCCAACCTCCTCCAATAGGTCCTCAAAGGCGACAGCGCCTTCAGCGCTTTGTGTGGTCAACAGCGCCCGGGGTTCTGCCCCCGGGAAGCGTACGGCAATTCCCGTGAGGGTCTTCAGTTCGAGGAGGGCCCCCGCGTCTCCTCCGAACAACGCCTGGAGGGCATATTCCTTCAATGGAATTGCCGTGGACTCCGGGCCAACTGGAAGGAGCTGCGGAGGCTCGTCTTGTCCCGTTCCCCGTTAGCAACGTTTTGCAGGAGACAATTCTAGGCGCGTGCCCCCTGCCCGCCCTTCTGGGGTATAAGGGTCTTGCGACCCCACCACCGCGCGATGGCCGGGCTGGGGGATGCGCGGTTTACACCCGGCATGATGTCTCCGTTCTTCCTTTCTCTTTAGATACCTCCTTTCAGGCAGTGGATGTGCAGCTGCACCTGGATAGGAGGTATACTATCATTTCTGCGTACATTCCACCGTCAGCTGACTTCGACGCGGGGGACTTCCGACGCGGCGTGGCACGGTTGCCCAGGCCCTATCTCTTGCTTGGAGATCTGAACGGCAGGCCTTCTCTCTGGAAAGATTACTCCATAAATCCTAGGGGACAAGTCCTTGCCGATCTCATCGAAGAGCTTGAGATAGGTGTCCTAAACGTGGATGAGTTTACGCATCACTGTCCGAGAACCGCTTCATTTTCTTGCCTTGACCTATCTTTGTGCTCTTCGGATGCACAGCCAGATTTTGTTTTGGGGGTGGTCGTTGACCTCCATGGTAGTGATTACTTTCCCTTTTAAATATTATTTTCAGGGCAACTGCCGCCTGAAAGCCCACCTCGGTGGTGCTTGGCGCGGGCGCGGTGGCCTGCATTTCAGGAGATGACTGAATTCTCTATCTCAGTTGAGGAGTTTAGGGACGGTAGATGAGTTTTTCTCCGAAAACCTCATCGCCGTGGGCCTGACTACTATTCCTATGACGTCTGGCCGTTTTGCACGCTGATTACTCCCATGGTGGTCGGCCGAGTGTGAGACGGCCTTCAAACAGAAGCGGTATGCCTACATGCGCTATAAGCGCCACCCCAACGATTTCACTGTCGCTGAATTTCGTCGGGCTAGGGCTAGGTTCCGGTATATTTCGAAGCACGTCCACCGCTCTTCTTGGCGGGCAGACGTGTCTTCACTTAACAGGAAGACCCCTTTAGCTGAGGTGTGGAAGCGAGTCAAAAGGATTCGGGGTAAGTTCTCGCAGGACCACACTCCCGTTCTCCAGGAGAATTGGACCGCAATCTCGGACCCCGCGTCCGTGGCGGAATCCTTAACGATGACTTTTTCCGCATTCTCTAGCCGAGATGCTGCTCCGCCAGCATTCAATGCACGTCGTGATGTCGCGGAAGGCCTCCGGCTAGACTTTACCTCCAGAGGCGGAGAACACTTCAACCAAAAGTTTACTGTGAGTGAGTTGCATTCCGGTCTCGCTTCGTGTGCGGACACCACCCATGGTTGGGGCCATGTCTTGCACGCCATGCTTCGACACCTGGGTGAGCGAGGCATGGCCTTTCTGTTAGATTTGTTCAACAGGATCTGGGTGGAAGGTCTTCTCCCAGACTCCTGGCGAATCACTACTATGCTTGCCTTTCGCAAACCGGGAAGAGATCACTCTACTCCGACCGGTTTTCACCCAATCTCTCTAACCTCTTGTGTGTGCAAGTTGATGTCGAAATTGGTAAATGTTAGACTAGCCTTTTTCTTGGACAGTGGAGGCCATCTGTCTTCCGCACAGTGTGGCTTCCGCAAGTTTCACTCTACGTTGGATGCTCTGCTCCGACTGGAAAATGAAGTCTGCGAGGCTTTCCTTCGTAGACAGCCCTACGCCACTGTGTTTTTCGATCTGAAGAAGGCCTATGATACCGCATGGCGATACGGTATCAGGGAGACTCTCCACATGATGGTGGCGAGGGGACGCCTCCCAATGTTTATATCTGAATTTTTGTGAGATCGTCGATTCTGCGTACGGGTGGGGGGAGCCCTCTCCGGCCCAAAGGAGCAGGAAGAGGCTGTCTTGCAGGAAAGTGTCCTCAGTGTCGCACTTTTTGCCCTTTGCATCAACGGCATCACCTCGGTGCTGCCGGAAGATGTTCTCGCTACATTCTACGTCGTGGACGACCTTTCGATCTCTTTTCGTGCGGCCCAGATGCTAACTCTGGAGCGTCGACTCCAACAGGCATTGAACCGCATCTCTCGCTATGCCAAAGCGCACAGGTTTCGGTTTTCTTTGGCCAAGACTAAGGTGGTGCACCTGTGCCGCCATCCACGGCTTCACCCCGACCCAGATTTGTTTCTTAATGGGGTGCGCCTGGATGTGGTTGAGTCGCACCGTTTCCTTGGTCTTGTATTCGACCGACGCCTCACCTGGGAGGCTCATATTCGCAGCCTTAGGGTCTCTTGTACACGCGCCAAGGGCTACTGCCTTACTTTTTTATCGATCCTTTGTTCACTCGAACCTCGACTACAGATGCCAGTTTTATGCATCCGCAGCGGAGCGTTTATTGCGGAAGGTGGATTCTATCCACCTCACCGGTCTTCGCTTGCGACCGGTGCCTTCCGCACCTCTTCCATTGAGAGCCTGTTGGCCGATGCTGGGGAGATGCCACTCGCTCTGCGCTACGTGCAGTGCATCACTCGCCTGTACGCGCGAGCACGGCCCCTCTTTCATTCGCCAACAGCTCTTACTGCATCCGGAGCTGATCTCGATGTTGCTTATGCCGCCGATAGACGCCAGTCATACTTTTGCGCCCTTTTGGTTTAGGGCCAGAAAACTCCTTCGAGAACTAGATATAGCTCTCAGGCCGGTGACGCCCCTCGTTCTGCCCAGGACGCCACCCTGGAGTGTATACATTTGGCTATTTGTCGCCACGCCTCTGCTCCCAAAGCTTTTACAGCGCCTTTCAGGAGCACACCTCGTGTCACGCTGGAACCGTGCCAGTGTATACGGATGGCTCCAAGTCCCAAGAGGGGGTCGGCTTCCACGCCCTCTCCCTTCTGTTTGAAGTCAGCGGGGCTCTACCAGGCGCTGCGTCTGTCTTCACGGCTGAGCTGGTGACAATACACCACTCGGTACCGTAGATTACGCGACGTGCCTGGTTCGGAGACCGGATTGTGATCTATAGCGACTCACGAAGCGCATCTCCTGGTTTGCGATATCCGTGACGCCACGGTTTTGGCGAGCCGGGCAGATGTTCGAGATTATCTTCTGCTTGGTTCCTGGACATGTAGGAATTGGTGGGAATGAGCGCGCCGATAAGGGCGCCAAGAGTCCGTGAGGACTCTGCAACTGGACCAGTGTTTCGCTTTTCCTCACACCGACTACTTGGCAGGAATACGAGCAGCTCTTCGGACTGCTTGGCAAAGAAGATGGGAGACTGTCGAAGGGAACTTAAAGGGTCGTGCCATTGCGCCGCGACTGTTCTCATGGACCTATCCCCCAATGCCGCGGCGGCTTCAGGTTGCTTTCGGCGACTTATGCCCAAGTGGTTAGTTACCAGATGGGCTCTATAAAATTAAAAAAAAAAGAAAAAAGAACTGATTAAACGTTCTGGCGGCCATAAACCTAGTAGATTTTGCCAGACTATGTTTGGGAATGTTTGCATATCAAACCTTACTTGGGCTAACCTTCAAACACAAAAAAGACATATATGTACCTATATATATAGAGTCCGGCCATTCCACGACACTCTATAATTACTTTTCCAACCTAACCTTATGAAACATATTACTTGCCACCACTGCACAAAAAAGGCATAGCGACAGCCATCCAAAACTAAATAATTATATAAATAATTAAAATAATTCAAAAGTAAGTGAGCTTACTTTGGAAAAATGGGACATAACTCAAAATCTTAGTAATTTTCTAGTAAAGGGTAGTTTGTCTCTATATTCTTACTTCATCATCTTTTCATACAAATATAGATTTTTTAACCTTTTGCTTTAAATGTTCTTATACCTTCCATTAATACTGAAATTTCTTTTGTATAAGTATAGAAAGAATTTTAACACAATAAAGTTAGAGGAAATAAATGCAAGATTTATTTCTCTAGTCTCTTCTCTTGAAATTATATTCACTTCACTTTATCGATTAATTAAAACAGACATTTAAGAATTTGTGATACTTACCCTTGCCAAAAAATTGTTATATTATTTATTAACTGTATTAATATCTATGAAGTGAAATATTTTAGTTATCTTTATTACTTACATATTTTGAAACGTTTGTTAAAAAGGGTAAAACACAGCGACCAATGATATCGCAAGATTCAATTGGAACAATAAAGGAAAAGTCTAAATTAGACTGCTTAGTGGGCATTGAATTGTGTGATCTAGAAACATTAGTGATAAGTGTATGATCTAGAAACACGATAAATCATAAGTCTGTGATCTAAACATGCGATTACACTTAAGTGGTTCTAGTTGCTCCCTTCTATGGAGCAGCTATATATACACCCTTGTCAAAGAGATAAAATACCCTAAAGAATCCTTCATATAATGTAATAGGACATTTGTTGTGAATGAATTCAAAATAAATTATATATATATATATATATCATGTATATATAAATTAATTATTTTTAATAGTTAGTTGGACCAATTTTTATTTTAATTAGAGCAATAATTCTTCGTGGCATGGAATTCACAAAATTTCAAACACTATGTTACCCCTCTCCCAAAGCTTGAAATTTGTCATACCGTTCTTTTTTATTTGTACTATGGTATTCTATTGGATTCAGCTTTTGGTTCTCTCGTGTTCACTCAATAGTGTAAAATCCATATTTCTCCAAACAAATTTTTGGTATGATAGGATGTACAACTTGGAGCATTGTCCAACTGAACTATACCTTCATTTCTTGGTATTGTCGGCTGGATATTTGAATAGATAGCTATATAACTTGTTAAAAAATGGTGGTATAAATTGTTAAGTTCATTCTTCTCTGGCATAAAATCCTCTACCTTGCACTGATAAAAACATGCCTCCCCATTTTTCAGAGTTGGTACCACAAAAGCATGATAAAATGTCTCTCAAACTCTCATCTCATAATAACTGCTGAAAATCAGCACAATTGTTACAAAACTTTCTTCCAAGATCTATTTAAATCGAATTACTTTAATCACATGTAAACAACAATACACTAGTTTTTCTCACATTAATGGTATAATTACTTTCATCTAACCAGATAACTTTAGACCATTGTTCATATGTCCAATTTCTGTTATTTTGAGCCAACTATCGACATTTTTTTGTTGTCCTCAGATATTCTTCCTGGCTTTTTTTTCTTGCATGCATCTTTTTACTGCCCAATTATTGTCTCCTTTTAACTGTTAGGCAGTAATTTCTACCTTATTTTCTGCCTTGTCATAGTTCCCCTCTAAGTTGTAAACGAGGTTTCCCATGTAATTAACAATCTATTTCTTTCAAGCCTCTCCCAGAGCGGAAAATTAAAATTCAAGCATTAGAAATATTTTCACAGTTAATTATGAAAAATTATCCGACAAAATGTCCTCAATTTTCGACCTCACATAAAAGTGGTTAATAACTCTCGGTGCAGCCATTGAATTTCAGCTCAGATTTTACCATTTAGTTGCTGAATTATCTGGAGTTTATTGATATATAAAATTATTTTAAATATCCACAAAAGAAAATAATCGGGAAGCGATAGTTTAGGAGAACCTGGTAGCCAAGAATTTTTGTACATATTGAGCGAAATGATTCGGTTGCACAAACCTTGACTTAGAAGCTCTATCGTTGCCCAGTCCGTGGGAGAGGTTACTCTCTCCTGGAGAACCACATCTCAAGTTTGTTCTGCACTTTTTTGTGTTACCAAAAATCTCCATCATGTCTAGATACCGCACACTAGTGATTGTTATTGCATTAACATTTTCATTAAAAAAATTAATGTCCAATAATCCTTTTTTTCATTACATCACACTATAGTTTTAAAATAAAATGATACAACACGCGTTAATGAATATTACTAAGATTATTGATTTATTATTTTCGACAGTTGTGCTCATGAACAAAATGGTCCAAATGGAAATGAGCTTTATCACTCATAATCAGCTAATGAACTAATTCGTTAACTTCAGTAGCCAGCCTCTGAATCTTTAATGAATACCACTAGTCAACAATGATTTTGCCTCTTAGTTATTAGCATGTGATTTATACTAAAACAAGTATGCTGATTTTGAATCTGTAGTCATAATTGTTCTAGCACGTAAGGTTCCTGAGTTACACATATACTTTTTAGTTACACACATGGGCAGTGTTGCTTCGGCTACCATAGTGAGAAGATATATTGTGTGTGTTTATTTCCTGCGTTACACTCCTGCTTTATAACGTTGTTATAGTGTTTAAACTGTATTTACATAAAGTGATTAATTGCATTTTTCTTTTAGATTTATCTCACAATTAATTTGTGAATGAAATAAGATTTTACAAAAGTATATAACAGGGTATATATAAACTAAGTTGAAAAGATGAATCGACGAGGATGTATTAATAGCCCAGACAACTTTTGTTATATCTGTTGAACATATACTCCAAGCAACCAGCGGAAAATTTAGCTAAAAGAGTGAAATTTGCATACAGTTATTATTTTGGTTGTCGAGTTGGTGACCAAGGCTAGCCCTGAGCACCTCACAAATCTTGTACTGTGTGTTATACGGGGCTCACAAAGTGGTTAAATAGCAAACCGAATGCTATGCCATTTGTTGTACCAATGGTGTGGCGTGAGCCAACAAATCATGTTTCTGATTGCTACTCTTGTATGACAAATATTGAGGGATTCTCAAATAAGAACAAGTAAAAAATTGTATATCCAGATTGTAAGTCAGCTATTAAACAAGTCACTCATAATGGGAGATACCCATGGCAGTTTTTCCATCAGCTAGTGTAGTTAAAGACGATGATTAATCGCCTGAATAGGAGGATAACAATGACGATGAAATGTATGAGGATGATTCTAAGGAAAAGAATATCCGAATGATAAATCAAGAGAGATTGAATGATTTGGTAAGGGATTTTTCATTATCAAAGGAGAACGCAGAACTGTTGGGCTCCAGACTACAACAAAGGAATCTTCTAGGGGACGCTGCAAAAATATCTACCATCCGTAAAGGCCATAAAGCCTTATTGGCCTTCTATAGAGAAGAAGATGGTGCTATTTTCTTTACTGATGTTAATGACCTCATGAATCAGCTAGGAAACAAGTATTTACGTGATGAATGGAGACTAGTCATCGATGCAAGCACTGCTAGCCTCAAAGCTGTATTGCTACACAATGGTAACCAAAAACTTTCAAATCCTGTCCCATAAATTATTGGGATGCGAGAGACATATGACTCATTAAATATTATTTTGGAAGGTGTTCATTACTCGCATCATAAGTGGAATATCTGTGGTGATCTAACGGGAATTTCTTCACTTCTTGGACTACAGCTAGGATATACAAAGAATATGTGATTTTTTTGTCCTATGAAACAAAAATCATTATATTTTGAAAGAGTGGCTCGAAAGAGAAGAACACATAGTTGGCCGATACAATGTACAGCACATGCCTTTGGTACATCTACAGAATCTCGACCTTCCACCATTTCATATCAATCTTGGCATTATCACGAGTTTTGTTAAAGCCCATGATTCTGATGTATTCCAGTATCTCAAAGAGAAATTTGGTGCAAAGAAAACCGATACTAAACTTAAAGCTGGTATTTTTGTAGGGCCGGATTTCAGAAAATTAATACGTGACTGGAAGTTCCGAAATAAACTAACTTCACTTGAGTTGGCAGCATGGGATTTATTATGCCATGTAGTGCAGAACGTCCTTGGTAATCATAGGGCTGAAAACTACGAAGAATTAAGGGACAATATGCTAAAGGCCTATCAATGATGGGGTGCAGGATGTCTCTTAAGATGCATTTCTTGCATTCGCATCTAGATTTCATTCCATTAAATATGAGCTATATTAGTGACGAACATGGGGAAAGGTTCCACCGAGATATCGCAATGATGGAAAGCAGGTATCAAGGCCGCTTCAACGAAAACATGATGGGTGACTATTGCTGATTCCTACAACGGGAGGATCCTATATCCACGCACAAGCAAGAGAGCAAGAGTTAGGTGAGTGCTACCTCTTTTATATGTAATACATATCTTGTCTGGGTCTGCAAACGGATGTATCTAATGCCAAATAGAGTGCCAGGATTCCAAAATTTTGCCCAGAAACGCCTCATTCTTCTCAAACTTGTAATAATTATATCATTAATTCATACAAGAAGACAAAGTGAGCCATAGAGTCTATTTGCATAACTCAGGAAGCTTACGGGCTAGGACAAATCTGAGCACATATTTAGAGTCAGTGCACAAAAAATTAGTTAATTATAACAGCATTTAGTCAAGTAGCAGAGACAAAAAGTTAAATTTTGTTGGTAAGTGTAATTTATGCGTTGTTGGTAGTCTTTCATTTGCACATTCCACACCAATTGAAATTTACATAGCGCAGATTGTCTCATAGTATGCGATACAAGCACTTCTGTAAATCGATATCCCTGGTCGTGTTCAACAATGTTCGACATAGTGGCAGGTCACTTACTGATCCACGTTGCCTAAAACGTTGAAGCAACCAAAGAATCATGAAATCCAAAGGTGATTTCCTAACATTGATGCGTCTGAAATATTCTCTGACTGCAAATGCTGGATTGGTTAAATAAAAAATAAAATTCAACGATTTTCGCTCTAGGGTCAGGTGCGAATTTTTTCATGGGTAATTTCCTTATGTTAATGTAAGTTGCAAAGAATAAAAAATAATAAAATTATTACATTTTATGTCATTTTTAATACTTACATTATTTTTGGGATAGCACATATATATATATATATATATATATATATATATATATATATATATATATATATATATATATATATATATATATATATATATATATGAATGCAATGTCCCGCAGGAAAAAATGAAAAGGTGTTTCCAAGTACTTTCGAACTTTATTAAGTTCCTTCTTATCAAGGATAACTAGTTATCCTTTATAAGGAACTTAATAAAGTTCAAAAGTACTTGGAAACACCTTTTATTTTTTTCCTGCGGGACATTGCATTCATTTGCCACCCTCACATGATACTTTGTGAGTTTTTCATTTCATATATATATATATATATATATATATATATATATATATATATATATATATATATATATATATATAAATATATATAAATATAAATATATATATAATATATATATATATATATATATATATATATATATATATATATATATATATATATACATATATATATATATATATATATATATATATATATATATATATATATATATATATATATATATATATATATATATATATATATATTTATGTTATTTTCTGTGGTCTTCATTCCTTTGGGCAGTCTTGAGGTATTTGGACCTAACTGGTATTGATTAGTTTATTTTGTGTCTACCTCTATTCTTTGTTCACTCCAGCTCCTTATTTTAATCTAAATTGCGCCCATTAATTTTATGATTTGTTAAATTTCTTATTCTCAGCGCTCTCTCTCCTCACCCACTTGCTTCTTATTTATTACAGTTTTGTGTTGTTTTCCGTCATTCCTTGATAATGACCTTGAAATAGAGATCTAAAGTAGTTGTAATCTTCGTTTCCACATTCTATTGGGCTTTGTTGCTTTTATTGGTTACTCATCCGAAACCTTTTGGGTTTTTCTTATATATATATATATATATATATATATATATATATATATATATATATATATATATACCTAAACTAACATGATGGGCCTATAAATGTTTAGCACATTTATTTGTGATTTTTTGGTTGATTTCTTATACAAGCCAGGGCAACTCATTTCAAAATTTAATGTGGATTCCTATTTAAATTGCACTATTTTTCCCTATTTATAGTAAATTTTATCATGCCAAAGTCTAATCTACTCTAACTGACTCTTTTCAAATTTCATAAATTATATTATTTTTTATATACTAATGTAGTTCACATACCTAAGTAGCATCACTTCGTCTTAGACTATTGGCGAACTAGCATCTTATCATTTATATCAAAGGATTGGGAGATAATGAAGTGAATAATGTCAAGCATTCCTAAGTCGATAATTTATTTTAATTGACGAAAATTGAAACCAACGTGAGAGAAATTCAATTATGATGTATGTTATTTTAAACAAATATTTTTGTCGAATATTAGCCGGCTTGAAGTTCTTTTCATGGCCAAATGAACCCCCACAGGACGTGATGTGTAGCAGTCTGTCTTCTACCTCAATTTTCTTCAAATGAAAACCTTCAAACCCAACAACCTGCATTATGGGACCCCTAAAGGCTCCAAACTATTATGCCGTATGTTAATCATCAAAATATAAAGAGCAAGAAACTCATCCGTTTTAAGCTAATTAAATTCCTGTTACAGGTCTTTTATTTGTAAATTATTATATATTTTTTAAAGTCGCCTTCCAAATTTCGTTCACCGGCTGCAACATTTTATGAGAATGCATTTTTGCATGTTCTCTGATTTATGTCACAATGGAATAAAAAATTAATAGTAAACGTTTCTAGATGATTGATCTTGTTTTGCATTATAAACTATATTTGTAAAGATAGATTCAATTTCATATTAAGGAGAAATATAATTCATTATAAGCATTCGTTTAAATTTCGACGGCTGTTTTGGTTCTAGCTAAGATCTTTCTTATTATGAAAAATCGTTCCCAAACTAAACCATTTGACATGTTGATAAGTAAAAACCATGAGCTCCCTTCCCTTTGTCTACTAAATAATCCAACTAGAATTATGAATTCACTGGCATACTTTATTCTAGTTTTGGGTGACGAGTCTCAATGACATTTGTGATGGAAATCTTGGTACACATATAGGGCTTACCGCGAGGACAAATTACACCGTATCAGATCCACCTTACACTCGAGTAGGGACAGGAGTAAGGTCGGATCCTCAATATTACCTCACTAATGAAGACGGTAAGTTTTCTGAAAACATCCTGCAATAGTCGTGGAAATTATGTTCTTCTTGTATAATTTCTGGATAATTATTTCTCGAGTCATTAAAATTAATGAGGGTACTACTTACCTAGTGACAAAAAATAGGGTTGATAATCATAGAACTAATAATAATGTTAATTACTCTCCCTCTATAATGATCTTTGCCTCAGAATACTAATATATAGAGGCTGAAAGGGAAGACGCAAGAAAAGAAGCGAAAAAGCATTTTGAGTAGAATACCTTACAAAATAGCTACATCTCGTACAAATTGGAAAGAAGAGAGAAAGAAATGGATATGTTATTTGACAACAACTTCTAAGACAATTAATTACCTTAACTAGCGTCATTTACATTAGAGTTCATGCTCCTGTGGCAAACGTCAAGAGCCTTTCTGTAGACAGAAGAAGCATACTGGTTTCATGGATGCCTCCAGACAGATCAAATGGAATTATTCTAAATTACACCATAACTATGATAAGGCATCCTGTGAATACTATTTATGTATGATACCTTAAATACTTAAGTTACAATAGTATTAACACCCACCGTTGTTAAAACTTTCCAGCTTTCGTATAAAATGGTTAAGGAGGTTCGGAAATTATTGTCTCTATCATTGTAAATAGTATTGATTTTCTTCCTCAACTCCTCTGAATGAAAGTGAGCTGCTCGACTAAACGACAACCTTTTCACATTCTAAACGTTTTGAAATAGTAATCAGGCAATAGCGATAGCGATTTGTTAGGTTTATGACACCCATTATTTCCAGATTTATTGCATTACAATTATAATTTTACTGTTTCGATTTATGTTTACTTACTAGAAAGTAGCAACGAAGAAATTTTCCGAACTTATATTAGTGTATAAGGAAAGTTCCTTCCACTAAGTAAAAGTTCGAAAAAAATATTTGTAAGTAAATTTAATCATTATATATGTATCATTTTGTTCTGAAAACCTTTTCTTACTTTTTGGTGTAATGCGATTAGTATAGTTCTGAGTAGCCACTGTATCAGGCACACCTGCGGAATGCTCTACTTCAATGCCATGCAAAAGACTGCATCGAATAGAACAATAAAACAGCCCTAAAGAGAACTGTATTATTTGGGTATTTTAACAGTATGAATGTGGGTACTCATTGCTATACTAACTGCGTGCCATCATTGCGTACATTGCAATTAACCTCATTATTGTTGGTCTAAAATCAGAAATAAATTTCGTTTAAAAACTAATAAAATTCTTTTAAAACCTAAATAAAATTTGTTTAGAAATGTAAATAAAATTAGTTTACAAACATTAATAAAATTCGTCTAAATACCTTAATAAAATGTGTTTAAAAACGTAAATAAAACTCTTTTAAAACATAAATAAAATTCGTTTAAAAACATAAATAAAATTTGTTCATAAACATAAATAAATTTAGTTGAAAAAATAGTAATTGCTGTGCAAAATATTTGAAATTAATCCTACCTCTCACGAATTAGCTACAAATGAGTAATAAATGAGCCTAATTAGGCCCTTACTACTCTATTTAGTTCCCTTATTCTCTAAAAATAGGCTTGCTTAGTACTAGTTAATATCTTAACTAGGATAGCCTAGTCATTTGTCCCTCATTAGGGAGAAGTGATTATAATTAATCAGAAGATCTTTTGAATACAATTTTTATTTTACAAAAATTATGTTTTCAAACAAATTAAATAACAACCGGTTTCATAAAAGTGGTAGGTATATAAACGATTAATTTTTTTTATTGTTCCCACACAGTATGACCTTTTCAGGTGACGAAATAAATTATTTAAGGTGAATAACTGGATAAAAATCAAATGTAATAAAAACATGAAATTTTAGAAAAATGTTTTGTTGCATTATGGAAAAACGTGCGCAGGAACAAAAATTGTTACAATTAAACAGCTTTGCTCTTACTGTTACCAAAAGTCATCCCAAATTATCTTGCAAATATTGCCGCAATAGAAGCTCTAAGGTTAAGCGTATGCGTATGAAAATGTTCAAAGAGAGGAACTGCAAATTGCAGACATGAGAAACAAATAGGAGATCATTTTTCTTTAAAGTACCTGAAAACGCATCCAGTATTATCCTCATGTGATCTATCATCAGAAAATTGCTCATGAAAACCTCCCGAAAAATCAGAAAAATGTGACCCTTTTGGTCTTGCGAAACCATTGAGCCTATCTACACAACAAACTAAACCTAACCTCAAAAAGGAACTATTAATTCGAAAGATTAAACCGGACGGAAATGCTCTGAATTGGCAAAAAATGCTCAAATAATAAATACACTATCGAATATCTAAGTATAAAGGTGTAAAGAACAAAAAAAACAACAGAACGACTGCAAAAAATTCATTAATTTTTCAGAAGAATCCCCCATATGTGTAAAGATCACATAGAGCCGTATTAATATTCAATGTATGAACGATTTTATCTTTTATTCTCAGACTCTAACGGAATTTTAAAAGTTCATTGCAGCTCACAAAAGTTGAAATCAATTGGAACTAAGCAATTTACTTCCGTTCACATTCCGCATATTAAAGATTTTGCTCCCGAAAACTCCAGTAAGGCCTTGATTGTGAATTGTCTTTTCTCTTGTCTCTATCCATTTAGGCTTTCTCGTCTGGTCGTTCAATTTGTGATAGGTATTCTGCGCTCCATAGATATAATTTTCGGCTAGAAAGGAAAATGTTTTTTTATCATTCTCTTCGGAAAAGTAACATTATGTTATTGCAGCTGAGGGATCGTTATTGTTATTTTGATGGTGCCTGTTTTTACATAGATATCCTGAGACAATTTCCATTTTGTTTGTTCCTTTTTATAAGGCAAACGCATCATTGGCAATTATGTGTATGGAATATCCTTAGGGTATTTTCCTTTTCGGAAAAAGATAGTAGATTTATTACAAACCATAAAGCAACAGAGAAGGAAAATTGTAAAACGATCTTGTAAAAAAATGATTTCCATTTCATTGCTTCAATTTTATTATGAAATCATGGCACATTGCCATTTAGAAGGACAGAATGATCGACAGTTTAAGCTATCTGACTAGATACCGCCTAAAAGTATATCTTTGTACAAACGAATTGCCTTCCACGCGCACAAAATTTAAAAAATTATAAATATATATTGGGTTGAGGAATAAGTTCTTGCGGTTTTATCAAATTTATTCATTACCATTAACAATTTCAGAAGAATTTCAATTTTAATTGATAACAATATGCAATTTAATCAATAATGTATTCTTTCGATGCCTCTGCTATAAAAGTCTATGCATTTTGACTCGAACAATTCGTCTAACCAGGTTCTTAATTCTACATCAGTATTGAACGAAACGCCGCACAAATTGTTGGAGAGCGATCGGAACAGATAGAAATCCAAAGAAGCCAAGTCTGGCAAATATGGAGGATGCGGCAGGATTTCCAAATTAAACGTTTGGATGGCAGCTTTTGTCATATTGGCAGTGTGAGGGCGAGCAGTGTCGTGTTGCAAAATGACTCCATAACGTCGATGAGGTCGCTTTTCACGAGAAGCGAAAGGACTTCAATGATTCCGTAGAGTTCTGCATATTCAATTCCGTTGTTCGCGAGGAGCTTATAAAGAATGATGCCTTAACAATCCCACCACACACACAGCATCGTCTTTCGTGGATGAAGTCCTTGCTTTAATTACGAAAGTGGTTTTTTATTCGGGCTAAGGCATTGTTTTCGATTGTTCATGTTGACATAAACACACAACTTTTTGTCGCCAGCGATGATGCAGTGAAGAAATCTTTCCTTATATCCACGAGTAGCCTTGTGACGAGCAAGCAAACCTGCGGCAATCGTGGAGCGTTGAAGTTTGTTGGTTTCGCTCAAAGCGTGCGCAACCTATGCACCACGTTTTTTAACTTTCCCCATCGAATAAAGGTGATTCACTACAGTTTTCTGATCACACGCCAATTGTACAGCTAATTCTCTAGTCGATTGACGAGGATTTTCATAAAGAAGGTCGTTCAATCGATCTTAATCCAACTTAATTAAGCGACCAGAACGTTCTTCGTCATTAAAATTGAAATGACCGTTTTTGAGACGTGAAAAACACCATTGAGCTGTCCTTTCTGATAAAGCATTTTCTCCGTACACAAAACAAATATCACAACCAGCTTTGGCTGCGTTTGCAATGTTCTCGTCTCGATTGAAAATGAATAACAACAAGTGTCGAAAATTGCCTTTCTTTCAACTTAACATTCCATTTTGAGGGTACAGAACAAAAATTAAATTAACACAACTTTTAAATAAACCGCAATGACTTAATACTCAACTTCAAGACGTAGCCTAAACAAAAGCCTGTTAAGAGACGTAGCCTAACCTTTGAAAATTTTGCTCTCATTATTTATTATTGTTTCTTAATATGTGCACAAATCACGTCAACAAAACTTAAATCAACACAACATTAAAAAAAATGCAAGAACTTATTCCTCAACCTAATAGTTATTAGTTGTTGAATTTCTGATGAATTTCGTTAGATTCTCTTCGTTTATTCTGATTATAGTAGAGTTGTGTAGATTATTTGAAGGATAATTCGCATATTTTTAATTTGTTCCAAAATTATAGTTTTTATGAGTCTTGTTTTACAGAGTGAGAAAGTATGTAACTGAAGATAGTTAAAGAGTTGATGCCCTAAAGGGAGGGGGGATGGGATCATCTTTTCGCCCTAAAATAATTCTTCTTTAAGTCATCTGCTTTCACTTTGAAACCTATTTTTTTTTTCTTTAAGAATTTTAAATCAGGTTTCAACGCCCCCCCCCCCATCATCTCCACCCTAAAATGCTTAGATATTAGATTCTTGAAATATCCTTTTGAAATCCAACAAAAACACTGAGCCTCGTAGTGAGCTTTGGAGATTCTCCCGTTCGTGCGAGGAACCAAATGTTGAGGTTGATCATTTATTTATGTATAATGAAAAGAAATATCCATATTGTAAATGAGAGATATAAATTTACATAAAGAGAATGCTAAATTATTCGTATTGCATGAAGTAAAAAAAACTCACGTGATGTCGAGATATAGAATAATAGATTTGTATAAACTGTCTCAGATTAATAGAATACTAAGGAAGAAGTAGACTGCTTGGAATATGGATGGCGAATAGTGAGTATAGACATCGGTAGGTTGTGAAGAAGTTGGTGATACTTCTAGACGTTCCCCACGACTGAAACCAAGTGTGAAGAGTGAAACTCGATTAAGTTGACGGCATCATGTTATTCAAACATTTTATTCTGCGCTGAGGATATCGTCAAATGAAATATATCATTTTCCACTAGGTAACCTCCGTGCAGAAAAGGTTTCTAGGAGAGTAAAGTTAATGAAGAAAATAGGACTTCAATTAGATAATAGAATAAAAATGGTAGATGGCTGATGGAGTAGGTAATCGGTTTGCAAAGTTTGACCTAAACGCTCGTCAGTGAGTGAATCGCGACCGTGGTAGTGAAGAAAGTAACTTACCGCATTCACGTGGCCGTCAAAAAAGCCCTGCAAATTAAATAGGAGATTACAGTATTTGGAATTTTCTAGGCCCAAAATTGCCATAAAATGTTTGCTCTCATGTTCATCTCTGTCTGAAACTTGAGAATTGAAAGAGGAAAGAAATAACCAAATCGTTTAATGTTGCCTCGTAATGAATAATACTCATAGTTAGGAGCAAATAGACTATCCATAAACGGAAATTGCAATTGCTCTGAAGAAAACTATGAATTTACGATGAAATTATATACTGGGAACACTTACGTGAGTGATGTTTTGTGGAGATTTATAGATCGAGTTCGTTACTTATTTATAAATCAAACAATTCTGTTGAGAGGGAATTGCAGAATCTATTATTATTAAGGTCGATAATTTCAATTCAAGGGCAATACAAATTCAAAAAATATATCTCAAATGAGGTGGTCAATATTATTTATGAACCACCGGAAGGAATTGTTATCGGGGATTAGTAACTTCCTTCTGAATCCGCCCAAATATTTATGTTTTCCCAGTTTTTTCCTCTTCTTTCATTTTATGTAGTATTTTGTCCGCTTTTATATACGGGAGCTGCTTGCCTTGCTTCTTCATTACTCAGTTGAAAATGGCATCAATTATAACTTTGCCGAAACTAGTTCTGTTGTTAGAAATAAATTTTATACAAATATTGTAGTTTACTATATATATATATATATATATATATATATATATATATATAAGAGAAAAGTAACTACAAGATTTAAATCATAGAGCGAAGCCAATTTCTCATATATAACCTCTCTAACAACCCATCATCTTGGAGAAACTTCATGCAAACATTCGTTAGCATATTTGTATATAGATAAAAGAGACTGATGTCTTGAGTAGTTTATGAAAGCCCGTCATCTTTACTTTGTATCTTTACAAAGAATAATGAACATTGGTATTTCTTTTTAAACCATTCTTTCTGGACGACAGTACAATCTTAGTTTTTTGGTAAATTAAAATATTTAGCTAATTTAGAACCATTAATCATATAAATTTTCACTTTGCTAGTTATGATATAAATGATCAGCAAATTCAACTTAAATATATAGTCGTGAATCTTTTTCTTTTAATAAGTAAATGTTAAATTTTTATCACTGTTTTTTCCGTATAATAGAGACAGTAGCATTGACGAAGATAGTAGCCTACTCTTTTTCATATGTCAAATGAAAGACATGACCAATTTTTATCAGTTTTTGTTTTTACATTTTATTGTGAATTCATTTCATTTATTCTTAATATTAAACAAGTTAAATGCCCAATATCTTTATATGCTTTCCATTTCCTTGATCGATATTTTTTTTATCTGGAAGTTATTGTAATAGTGTTAGCTACAGAATTTTCAAAAAAAATGTATTTCCAGGTTTGTAAAAGGCAAACTAAAATAGATTGAATCACAAAAATTCAGATTTCTGTGATTCAGATGTTGTCCGTACACAGGGTTCGTTTACTAATATCTTTAACCCCTCAGAGCTTTGTTCTTTTGTATAGGTTTATTGTGCAATACATTTATAAATATAATATAATATATAAAATAATATACAAATAAGCCTAAATATATTGCACAAAGAGGGAAGCCCGCCAGTGTTGGCGTGCAGCAAGACGCGGCGGAGTATCCCACGCGTGGCTTGTCTGCTACTAGTCTTTGGCTGCGTTCCTCACCACCCGTCTCACGGCTGGGCGTGGGCGGCGATCAGCGCGGCGGGGTGGCTGTTCTCAGCACCTCCAGCAGCTCGATTGTCAGTGTGTGGCAGACCAACTGGGTGGCTCTTGCCTCTTTTGCCCTCAGTAGGGTGCCTCTTATAGGGTGAGGGGCTGGTGTTTGCTCTGGACTGAGGCAGGCGGTGGCTGGGCAGGAGAGGAGGTAGTACACCAGTGGGCGCCGGGAGCGGCCACCGCAGTGTTCGCACCTCCCTGCCACAAAGTCGATGTGTAGCTCTTCCCGCGTGGAGTAGCCCAGCCTGACATGCTGCAGCAGCACGCCGTTCGCTCTAGGCTGCTGGTAGGCTGCGTCCAGTGTGCGATAGGCTGCGGCTCTAGCGTACCACGCCGATTGCTTCTTGGTTGCCTCCATTCTTGGTGCTGCTGGTGCGCGTTGTAGGCAGCCCAGCGTTCGGCCTGCGCCTTGAGTTTTGCAGGCTGGGACACACGGTCCAGGTGATGGTGGGGCCGTGGAAGGCTCGCTTGGCGGCATCGTCGGCAGCTTCATTGCCGCGCACGACCACGTGGCTTGGAATCCAGTTCAACCGGACCCGGCTGCCTGTCACTACCAGGTCCTGCAGGGTGCAAAGGATGGCGTTGGTGAGACGAATGTTGTCTCTGGTGTGGGCGTGGGCATGCTGCAGCGCCTGCAGCCCCGACCGAGAGTCCGTGAGTATCACTACAGTGGGCTCCCGGCGGAGCAGAGCGTGCTGGAGGGCGTGTAGGTTTGCTACCAACTCTGTGTGGAGAGTGGAACAGTAGTCAAATGTCCTCCACGCCAGAGTCAGCACGCTCGTGACGAAGGCAGGGCCGGACCTCCCGCTGTCGGGGTCGACGGATCCGTCAGTGAAGTAGACTGCGTTGCCCAGTTCCGTGACCTCAGACATGGCTCTGAGGGCGTGCTGGCGCAGTTTTTCCGTGAGGCAGTGAGCTTTGCTGGTGAGCAGCTGTGTTGCTGTGATGTCGGGGGCGAGGAGCTCCCATGGTGGTGGTGGAGTGTAGGCGAGGTCGGGGGTGTCGGGGTCGTGACACAACCACTTCCCTGCCTGGTTGAGGGTGGAGGCTGCTAAGGTGACGTTTATGAGCCATCTGTTGGTTTCAGGAACTTGATGCCATTCTCCACAGCCACCCAGAGTCTCCTCTGCGCCACACCCTCGACGTCGCGCTGGAGTACTCTGGCCAGCCGACAGGCTATAATGCAGTCCATCTTGGTGATAAGGGGCACCAGGCGGGTCTCGCTCTGCATGACACAGGCACTGCACCACCTCGGTGCTCTTAATATGGTCCTAATAGCGGTCTTCTTCCCCACTTCTAGCCGCTGCTGCTGCTGGCGGGGCAGCTCTATAAGGATCAGTGCACTGTAGTGTACCAGGGAGCGCACTGCCTGCAGGTAGTAGAGGCGGAGGACGGGGAAAGTTGCACCAGCACTCAGCCGCGTCATGGCCCTCATCACGTTCAGCTGGGCCTATGGCCGTTGCCTTAGGCGCGTGACATGCTGCGTTAAAGACAGCTGCCTGTTCACCCACACCCTAAGGTACTGGTAGGAGTCGGTCCAGGCCAGTCCGACTCCCTAGACGCGTAGCTGCTGGCCAGCTGGCTTGGTAGTTTTGATTGCTATAGGACGGGATTTCTCTGCAGAGATCTTGAGTCATAGCTCTTCGTTCGCACTTTGCAGTGCTTAGGTGCAGCGCCTCTTGAGCCCACGCAAGCTTGCGCCGCGCCCTGTAACGATGATGGCCAGGTCGTCGGCGTAGCTAGGCAGGATGGTTCTTTCCCGATAGGGCAGTGCCACCAGCTGCTCCATCAGCACGTTCAAGAAGAACGGGCTGAGGATGTCACCCTGGGGCGTCCCCTTCTCGAAACTTAGGTAAGGAGACTAGTGACCCTGGAACTTCACACCGGCCCGACGCTGCTGAATGCAGTCCTGGAGCCAGCCCAGCAGTCTCCCTCAGATGCCCTTCCTCACAAGGGTGGCAAGTATGGCGGGGGAGGGGGCAGCTCGAAAGCCTTCTCGAGGTTGAGGAAGAATACGATGGTAAGCTGGTTGTTGGCGTGATCCAGGAGGGTGATGAGGCAGCCTGCCGTGCTCACCCTCCTGGTGTAGCCGAACACGTGGGGGTGAAGGCTCCCCACGCATACTGTAGGCGACTCAGCACCATCCTCTCCGCTGTTTCCCAGTGTAGCTCAGGAGAAAGATTAGCCTAGAGGTGGTGGAATCCGTCGGCTTGTGGATAAGCTTAGGGATGTCCACATCCTTCCAGGAGGGCGGCAGGCGGCCTGCCAGCCACAACGCGTTGACCGGGGCCAGCAGCGCAGCGTCCCCGGCGGGCCCAGCGTGTGAAGGGATGGAGTACCGTACTCCGTCGGCCCCTGCTTCTGTGTCACGCCCACGCTTCGCCCTAGCCAGCTTCTCGAGTGTGAAGGGCTGGCCCGTCACGTTCGGCTGGCCCCGCGCCTCCCTGAACTCTTCGTTGCGCTGTGGGCGTAGCTGCTGCTGGAGGTGGTGAGTGTGGAGAGGGAGCTGCTCGTTGGAACTCCTTGATGTGAAGCAGTTTGCCAGCCGATCAGCCTGTTGCTGTTTGCGTGGGTTAGCGGCTTGGCTGGTCTGGGAAGCGCCTGAGGCCTTCCTGAAGCACTCCACCCCTCAGAGCATGCATAGGTCCCTTTTTCTCCAAATCGTATACACACCTGACATTTCTCGAAACATTTCGTCAGGCAAAATATTTAACATTTTCGGCCAAAATTGTAGTCTTTTTCTGCTTGCACTCTTAATATTTTAACTTCAATAATACTTTACAGTAATGATTTTCCGTGCGTTTTTTCTAGAATCGTCAACTCAAGTTATTATTGACTTTTGAAACGGAGATAAATCATTAGATATTAAAGAGAAGTGCGAATTACTAATACTCTGAATGACACTTTAATTTTTCTTTAAACACCCAAAACAAAGAGAACATTAAGGCAGGTTAGTTAACGGGGACTCATAGGACGAAGTATTCAAAAACCTTAACATATTTCTTGGTTACATTATTTACCGTCTCCCCTTTATTATGGTTGGCTCCTTGAGTGGAACTGATGGCTCCTTAAACTAAAATCTAAACCTTTTAAAAGGAAATTCATCGTTTGTATCCCGATCAGTCCTTGGCTTCTCTCGCGGCGCTGGAGTCCAATGAGTGGTTGTTTCCGTTTCCGGCGACTCATTCTGTCGTCGACTCTTCTCTTCTGGAATTCAACAGCGAGCGCATCACCGACCTTGACGGCAGATCACCCCCAAACGCAATTCAGCGGAGCCGCCAAATATGGCAAACCAAATTTTTTTTCGGGAAAGTCGTGGATTATTTGAGGTAAGATAAAAAATAATCACGCAAAATCTAATCCTATTTAATCTGAAAATCCTTTATTAGATTAGAAGGAGGAAATGAATTTGCAAACAAATACTTCGAAATACCAAAATTTATAATTAATAGCTAACTAGTCCATTATTATTATCATAAGATACGCATTTTCTTTAGTGGATCTAGCTAATATTTTAATTTAACATTAAATTTCAATTTATTTAACTTATAGTGAATCCTGTAAAAATAATTACTTCTAAAAAGTATAAGAACCTCGAATTTTATTAATTTCTCTTTTTGTTGACACAACAAAAGACAACTGGTTGAGACACCGGAATTATACCAGAAGATTTATGATCCCTTTGCTTATTTATATATGCAATCCATCTGGAGAAGAGGGTGAAAATGAAAAAAACTCAAACAAATTTGAAGGATAAAAGAAAAATGATAAATAAGACAAAGTGGGTGCCTTCCTAGAATCAGTGAAACCGCTTAGATTAAATATCTTTTATATAAGCGACACCAAAAAATCATTTCGGAGATGAGTTTTTCTAACTTTTGGAATCATTTGTTATTTTTGCCAAAATTTTCTACTTTATTTAATCTTCGTTTATCTCTCTGTGTCGCTCACCGTTTCTTTCTGACTTTATCTATTGGTCTGTCTGTCTCTTTTGAGCTCTCACTTGCTCTTTGTCTGTTGCTCTCTATCCACCCCTTTCTCTCTCTCTCTCGCTCCCTCCTTTTTCTCTCTAGCTCTTGTTTCTTCTTCTACCTCACGCTCTGATTCTCTCTCTCTCTTTCGCTTTCACTTGCTCTCTCTATATTATATCTTTATGTTTCCTGTGCACTCTATCTCTCTCTCTCTAGCTCTCGCCCTCGGGCCCTCTATCTCTCTCTTTCTCTTTTTCTTTAGCTATATTTTTCTCTCTTTATTTCTTTTGCCATGATTCTCTTCCTCTCTCTCTCTTTCTTCCTCTTTCCCTCTCTCCCTCGCTCCCTCTTTCTCCTTTTTCTCTAGCTCTCACTTCATCTCTTTTGCTCTCTCTCTTTATATATCTCTCTCTCCCTCCTTCTCTCTCAATATCTACTCTATTTTTTCATTATTTCTTTCTACCTATCCTTTTAGCCATATATCCTACTATCCGCCTATATACAAATCACCTTCTTCTTATCTCTGGCCGCTTGTTGCTATGCTTAATTTAAAAATAAACTTTTCGCCGTTTCTTTTCTCTTTCTCTTCTTCGTTGGCCTTCACGTCGTGAATATATTTATACGCATCTATAAATTAAAGTGGTTTCATTTATTTATTGATATTAATTTAATTAAACCTACGCGATCAAACCTTTTTTTTCCTCTATATCTATATTTTATATTTCGTGTTTATTTTAATTGAAAATATTAAATCTCAGTAGTATTTACTTTCCAGTAGATTTTCCATTCTTCCACAGTTTTTGCCTAAAATATTCTATATAATCTCAAATTAATTCTTGATTTAGCTTTCTTTTTCTTCCCATCGTTTTTCCTCATTTACATGCGATTTACCTCATATGTGCTTGATTAATTAAAAAATATTCTCCTCATAATTCTATCTAGGCAGCTGTATTGTATGCCTCCTCTCGCACTAACAGGACATTGCAGAAAGTGCTATTAGTTTTCAAACCTTTGAATTCGGTGATTTTCAGTTGTTTTGAGTATGCAACATTGTCTTTTAGTCGTGTGTGAGTATAGGCGCAAACGTCTCTTTACCTCACTATGTCGGTCCGTCTCCGTTTTGCTTTTTTATTCTCTTTGTAATAACATCAAAACTATTCGGCCAATGCTAACGAAATTTGAATACCTTATATTGTTTAACATTCTCTTTCGAATGATATAATGTCCAAAGTCTTTCCAAGTTTAGCCCGGGAATTATTTTGTTTTGGCAATAACACCATAACTATTCAGCCGATTCTAACGAAATTATATAATATGCGCACCGCCTGAGACACGGCACATTTCATGTCAGTAGTCCACCTCCTCCAAAACACGCTGCAGGATGTTTTGGTAACAGTCTTCAGTGCGGTAGTGATTATAGGCTTAAGTTCCTCTAGATTTGCAAGAATCTAGACCCAGAAAAAAGAATCGTAAGGTATCAGGTCGGATGAACGTGGCGGCCATTTCAACAGCACATTGTCTTCATCACCAGCATACCCGATCCATTTCCTTTGCGGATTGCCATTGAAATAAGCTCACACAGTGAGCTTCCAGTCAGGTGAAGCTCCGTTCTTTTGAAAAATGGAGTCTTCTTGTTCATTTTCAATGAGCTCATCCATTAGCCAGTTCTGAAGCATTTGTAGATAAACATGGCTGGTCACATTTTCCTCAAAGAAAAATGGGCTATGAAGATGGTTCAGGGAGATGGCGCAGAACACATTCACTTTCGGTCAGTCCCTCACGTGCTTAACTGTGGAATGAGGATTTTCTTCGCCCCAAATGCGAACATTATGCTTATTGACTTTGCCATTCGTATGAAATGTGGCCTTATCACTGAAACCAAGACGTTCCTTGAACTCGTCTTCTTCAAGTTTATCTTGCATATCAAAACAGAATTGCTTGTACTTTCACTTGTCATCTGCCGTTATGACCTGAACTACCTGCAGCTTATAGGGTTTCATTAGCAAGCGTTTCCTCAGGACACGCAAAACTGTCGTTGTAGGAATCTGGGTTGCCAGACTTGTTCTTTTTATGGACTTCTTAGGCCTTCGCAAAACATCTTTTCCGATGTTATTGGTCATCCAGATTCTTTTGCCCTGCACAGACAGCCTTCCTCTTTGAATTTTTTGTGCCAAGTCCGAATCTGCATTGTTGTTAGTGACTGTTTAGAGAACTCTCTCAAAAATGCACACTGCACAGTCTTGTTTCACTGTGTTAAAAAATCAAACATTAAACATAAAGTTTTAACCTGTTTCTTAACATGCTTTTGAAATTTGAAGTCATTCGAGCAGGAACTGGCAAAGTTATTACATTGCAAAATTATATCAATTTTTTTAAATAGCCGGTATTTGCCTTGCTATAGTAGGCTATTCTAGATTAGCTATACTAGGTTAGGCTACTCTAGGCGACGCTAGGCTAAGCTCACGCATGCACTAATAAGCTTTACCTGGTTAGGCTAGGCTCACGCATGCACTGCTAAGCCTTACCTGGTTAGGCTAGGCTATATATAATAAGTAGGGCTACACTAGACAATGCTACGCTAGACAACGCTATAATAGGCTAGGATAAGCTAGGCTATACTATAATATGCTAGGTTAGAATAGGGTCTACAATGCTGGGCTAGGCTATAAAATAATATCCTAGGTTACACTAGGGTCTACTAAGCTAGGCTAGGCTATACTAGGATCCCATAAGCTAGGCTATAGTAAGCTAAAGTAGGACAAAGTACTCTATACTATGCTAGGCTATACTAGGCTAGCTAGATTATACTAAGCTAAGCTAAGTTATGCCCGGCACAACTAGGTTATTCTATTTTAGGGTAGGCTATCCTATGTTTGGCTAGGCTTGGCTATACTAGGATAAAACAGGGTAGGTTATACTATGCTATGCTAAGCAGGTTTAGGCTAGGCTATTCTATGTTATACTAAGTTATGCTTTGCTAGACAATACTACGCTATGCTAGGTTAGGCTATTCCTACTAAGCTATACTAAAGTATGTGGCTATACTATGCTGTGCTATGCTATGCTATACTATACTATTATATGCTATGATTGTTATACTATATTATGCTATACTATGTTGTGCTATATTATGCAATGTTGTGTTATGCTATACTATGATATGCAATAATATTCTATAATATACTATGCTCTAATCCGCTATGGTATATTATACTATACTATGGAATATTGTGCTATTAGTATGTGTCAATTTTTTCAACGTTCTAATTACATAAATGAGGGGTGCTCAAAATTTGCCGCTCTACTTATGAATTATATATTTTTTTATTTTAATATAATTTTAGTTCTACTTGGTTAGGTACTTAAATGTTTTGACTTATTTTTGTCATCTTTGGGGATTAAATGATTATTATTATATTAATAATTATATCAATTTCCCTTTTTTTCTTATATCACCGCTCGAAACATATTCATCAGTGTGCTAAAGATTACGTCACCTTCAGTACTACCAACCTACCAGTGGTATTTGAACTACAATTGCTTTTAAATTTAGGACAATACTGGCGATATTCACACATTTGAACACCTAAATTGAAAATAGCAGAGTTGTTGCCATCTGAATTGCAAACTCTGGTTGACGTTGAGAAATGTGTATATGAGAAACTACCCAGCAGCCAATCTTTCAAAGGATATTTAGCCTAAAGTGCTTGAAAAGTGAAACCTAGGGAACAGTTCTTTTCTAGCCACCGTTGTAAATTCAAGAGTCACAATCTTAAACAGATCTAAAAGAATTTGGAGCATGCTAAAAACATATCATTTGGGAGAGTAGAGCTACAGGCCTAAGACACTTTCATTACAAAACTAGACACCTTGTTGATATCCTCAGGCACCAGTCTAAAATTGTTTTTTGCTGAGAATTTGGCTGCCGTGGTTGCAAAAACAAAAATCAAATTAATTTAAATCCCCAACGGAGATGAAGATCTCTGTGAAGGAACTTGCATTCATTAAAGTTCAGAGAGAAATGATTATTTCTCCTGGACCACATCAAGCTTGCTTTCGAGATTATCTTGACTAAAATAGACAAGTCAATAAGTAAAAGCGACAAGAAGGTGAAGGAAGAAGAATTGCTTACTATAAGTATGCCAATGTTTCAATGTTTCTCCTGAAGAAAATGAAGAAAAAAAAGCTAATGCTTAAGATGCAAAAGATTGAATTTATAAAGTGACATAAAAAATACCAACATCTTCCTATTCCATTAAAAAGCAACCCGGGAATCTTTTATTTTTTTACCAATAACATCATAACAATTCGGTTGATTCTAACGAAATTTGAAATTTCATATTCTCTTTTAAATAATATAATTGCCAAAGTCCTCTAAAGGTTAGCCGGGGAAAATTATTTTGTTTTAGCAATAGCATCATAACTATTTGGGCCATTATAACGCAATTGTAAAACCTTAATGTGTTTACATTCTGTTTCGAATGATAGAAGTGCCAAGGTCCTCCTAAGATTACTCCGAGAAATATTGAAAGTTTTGAAGGTCGTAAGGTCAGAAATTAGAATAAGTGTGGGCACGCAACGTTTGAGTCAGCAGACCTTATTTATTGCTATTGGTTATTTTTTGCCCCCAGTAAGTTATTTTTTCTACATGTAAGACCTTTACTTTAGAATCAGTAGAATATTGTGTTTTGCGGGGTTAATGATAGAATAAAATTGCAAAGAGAAAAATCAGTCTAAGGATTACGGAGTTCTGATATCCAGATTCATTCATTCCTTTTATTCTATGGAAGGTCTATTTTTATGTCGTTGAGAGTTGCTTCCTCCCTATCAAAACGAGCAATACTATTATTATTTTATGTTTTTAACTTTTTACTTTAATTAATTCGCATTTTTATATCCTTTCGTACAAAACTCATTTTTCATTGTCTAAATAATTTTTAGTTAAATGAATTATTTATATAATGTGAACTTGGCAATTTTCATTGGTTAAAAAATCAGATAGTGGACAACGAAAGAAAGATGAAAGAAAAAGTGATGGAGAATATGAAAGAAACAGCTAACAATACATTTTATAGTGTCTTCTTTGTAAGCGTGTCTAGAGTAATTTAATTTTCTAAGTCTCCCTTTGATTAAAAACAACAAGATGTCGCTTTTATCGTCGCTTTTGTCCCTAAAACTTCATGATACATACAGACTAAACTGCTTGGAATCATAGTCCCTTTCTTTGCCGTCTTTTGTTTACTAAATTAGGATCTCTGTCTATTTCGAATTTTCTTACCTTTTCTCAATCATTTCTCAAATGTTTTATTATATCTCCGATGACTAATAATCTTCGTGACAAAAAAAGACACTTTCTTTCTATGCTCATCCTTTACCTGGTGCATGGGTCATATGTCTGAGTTTACCAAGCTCCCGACACCTTGTAGTTAGGATTGTGTATAACTAAAGCCTACTAATGAAAGCTTGAATCATGTATGCCATTTTCAAGAGTTTAGACCTCAAAACATTTTTTCCTTTAAATTCGGGGAATTGGAAGTAGAGAATCGGAGCTTAATATAACATCTTCCTTGAGGTTGGAAGAAAAGAAAATTCTTTAATATCAAGAATAAATATAAAAAATCAAAACCAAAAGAAGTAGATAATAAAATAATTATAATTTTCTCCGAGGAATAATGAGGCATACAATTTTGTTGATGATCATAGAGGAAATGAGAACCAGTACCTCGTGTGAGGGCTAAATGAAAGGATACCCTACAGCTTCTACGTGAAAGCAGCCACCGTAGAGGGAACAGGACCACCAGGAACTTCCGTCCCACAAAACCCACGCCATCATACCCCGTTGCAATTGCATCATTTTCTCGAAAATTTGTAAGTATTTATAATTTAAGCACATAAGGTTGGGGGATGGGGGGGTAATACCCTATATATTCTGATGATAGTCAATACATTATATTTCTCAAAGGGTAATTGTGTAATTTTTAAATACATTGAACAAGCAAAAGAACATTCTTGTAAAAAGTAAAAGGATGAAACCGAAATGGGGAGAACTCCGCAATTAGTCAGCTAGAGCGGGTGCGCCCTGCATATGTAGCGAGACGCTACATGTTCTTACTGAGTGTCTAACATTTAAATCCAAATGGTTTCTTTGACGTTAATAATTATAATTATGCAGCTTAAGTATGCGGGTATGTAGAGGGTTTCTTTTGAGGTCCTGGAGCCTTCACCTCTTTCAATCTTGTCGTTGGTTGCATCCTTTTCCCTCATCCGAATGTCAAAATTAATGAAGGGGAAAACTAAATTTGGGGGGCTCAATCATTCTTAATTACGGGAAAATGAGATTATGTTTACATTTGCAGGAAATTTCAAAATTTGAAGGCAGAAGGGCTTGGTTATTTACATTTTTAGAATTATCTAAACAACTAACAGACATTAACATTCAGATCATACTCCCTTGGATGCCATTGTTAAACGAATAAACGCAACGTTGGCCGCCTGAGGGTATTTAAAGATGGCTTCACAACCAAATATTCTCTGAGTTTAACACGATTACCATCAACCATTTATAAAAATGAACAAACTTATAAACAATATATAAATTAACAAACCCAAATGACTCAACTACACCTCCCTAACACGTTAAATAACTCATACAACTAATAACAGCAAGGGCGAACCGTAAATAATCTGAACTTTGCCATGTCGAAGTTTTCTTGCATGGGGAAAATATGGTTGAAATATTGACTTTTCTTGACTATCTAAGAGATGATACACCCACTCCACCTATGACTCTCAAAAAGGTATTCAAGCTGCGATTAGCTCCAAAAGATGTAACTTAATATTAAAACGTTACAGTCTTCTGTATATTTCTTTAATTTCATTCATACACATTTGAATTCATATGGTTTTGTTCAGCCGGGTAAAACGCGTTGCAAATCTCATTAGTACCCATATATTGAAATCTTTGTTTGGTTAATATACCCAGCAAGGAGGTATCATAGACTGCTACACTTAGGACCAAGATGAGTCGCACGCCCTCCCAGCCCCATTTCCCTATGGCAGTCTCAAACTAGATTGAGACTACCAAGTTTTTATCCTTACTAAATTTTTCGATTTTACCCATTTTTTAGACACTATTAACAAGTCTATTTTCACTTACATTGCTGGTAGGGGTCTTATTACGCAGGCTAGTCGCCAACCAGTATTTGTACATTCATACAATGGTCAAGGCCCCGCGAGGGTAAAGCTGATTCATCCCTCTCTTTTCCTATTCTAGAGTTACTGGATTTTAGCATGCTTGCATTGTTCCCCTCCTTTTCTATTTCTACTTCCACCTACTTCTTTATTTCCCTTATCTCTCATTTTTAGGCCCTCGCAAGGGTATATCAGTTGTAGCATGCAAACCTTAGTGTAGCTGACATCTGGGAAGTTGTATAATCTTTCTGTCCCATGTCAGCACGAGCATCCACGGCCACATATCTTCGACATATGTTCACTTCTTATAACTTAGTCCATTCCTTATAGAGTTCTCCTAAAAACCTTTTAGCGTGGTACGTCCTCGTTGATAGTGCTTTGTAAATTTGACAAGGGGTGCTAAATATATTTAATGAATTATAAGGAAGCGATTACGCGCAATTGCACAATAAATTGTGTTCTTTAAGAGTTAGGGAATAAATCTCGCCCTCCACCCCTTCCATATTTTCTTGAAAGCACCATTGCTGCCTTAGGAGTTTTCAGGAGCGCAGAAGTTGCAATATTTATGCAGCTTTCAATCAAACATTCTGAACACGTTGGCCATTAAATTCCTAGAAAATCTATGTGACGATTACAGTTCGCCCATTGAAGCATTTATTCCAGCAAATTGCATGAATCATTTCCAGAATTTGAATATACGTTCACATAAAAGCTCATCATGTACGAGGAAACAAATATTGGTTTTCGAACTTTGTGCACATGAAATGAAAATAATGACAAGTCTCCTGTTGCGGGAATCAAATCAGCGATTGATTAAAGAGAATTCTGAATTTAAAAGACATCTGATCATTTAGTCCGGCGTTGGATTTACAGTGAATTCTGGAATTGGGTTTAACTCTATCATAACAAGTTAGTGATCGGTTTATTCCGTGGAACACAGATTGACAATGAATGTAAAACGTTATTATTCCTAACATTCTCTGTTTTCTCAACAAATTTCTCACACAATGTCTCACCTTATCTACATACTTCGCAATCCTATAATCTATGTATTTTTTGTTGATGGTTAAGATGAATATTTTAGATGATGAGAGGATCACCAAATGCATTTATTTTCCACCTCATTTTGTGAACCTCTTTGCTATTGCGCTCCCCATAAGATTGTTGCGAAACGTTGATCGTTAAACCGGATTTGGGTGATACGATAACGTTCCGAGAAATTATTACCTGACTCCAAAAGGTAATGGATGAATATTTTGAGGCTGGGCGATGAGCAGAAATTCTGATATGATTTTGCCTTCGAGCAAAATGGTAATGAAAACAAGAAGACTGCAGTTCTATTTATTCAGTGGCTTTGGGTAGCAAATAGAGGAAGAGTTTGAATTAGATTCATTATCGATTTCACGAGCTTATCTTTGATGATACTTAAATACAGCTCGCTTAGTGTTCGTGCTTTGGTAGGATGAATGAATAAGACTCGCCTTGATGTAAGATCAGTTGCGTAAATGCTATCTCCTAATGCGGAGTAAAATGACTTGATTGATATGACCCGAGCGATATATGAAACTGCTCCTCGAAATGATTTCTCTCGAATGATGCTCTCTCGGATGATTTCTCTCGAATGAATGATTCCTATCCTCTTCGATTCTCTCGTTTTTTACTTGGACAGATTCACAAACATAGAGATATATATACATATACAATACTTTTGAAAACCTTAGCTCTCCTGAGAAAATATACTGAAACAGTGAAATTTGGTCAAACGCTTTTTTTCGTCTTCCTCAACAAAATAGAAATATAATATTGTGGTTGTAATTTGATGCTCACCGAGTATCGTTACGATCGGCTAACCCATTTAAGGTTCCCATTTGTAACCACAGAATAATTAGTCTCATTCCCAGTTTATCTTTTTACGACGACTCTCGTCTTTTCGTGAAATCAAAATGAGAACGGTTCTAAAATATCCTGTTACCAGTTACAATGGTTCATTTGAGTTTCTTTTTGTTTCGTTTCACACAAATAAATTTATTTACATTGGCTTAGTGTACACATTACTTCTTCATGGATTTGTGTTTGAACATATTGTGTTCGCCACAAATCATTCATTGTTCTTGAACTTTCAAACGATGTACATACTCGTTATATCCAGGACATTATTTGGACTAATGATGAGGTGCTATTAGGAACTACAGTATACATTTCAGCGAAAACCTTGAAAACTGCGATCGGAACATAAATAAATCAATATAAATATTCCTAAAAAGTTCAGTATACATGTTAATTCATATCCAAATTTAAGGGGTATTTTTTCTAGCTCGGTTAAATGTTTTAAATTTAGATACCTTTCAACGAAGAAAAGTCTTTTGAAATGTATGACAGTAAAAATATAAGCTTCTAATATGTCAAATCCACTAACATGAGTAAATAAATAGTGAGATAAAAAAAATGAAGAGCACAACATAAACGATTGCATATAATTTCGAAAGCGATACCTTTATTATCATTCTCTTTTAAAGCCCAAAATAAAAATAACTAAAAAAAACACGAAAAATAAATAAATTTTTTTTACAAAATATAATCCATACGATTTTGAAAATACACTTACTTGATCGCAAGAAATATTCATTTCCATACCAAATAACAAAATGTTTTGCCATAGTTCATGAACTGTTCGAAGCTGGGTAAAGAAATTTAAGGAATTGAGAGAAATGTATTAATTGACAGAGACACAAAGTTCTCCAAAGTTTGATGGAGGTAATAAAAACACTTTAGGGAAAGTTGGTAAACAAAATATATACAAAACCCTATACAGGTTGACTTTAATGCTTAATAGTGCTACTCGAATGATTATTATAGATTTGAGAAGGTTAAAAAAAGTTTCCTGTGGGATTTTGTGTCACTTTGCAAAAGTTTTATTCATCGATGTTTTTGGCTGTTGGGGATGGAGGCAGATCTTCAGTTCATATCAAATTTTATATTGGCTTGAAGTCTGCCAACAGTGATTGCAGATCAAAAACGCTTTTTTAACTTTATTAAATCAGGAATACACCAATTAGATGTATGTTTTAGATCATTGTTGTGTTGAAAGACCTATCCTCTGACTAAGCCATTTTGCAAGTATCACTCTTCAAGAATCTTTATTCAGTATATTTTATTCATCATTCCGTTGAGTTGAGTTCTGGCAACTGAAATAGACAACCAAACACGAACAATTAGCTTTTGTTTTTTCGGGATCGCTATCGTAAAGGAAGCCTGATTTTCACACTAGACAAAGCTTGCAAGAATCAGCCTTGAGATAATTTCGAGAATTTTTCTGTATTATCTATTTCCATTCATTTTCCATTGATTCGATGAACTGCTGCACATAAATTATCCCATAAAATAACGATCACCTTCCATGATTTAAAATAGGAACATAATTGACATATTTTTTACTCAATAATCGCAGGAGTACTTTAGACAAGCTTTCAAATGAATGTTATTAGGGCCTTCTTCTGCCGAAATCCATACAATTCCGCTTTATGTAATTGTCTTAGTAGAGGTCAAACACCGAGACTAGCCGAGGATTAACTATACGGCGATGCGGAAAAGGAGCACGCCAGAAATTGGGACATGATCTCAATGATAATTAAAATCGAGTGCGGTTCGCTTAAATAATCAATTCTTAGAGGTTCTGTGTTTAGAGAAACTGAGTGTAGAAAAATAACTACTATATACCAGGAAAATATTTATAGAAAAAGTAAATAAGATGAGACCCGGGGTACCAAAGGAGTCGGATACAAAGACTCGACAGGGACGAAAGTCCAAAAGAGGATGTACGGTGATTGCTTCTGGGGAAAGGGGGAGAGTGCAAATGACAGGGACACTCACAAAAAATAGAATTCTCTGGAGGCTTTGGATATGACGAGTAAGCGGGGCACTGCAAAGTTCACATTGAAGAATTACTTCTTCTTTAACCTTGCTGAGAAATCAAGTAAGAGTACTCCAGACCAGAACGAAGTCAATACCCGAGTGATAGATGCCTGTCCGTGACTATCGTCTGACGGGTAGGAACACTGTCCTTAGGTACGAGCAAAGACTGTTAGAGAAGTGACGCGGCGCGTCCGTAGCTGTAAGCCAGCAGGAGACGTGACAGGGCGTACGAGACTTTACGTGGCTGCTAACCAAGACGTGGCTCTATGGGACTAATTTCTCCAAGCTTTTCCCAGCCTCAGCGGAAGCAGGTCGCCAGAGGCTTCCCAAAGAGAGATGGGTTTCTCAGTAGATTTTGCGCGCCAGAGGCGGGGGGGCGGGGTAGCATATTGCTGACGAATATCACAGGCTCGCGCAAAAGTCCTCAATGCCGTAGGTCTGGCGCCACTTAGGCGTTGTGGCGGAGAAGAAAGGTAACCCAACGCAGATCACCCGAACGCGCGGAATACCCGCTGCTCCCTTTGGGTTCTCTGGCTGTCCATGTGCGACGGGTAGACCTTGGGTTCTAGAGGGGGAGAGGCTAACCTTCTCTCTCTGATATCTCCTTCACTTGCAAGATGGAGCGTCCGAAGGAGGTGACATCAGACTAATATAGAGTAATTACAAGGCTAAATTTCCAATAAGGTTACAGATACAAAAGGGATGATACCGGATACTCTGCACAAAAATAAGTCAAATAAAGGGGACTCGGGAAATGCTTGGCATTCCTATTACCGAATTACATCAAGTAAAAGCAAATAATAATAGAAATAATACAATAAGACAGACAGTTTCAGTTATCAATAGCCGGGGTCAACATAGTTTCGATAACCAGGGGTTTAGATACTAGGATATTAGAAAAGAGAAATGTCCTATAATACAAATAAAGGTACATACGAACAGGATAACTCACCAAAAATATTAGCATAATTATAAGAATAATAATGACCTTAAACAAATCTAAAATAATTATTTAGGAATATATACAAAAGTAATCAATTTAACGGAAAAATTAATTAATGGGAAATTACTCCGGAGACAAATCCAGGGGATTTCTGTTTAGGATTTCCGTCAGGAAATTTTCGGAACCCTTGATTAATACATTTATAAATTGGAATTCTTGGAGAGAGAGGCTCCACCTCATGAGACGACCATTATTGTTCTTAACGTTCCGTAGGTAAGAGAGTGGTTTATGGTCAGTCTCGAGAAATAATTCTTTACCTATTAGAAATATTTTGAACTTTTGGATGCTCCCACTAATGGCGAGAGCTTCTGGCTCGATTCCCGCATAGTTTTTCTCGCGAGAAAGAGGTTTCCGGTTCACAAACGCCATGGAGAAACTTTCGCCATTGTCACCATACTGGCCGAGAACACATCCTATGCCATCGTTACTCACGTCAGTTCCTATGTCAAAAGGCTTAATGAGTCGGGTAAGGACGATCGGTCCTGAAGATAACTTCACTCTAAGCTAGAGAAAGCTAGCGATCGAACGGAGTGTCCAGATAAGGCACTCGGCGGCATTTTTCTTGAGTAGCTCAGATAGGGCGCAGCGATGAAAGCTAAGTTTATAATAAAACATCGGTAGAAGGAGGCAGACCCTATGAATCACCTCAACTGCTTCTTTGTTACAGGCAGTGGCATTTTGGCAATTGCCTTGATTTTCTCAGCTTAGGGAGGCAAGGAACCGTTCCTTATGTGGAAACCAAAAAAGTCAATAGTGCCAAAGGCGAAGTCGTACATGTTGGGGCCAATCGTGAGGTGGTGTTCCCGGAGTCGGAACAGAAGGGCACGAATGGCAGCCAGATATTGGGCCCATTTCTAGGTCGCCACGTAAATGTTGTCGACGTAGAAATTGACGTGGGGCAACCCATGAAATATTCGCCTCATCGTTCGGTTATAATTACTAAATACCATCACCAACCAAAAGGAGAGTCGCCGGAATTGCATCGAAACCTTGTCGGTGGGGAAGCCCGTGTACCTCTTTCACCCTTTCCTCAAGGTAACCTGGTAATAGGTCTTACACAGATCAAATTCTCTAGTGAATTTGGCCTTCTAGAAAATGTAAAAATTCTGATCGATGAGTGGAATCGGTTCGGCTTCGAACACAATGAAGGTGTTTAACTTCCGGAAGTCGAGGCACATCCGGTAAGAATTGTCCGACTTCTTCAACATGACGACCGGGGAACACTACTCCGACTGCGGGGGATCTATAATACCCATCTCAATAGCTTGTCTACCTCCTCATTGAACGCTTTTCTTAAGTGAATGGAGAGTATTACGGCTTAAAACAGACAGGTTCCTGGGTAGTGAGCGGAATATTGTGCTCGAACTGGGTAGCACAACCAGAATTATCCAAAATTGGATCGGTGAATTAGGTAAGTTGCGATTGTAACTGGGTCTTCTGGAAAATAGGAAGCTGGGGGTTTATAATCAACTCAGTCGATGGGGAATTGGGGGTATCTGGTAAGACGTGAAGAAGATATCCCGCGTCTTGTTCCATGCAGGCGACTTGTACCACGGCCAGGGGATCAAGCGGGTAGCTGGACATCAAAGCAAATTCTTCGTCCAGGGCCGCAGGTTGATTGGCACAAGCTCGTTGATGGTACTTTTTAAGCATGTTCACGTGGAATATTTTAGTGCCAGACGGGGTTTGGATCAAGTAGTTGACGGGGCCGCATTTCTCGATCACTTTGGAAGGAGCCCTTCCATTGGCTCAAAAGTTTGTTGTTCTCCGTGGTTAGTAGTAAAAGGACTTCGTCACCGGCTTTAAGTTTTCATTATTGTGGCTTACAATGGAAGTAGGTTTTATACTTGTCCAATTTTGTATAGGCATTCTGATGCGTGATCTCTGCGCACTTTCATAACCTCTGGCTCAGGTCTAGGAGGTAAGCTTATGAGGATTGAATCTCCTGGTCTAATTTCTAATTGGAGAAGAGCTTCTTTAGAATGCTGAGGTGCCCTCTAACATTACGTCCCTACAGAAGCTCAAATGGAGCAAAACAGAAGGTGCGATAGGAAATTTCCCGATATTTGAAAAGGGCTACCGGCAACAAACGGGGCCATTCTCTAGGTTGTTCGGCGCACAGTATCTTGAAAATGGATTTGAGGGAGCCATTGAGCCTCTTACACATCCCTTACTAGCTGGGTGAAAAAAAGGTGGTAAAAAGGGATTTTATCATCAGGAGCTTTCCGACGTACTCCATCAGTTGCGACGTGAATTGATGGCCACTATTACACAGGATTTCCTAGAAGAATCTAACGCTGTTATAGTTTCACTCGGTCACAAATTTCAATACAAAGTACACATACAAAAGGGAAAATAGGAAATGGGTAAGGTTTTTCTGCAGTTTCTAAAACCAGAACCTTTAATATACAAGAATAACAACCTTTAGAATCTGTTACGGGTCTAAAAGAAATGAGATCAGATACTGCGGGTGGCCCGAAAAGCCTGACACCAGAATATAATGTCGAAGAGTCGAACGTCGATGCTAGCCAAGGATTGACTATGTGGTGACGCGCGAAGGGAGCACACCAGACTTTGGGATATAGATCCTAGTGCCAGGGTTAAATAATCCAAATCGACTGTGGTTGGCCTAAATAACAATTCTTAGAGGTTCTGAGTTTAGAGAAACTGATAGTAGAAAAATAACTTTATTATATACAAAGAAAATATTAGCAAAAGTAAATAAATGACAATAAATAAGATGTGACCCGGAGAACCAAATGGGAGGGGGGCTATAAATGGCTCGACGGGGACGAAAGCTCCCAGAGAGGATGTACACTGATTGCTCCAGTGAGTCGGGGATAGTTCAAATAATGGTGAGACACATAAAGTCTAATTCATTGGAGGCTTTTGATACGACGAATATGCGATGCGCTGAAAAGTTCCACTTGCAAAATTACTTCTTCTTTAACCTCGCTGAGAAATCAACGAGGGAATATTCCATACGAGAACAAAGTTGATATTCGAATGATAGATGCCTATCCGTGTCTATCGTCTGTCGGGCAGGAACTTTGGCCTTAGGTACGAGCGAGGCCAGGTAGAGAGGTGACGCATTGCGTTCGTAGCTGCAAGCCGTTGTGAGGCGGGTCAGGGCGCACGAGACTTCATGTGGCTGCTAACCAAGAGCGGTTGAATGATACTAATTTCTCAAAGCTTTTCCAAAAATATTTATACTGCCTTGGAGGAAAGGGATCACAAGAAACTCCCCAAAAGGGAATCGGGATCTCATTAGACTTTGCGCGCCAAAGGTAGTGAGGGGTAGGATATTCTCGACGAATATCACAGGCTTGCTCGAAAGTCCACGACGCCGTGGGTCTGGCGCCGATCAGGTGTTATGACTGGGAAGAAAGGGAACCCAACACAGATCACGCGACTGTGCGAAATTCTCGCTGCTCCCTTGGGGCTGTCTGGCCGTGCAGCTGCAACTTTTTTAGGCGCTACGGGTAGACTTTGGATTCTAGGGGGGAGGAAACCTTTTCTCTCTGAGAGCAATAGTTTGGACACTTTATTCAAACTAATATCAACGCCTATATCTTCCTTCTTGTCGATCATTTGCTTTCTAGTTTACTATGAGTTAAGTTTACAAAATTTTAGATTCCTTTTAACCGGGTTGAGTGGAATATTTCAACAACGATGCTCATCTTAGATTTGACTTTCGTAACTATTTTGGATTTGATATTTGAAGTCAGTCCACATCCTTTCGCCTTTTTGTTGACTTGTGGAAAAAGAATCTCGAGGTTGCGATGCCGATTCAAAGGTTTATAAAGTGTTTATAAAGTGAGGGGTAGGATATTCTTGACGAATATCACAGGCTTGCTCGAAAGTCCACGACGCCGTAGGTCTGGCGCCGATCAGGTGTTATGACTGGGAAGAAAGGGAACCCAACACAGATCACGTGACTGTGCGAAATTCTCGCTGCTCCCTTGGGGCTGTCTGGCCGTGCAGCTGCAACTTTTTTAGGCGCTACGGGTAGACTTTGGATTCTAGGGGGGAGGAAACCTTTTCTCTCTGAGAGCAATAGTTTGGACACTTTATTCAAACTAATATCAACGCCTATATCTTCCTTCTTGTCGATCATTTGCTTTCTAGTTTACTATGAGTTAAGTTTACAAAATTTTAGATTCCTTTTAACCGGGTTGAGTGGAATATTTCAACAACGATGCTCATCTTAGATTTGACTTTCGTAACTATTTTGGATTTGATATTTGAAGTCAGTCCACATCCTTTCGCCTTTTTGTTGACTTGTGGAAAAAGAATCTCGAGGTTGCGATGCCGATTCAAAGGTTTATAAAGTGTTTTAAATTATTTTTGATGAGTCCAAGTTATAAATAGAAGGTCACAAAAGTTACTCCTGAGACCGTGAAAGTGTAGCATAATTTGAAACATAATTAAATAAATGTTGCGTACATTTCAAATTCAGATGTTAATACTACCATATTTTTCTATTAAACTTATTGAAATTTTGTTGGTGTTTCTATTAATACATTCGCCCCAATGTCTTTATTTAACATCACTTTACAACAAATGTTCCATGAACTACGGCTAAAGATATATTATTAGGTAGAGGTATGATTATTTCCTGGAGCAAATGTATATAAACAATCATAAGCTAATTAGAGAGTCCATCTCGACCCATTAGAGACCCGAGGGTGTCTTTAGCAACGATCCAAACCACCTGACTAAAACATTAAATGAACATTAGAAACGTTCATACCCTAAATATAAGAATAACTTCTTGAAATAGATATAATAAATTTAGGTAAAAACCCATTATTAAATACAAACAAGAATGAAATTAGCTTTTATATTAGGAAAATTTCTTAAAATCCCATTGTTTGTGGTTGGTAAACCCTTAGAGTCGAGTGTTAGACATATGGAATAATCTTGAGGTAATTGCTGATTATATGACTCGCAGCATCCCTTTCGATGCGGAATAAGGGGGTTCCAACCATTGGATAAGGACGAAAGAGGAGTGTTTTTTTCTCAAGATTTATTATCTTTAAAAAGTTTTACAGCATTCAAAGGGTGCGACATCAAACTAGTATCCGGTGGGGCTTTAGGTTATTCTGAGTTAAGATACCGGTTACAACATTGTCGTAGGTATAAACATGATAATTTCTGAAACTAGTTTAAGCCCCCCCCAAAAAAATTAACCAATTTCTTTACAAAGGGCATCTTTTTTCAATCTTACTCTACTTCTCATGCGGTAGGTAGACTTTAAAGAGAAAAGAAAATTAAAATATATTAAAGTGATACATGAGCGTTTTGATTCATATCTGAACCTATCACTCATTGTGGGTAAAACATGTCGAACATCATTCGTTCATGTAATTCTTAAGAATGGAGGGGAAATAAGTTGGAGGGTATCTCTTAACGAGCTGGAGGGACATGAAGAAGGGCTTCCTAACAAAGGGAAGCTGCAGGAAGGTGTTGTTGATCACAAGAGGAAGTGCATTCAAGGGATGGAACTTCCAAACTAAGGTACTTCTTATTCAGCAGATGAGCGCAAGAAAGAGGAATAAAAAAACGAGTTGTTGCAACAGATGGAAAGGGGCAGGGGGATCAACTCGTACGAGTTGCTCCTAAATAGTGCTCAATTAAAATATAAACAATGGTGTTAGGATAGTTAATTCCTTTTTATTTTTAGTAAGAATAAATTATGTATATATACTTACACACACATAAGAAGTATATACTTATGTATATTTTATATAAACCTGGAGAAGAAGCATTTTAATATACAGATATGAGGAATAACTTAAAATGTTGTCCTAATACAATGCTGGAAGCGGGTGTGCCAAGACGGAATTAGTTGGTTTTATTCTGTTAAATGCGAAACAGAGATTTTGTTGTTTCTCTCGGCTTTTCTCTTGAAGTTGCCTCGCTCAAAAATCATATCAACTTCTCTCCTCTTTTTGCACAAACCACATTGAGACTCAAGAACAACTCTGTCAATCAGATGGTGATTAATTCTCAATAGTATGATTCTTGACCGAGTCTTCCCTGCTACTACTAGCAAAGATATTCCTTGACTGTTCCCTCAGTCTGCACGGCCACCCTTGTTTTATATAGTGATATGATATTAGGATCTTTCCAATCCTGTGGTTGGTCTTCTTTTTGCCAAATGAGGAGTATTAGATTGTGTAGCCTATGTATCAATCTTCCTCCACCATTTTTATATATTTCAGAGGGGACGACTCCATCCAGGCCTGGTGATTTGTGGTTCTTTAATCTCTGGATTCTTTTGTTAACTTCTTCTATTGTAGGCTCAGCATCCAATTCATTTATTGTTGGGTAATATTGTAGTAGGTTTAATAATAATACTGGTATTAACATTGGAATGCTGTTGAAATTTAAATTACGTTTAGTTTTTCTGATTGTATGATGAATAAAAATGATTGAATAGAGTATTAGATACATATTTAGTGCGTGCCTTGTATTTGTGTTTTCTATTTGTTTAAATAAACTTCGGTGTTGTGCCCGTCATATAATTTGCTACAGATTTTGCTGAGTAATATACAGACCTGTTACTATTTGAAAAGCCTTCTCGTAGGCCTTTTTCGAAGAGGGTCCGGCAGTGAATCAGGCGTTCACGGCCTTCGCGAGGGTAAGATTAGGCAAAGGTTAGGCTTGTAATGTGAGTACAGCCTATCGGTCAGTCAGCCTCGAATACCTGATAGCTGCTGAGCTTCTTCTGAAATAGGCTCCTTGATTTTAAATAATTCCTATTTCCTGATATATTCGCAAATGTTAAGGTTTATTTATCGTTAGCATTTTTTTCAAAAACGTTCGATCTTTAGATCTGTAGAGCGCAGGGCTGAGTTAGGGAGGAGTTCTTTTGGCGATATTAATAGATTGTGTACATTGTGAGTATACGATTGAAGAAAAAAACTAATTCCTGCATTATTACGAATTTATTCATCTAGGAAGCTCCAATCCCCTATTTGGTATCTTTCTGGATAGATAGATATGAGGGCAGTAATAGGAGTAGATTTATGCGGTTAATGTCATAGGCCCCTGGAATGAAGAAAATGTTGATTACGACAAATGAGTATCAGACCGAGCTCATGAATGATGCACACTTGAGGTTTTGGTCTATTTCACTAATTGCTGAGCTGAAGAAGCTTTGGATAAAATTTTAGTTATGAAGGTATCCGGATAACGTTGGAATTTTTTCCACTACGAAATTCCATTCTATTATTTTCCCATTAGATTTTCTATTTAAAAAATTCGTTAATAAAAAATAAGCTCTATATCGACCTTGTTATTTAGTATTCTTATTTTTTATCTCTACTGTATTACTTATAACTTTGCAGGTTATTAAACTATGGTTGTCATTTTATTCAAAATAAGGTTGTGAGGAGAATAGGTGAGGCTGACCTTCCTGTGTATTGGCCCTCTTTATGTTGATATATCTTTTATGTAAGGACGGAGAAATGTCTAGTGGAAAAGATAGAATGAATAAAGAGGAGCTACAAGTAAACATGACAGAGAAGGAAAATGGTTGCTGTCTCGCTCTCATCTACTGGCCCAAGAAAACTAAGAAGGTACTTCAGGTATTACAGAACAATACATTTAAAAAAAGAAGAAAAGTTTTAAGATCAGAAACGATCTAGCCAAAGATGGCATTTACATGCGGTGGTAAAATATAAGTAGTAGATACAAACAGGAAAAGGACAAAAAAATAAAACAGAAGAAAGTAGGAAAGTGAAGAAGGTTGATGATGAATGCACCTGAAACAAAACCTCATCGTCGTCAATCCTCATTCAGACGGCTATAGGAGTATATTATGAACATTTAAGAACAAGTTCTTGGCATGAAACGGGTGTACACTGTTTTGGGCTGAAAACAGACCGAAAGAAAGACCCAAGTGAAAACACATGAATAAGGAAAAAGAAGATTAAAATGACAATGAATGACTTTAAATAATGAATGGAAAGCGTTACGTGTTAAATAAATGTTCGTCTGATTTCGTAAGAGTTCGAAACTGTATAGCTAAAGGAGCACTGAAATTGTCTCTAATACCCTCTTACGTCAGTCATTATTAAGATTAAACTCAGTTTGGGAATTTACTTCACAATGACGTCCAAATTAAGAATTATTTGAAGAATAATAAACAAAAACTTATCCTTTTTTGTTGTAAAGACAGTCACAAATATTTTATTGATCTGAATAATGTATTTTTTCTCATTCTTCTCTATCGTCACTTGATCAGATTTCCTCTTCTTTTTGACAGCGGAGAAAGCATAAGCCAAATTCGAAAGAAATCCTCGCACCTGAGTGAGAACTGGATGATGGATCGCTTTTTCTCAATGAACTTACTTTTTCAACTGAAGGGAATCAGTCCTGCATTGTTTCCAACGATTAAGGCGAGGATTCCATAGTTTATCGAGTTCGAGTAAAAGGGTAACAATAGAAAAAGCCTCTTATAAATAATTAATCATTTATGGTATAGGATCTTATTAATTTTCGTCTATAAAGCCCTGCATGGATTGAGCCAATATGACAGATGGGTTAACACACTTCTTTTATTGTATTATCTTTCAACATTGAAGAGATTTTATCAGGGTACCTTACAAAAGTAATCCTGTTTCTTAGTTGCTGCGAAGGAAAAATACGAACAAATATGATTCCTTAGCAAACCTTAACTATAAAAAGAGAAATTTAGTGAAAAAAAATAGTTAATCTGCTTAAAACCTCCTTTATAGTTGCGGGATTGGATTTGGAGGAATTATCATGCCATTTTATATCTTTTTATAGGAAATCTTATAAACATTGATCAAGGTTCGGCCGAAACCTATGAGATTTACACAATTTTTTAAAAAGAAGGACGCTGTCTCAATCAGAAAGAGTTTTGGTTAAGTTAGGAGAAGTAAACATTGAGTAGAAGGGAAATAAACAATCTAGACAATTTATAGCGTTAGGAAGCGTAAAGGCACAAAATCCCTTTAATTCTGATTTCAAGGAAGTCAGGTTCATTAAATTTGCCGCAGGGAACCGGGATCGATATCCTGGCGTGCATAATGTACGCACATGTACATAATTTAGCACAGCCAGGAACCTTTGTGGCTACACTCAACCTCTTCCTTGAGAAGAAAGCGATAAAGAAGATGTGGTTTTCCCCCAACCCTCCATTGGCACTTATCTACGCAGTCACGACTGGCAAAACCCTGCACGTTAAGGATATGTTGGAGGTGGGCGCCACACTAGAAGAAAGAGAAATAGCTGAAGAGACAGAGGAAACTGCAAAAGAAGAGAGTGAAATTGAAAATTACGATAAAGTAAGAGAAACAGAAAAGAAAAGGAAGGCACAGAAAAAGACGAAACAAGGACAAAATAAAGAAGAAACTACCGACTTGGGATCCTCGTCTGAAGCAGATAACGAAGAGGGCTGCCAGTTCGAGGCAAAGAATTTCAAACTTCTCATCTTTGTGCATGAAGCCCACCCCCTATCAAAAGGGGCCAGACCAGCCGATATCAGGAAAGAGCTGAAAAAAAGCACATGCAAATAGACAACGTGAAGGAGCACGGAGAAGGAACAATCGAAAAATGATATGGGAGGAACGCATCAGATTCCACCCAATGACATCAAGATAATCAAGAAAGAAACCTTCAATAAACTCTAAAAGAGAAGATTCCAAAAACCAAAGGACAAAACAAAGAAACAAAACTAAAACAATGGCTAGCACAAATAGTAAACTAAACATTTATATTTAAAAAGGAACGGATGGAAGAACAAAGCCATCCAATACGGTAACATATTCAGGAATCTGAGTGCAGAAATAATCTACATCTCAGAATACGGAATGAAAGGTAACGAAAAAATGAATATTATTAATTACAACGGAATAAAGAACAACTCAAGAGGAGAAATATTCGATACACAGCTAACGCAATTAGAAAGAATATCGGTTACACTCAGGAACGCCAAGTCGATGAAGCCGACATCGCCGTGACACTCTAGATGGAATATACTCAACTCACAGTCGCAGCGGCCTACCAACCACACCGTCATTCCTACATCCCGGTTCATTTAGTAATGGAAATATTCAACAAAAATAATACTCCCATCCTACTTGAAGACCTAAATGCCCGGCTCCATGAATCAGGCTACCTCACGAAGAACAATGCCAGTCGGAAATTAGAACTTCTGATGGACAGGGAAATACTCCAAAGGGCAGGTCCTGATTTTCCGACATATATAACTGAAAGAGCTTCTAACAGACTGGACATTGTTATTGTAAAATTAAACTTTTTATATAACATATATATGGAGCCAGTCCCTTTCTCTTGTAGCGACCACATTAGAATCCTGGTGACCATTATCCTGAATCCAATAGTGGTCCTTATAAGTCCTAAGAAATCGTATAAGAGGACAGCCTGGTTAAAATAAACCACTATATTGGAATAATACTCACAACCGAACTTAGACGGAAAAAAACAAAAATAATTAGATGCCATAACAGAAAATCTGTTCAAGAATATGTTTAAGGCCAACGAACAGACCGCATCAATGACTAAATTTAAGACCTTGCCACGCCCTAAGTGGACAATGTAAATGAAAAGAAAAGCGAGGAATATTAAAGAGAAATACCAGGAAATAAAAGAAGAAATGATTTTTTTAAATAGAAGAAGAACAACAAAGCGATATGAGGAGAGAATTTGTAAAGAAAACGGAAACAACCGAAGATCCCAGAGAAGCATGGAAGTTAAGCACAATTAAAGGTAGACCACCAAGAAAGCCGATTAAATCACTGACAACAATAACGAGTATTTAAGAAATACCGTAGAAATGGAAGACAAATTCCAGGAACATTGACGTAGAATATATGCAATAGCAGAGGCAGAAAACGAAAATTTTGATAGAGAAACAAAAAGAAGAGTCAATGAAGTAATACAAGGCATATAGACAGACTGACCCCAACAAAAAGAATGGACAGCTGTGGAGACGACCAAATAGGCCTGGGAGCCACAATTACGTCAGACGAAATTCAGCAGGCCAGTAACACCTTTAGGCAAAAAGCACCCGGAGCAACAGATTTAACATAATACAACTAAGAAAAAGACTCGGAAAATAAAATTAAAGGAATAATTGACTTATTTAATGCCTACCTAATCATAAGCGCCTTCCCCGAGAAGTTCAAAGTAGCAAAGATGGTTTTCCTGCCAAAACCTGGCAAACCAGCAAACCTGGTCTCGAGCTATAGGCCAATTTCTCTACTGAACTTCTTAGAAAATGTCTTGGAAAATAGGTAAATGGAAGATTGGACGCTTTCCTCGAAGAAACCGGAAAACACAATAAACATCATTACGGCTTTAGGAAAAAAAAGAGACTCAACAATGGTTCTTGCAACCATAACTGAAAAACTAGCACAAAGCACCACTGGAAAGGGATACGTGGAGGTGGTCCTCCGCGATGTCGAAAAGGCTTCGACAAGGTCTGGGTTGAAAACTGAAATACAAACTCTTTCAGTTCAACCTCGCATCAGGATGGACAGGTTAATGGCTGATTACATAGGCACACGAAAGTACTACCTTCAATCTTCAAATTAGATTCCTGCAAGAGGGGTGCTTGAGCCCCACCCTGTACTCAATCTTGATGGCTGACCTGCAGGCCGCAAATTCACCATTTTGTATGAACATCCAATACGCAGACAATATTAGGCAGGTAATCCTATCACCTTCCACGAACCCCAGATGGCATGCAAGAACCACCGAACGAGAAATTAAAAACATAAATGACTTCGAGAAAAGATGGAAGATCGAGACTAAAGTAAACATATTTAAAATTATACCTATCCTTATGAAAAAAAGGACCAAATGAACATAGACGGTACTGAGTATTGATACTCAAACAAAAGAAGTGTATTAGGCCTACAATTAGGATCAAAAGGCTATAATAGCCATGCAAAGATCAGCATCGACAAGGCAAACTCGGGCTTAAGATTGATTTGTACCTTCCAGAAGTTGAGACCAGAAAGAAAAATGACATTGTATATAGCACTTGTCGATTCGGCCCTGCTGTATTCACCGATTCCTTTGCATGCAATATTAACATGGTTCAAGAAAAAATAAAAAGGAACCCCCCAAAAAGCAGCCTATCTCATCACTTACACGAGAAGAATGGAAAGAAAAAGAATACAAGAAATATTAGAAAGAGCCAAAATCGATCCGAGTAATAAGATTTTAGCAAAACGGGCGAGGAATATATGGTCGAAAATAGATGAAAAACACGCAAACAAGTCGAGAACTAAGGAATGCCACAAAAAAAACAAATCAAGTAAAGATTTCTGAGCAGCACGCGCTGCCTACTGCAAGAAGAAACACCAATATTAACATGAACAGAGGAAAAACCATAACGAATTAGAAACAACCCAAACAATCCTCAAAACAAAGGCATGAACGCCTAAAATAACATTTAAATATATATACACAAACCAAAAGTAATTAATTAGAATAAACGTCATCCGAAAGGTTACCCTACCGAAAACCACAAACTGTATTAAAAGAAGGTACATGAACAAGGAATTAGAAGTAACTACGAATCAAACTTAGAAAGAACAAATAAACAAAGACAAAATTGCCAGTATCCAGGTAATTTTCTACACTCTTACTCACACTTACTCACATTGAAAACTTAAACAAACATTGTGAGCTCTTCTAAGAAATATTGTAAACAGATTCCGATGTCAAATTGCGGGAAAGTGACGTGCTTTGTTGCCAAAATAGGGTGGCAGAAAGAAGAGAGTTTCGCACCTTCATCATTTATAACATTCCAACTAGTTATCTGGATAAGATCATCGGAATATGTACATTTAAATTACTCTAACATATTTTTGAGTTCGCAAGCGAGGAAAAAACAGAAATATTGTGTTAATTAAATATGAGAGACGAAAAATATTCAATATCATTAATAATATTAGGTGTATCATATATTCTTTAGTATAATAAATGTAATAAATACTAAGATTTGACACAATAGTTAACTTTGTTTCGGGTTTTAAAAACTTTCTTATAATTTCCATTATCCATCTTAATCTCAAAAATTAATCAAATTCCTGCTTTCCTGATCAATTGTGCATAATTCATTATTTTTTAATGAAAAAAGAGTTTGTCATCTAACTACTTTAGACAGGTTTGTTATTTTGATATGTACTCATTGGTAGTTGATCTACCACCAAACTTCGGGGCGACGTAAATTCAGATTCTATGAACAACCAATTAATATATTTATGATTTACACATAAAAGACTAGTGTCGTAGAATAGATCTTTATGAAATACATCTCGTTACGCAATGTCTTCCTATTGTAATGAAATTTATTGGAGATTTTGGTTTTGATTCTATTAACTGAGCTGCAATGCAAATTAGCTATAGATTCAAGTCCTTTTGTATTTATTGTATGCGACATTGGATGAAGTACGGGTTTGAAGTAAAGATAATATATATATATATATATATATATATATATATATATATATATATGCAGATACACTCACAAAGGAAAAGTGAAAAACGATTCCGAGAGCTTTCGTCTTTATTCCTTCCTTGAAAAGGAACAATTATTCAGCCTGGAACTTGGAAGCATTGAACTCTTACTTTACCGCCGCTTTGTCGATGATACATACATTCTGTTCAATTAAAAGGAGTGCCGCAATAAATTTTTGCAATATGCCAATCATATACATCCTAATATTAAATTTACTTGCGAAAAGGAGCTCAATTCCTCTATCTCATTTTTGGATATCCACATTTCCTGTGTCCCAAATGGATTTGTAACCAAAGTTTTTCGTAAGCCAACCTTTACTGGTCAAGGCCAAAACTTTTAAAGTTTTTGTGACTTTTCTTTCAAAATAAGTGCCATCAAAACGCTAATATTCCGGGCTTTTAATATTTGTTCACCTTACTCCGGATTTCACCAAGAAGTTGTTTTTCTGACTAACTATTTCAAACAAAACGGCTTTCCTGTGTCTCTCACTGAAAAAATTACGGCCCAATTTTTAAACAATATTTACCATCCCAAATTTAAATTCCCTACTGTTTGCAAAGACATCCGTTACATAATCTTTCCGGATCTGGGCTTTTTAAATTCAAAAAATTCAAAAGAAATTACATCTGTATTAAATAAATTCTTTTTCCATACTAACTTTAAGTTAATTTTCGTAAATAAACACCACATAGGATTATACTTCAATTGTAAGGTCAGAATCCCGCCTGAAGCGAAGTGCTCCGTTATTTACGAATTTACTTGCCCCAATTGTAAACTGGAGAGATACATAGGTAGTACGGTCCGCTCGCTGAGGGCGAGGTTCTGTTCATATTTGGGTGTTAGCCACAGGACAGGAAAGGTTCTCTCTACGAAAGAATTCTTACCTGTTAGGCTTCACTCTATTAATTGTAAAACTGAAATCACATATCATTAAGGATTCTTGAATCCATGTATATTAAATACCTTTCTCCTTCCTTAAATTCCGATTCTTCTTTTCACCCACTATTTCTTCTCTAAACAAAAATATTACCAACCTTCTAACCTTCTTTTTCTTTCTTACGCTCCTCGCCCTTTCTCCCCAGTTATCCTCTAACGGCTGATTGTTTAAAGTTGGTTTATCCTGATGTGTTTCCTGTGTTTCCACAATCGTTAAATTTTAACTCTCAACATAATAATCCCAAAATATCAATTACCTGTAAATTTATCGCTATTCCTCCCCTTAATAAACATTAAATACTTTCCATAAATTCGTCCTTTGATTATCTGTTTGACTCTTAACTTAAATTGTTTTCCACGAATTGTATTTCCAGTACGCGAAGATGGGTGAAAAGTTCACCCGAAACGTTGCATCAAGAAAATGAAGTGAATTTTCCTTTATACGTCCTTTCGTTTATCCTTCAAATATAAAATTAATTTATACAGATATATTAATCAAAATTATATATTAAAGAGTTGAAGGAGTGTTTCATTCATTTTAATTTGATGAAATCGCTGTGGGCCTCAACCACGTCCTTCATGCAGCATGGGAAACTGCTTCAGGCCTTCTTGACTGCCCTCTTGTTTAACTGGGTGAAAACTGTGGTGATCGTGGACCTAAGCTTTACCTAGGTGATGCATGGTGACTTGGTCTCTCTCTCTCAACCAAATGCTACACTTAATATTCCAGGAGGTTAGTCTATAGAGTTCGGAGGCCAGATGTTTTGAGTGATTGTGTCAAATAAATTGTCTACTAGTCACGTAAAAGTCCTCGTAATTGTGTGCCATGGTGCAGAGTCTTGCTGACGCACGTACGGCCTTCCAAAATCCATCTCTTGGATCAAGTGCACTATCAATTACTCCTTTCATGGAACCATAACGTGGCCCACGTTACGGAACATCTCAAACACCAAGAAGTGAACCCGGAGCGTAGTCTTCTTCTTTTGTCTCGATATATCTTTGTGGGTCACATCAAGCCATCGGTTGTTTTACCTGTACACCACATTGTTCTGGCAGAAATTCCCCTCGTATGAGAAATTTTAAAGCTTGCCAAACTGGAGGTAATTTCCTTTCACTTATTTATGTAGTTCTGGGATTTAAGTAGGAGAAACAAAAATACTCTTTACTATTATACAAACAAATAACAGAATTTAACATTAATTTATACACTAAGGGAAAACTAATCGATCAGGAAAGGAAATTAATTTACAATGAAATGATTCGGCACGAGCTATGAGTAGCACAATATTTACCCGAAAGAAAACGGGAGGAGATGATGAGGTGAAGGTTACTAGTCGGAAATGGGCACGCCTATTATAACCATTCAATAACCCAGGTTCTCTAATTAGTATTCGGAGCCTAATTCCCTCTTATTCCTGTACCCATATATAGCCATATTTATTGTTGTGCCTATTATTTAGTATGTATTAAAAATCTAGTTTTTTCGTTGTGTTTATATTTATATTTCTTGTTCACGCAGCTGCATGTATCTTTTCAAATCTCACTCTTAGAACAATATCAGTTGTCGCCTTACTTAGCCTACCTTAGAGCCTGTTTGCGCATATTTCCGTACAATTGGCCATACTTCGACATATATATATATATATATATATATATATATATATATACAAACCTAAGAATTTTTTTGAGAAGTTATTAGATATTTATAAATTAATTAGATGTGAAATCGTAAACAGCAGAGGTGGTTATAGTCAAATTATAAAAATGCAGGGCTTTTATCTATTAGAGAAATATGTTTTTTGGGGAGTGGATTTTGCGTGTTTAATTCGTAGGGATTTATAGTTGTAGTAAAAGTGAAATGAGCTTGCGTTGGAGTTTAAAAGTGGAATTTGGAAATGTAATATAAAGAGATTCCAGTGTATGTAGCTGGTTTTAGGTGTTTTCTGTATCAGATTTGTGATGATATCTAGATTAATATTGCTCTATTATTGTTCAAAAGGTTTCTGGACAGGCTAACAATTAGATGGCTTATGTTTATCACCCAACACTTTGATTATGGCATATAATTTCTCTATTAGTTTCAAATTAAGCACATTTTTTTTACCATCTTCAGTTCATGACATGGTTCTTGGGAAAAATTGAAAGTGCTCTAATTCCTTTAGATCTGAAGCAAAACCCAACATAGAGAATGTCTGGATGTTTCACCCAGGATATTCCAAATTACTCGAGAAAGCGCTTCCTCTTTCTAATGGTAACAGAGGATTTTCCAGTGTTTCGAAAAGAGCGGAAGGGAGCTTCATCAGTGAATATCACTGTTCTCCAAGCTTCAACGGTCAATTATTTATCTTTTCTATAAAGATGAAGCACCTTGAGACATTTTTCGAAACTGTTCCTCCTCACTGTGGCCGCTGAAGTGTTGTCATCTCCTTATTCCAAATCGCAAACAAATTTGACACTGAAGCAAGCCAATCTTTAGCTGGGATATTAAAGGTAAGTTATCTATGAGTTCATTTAAATCTTGTTGGTGCCTTTAAGAGTTATAGCTTCGAGTGTAACCAGTCGTTTCAACCCCAATAATGACGTAAAGGTTGGTGTTCCTTGACAACGATCTTCTTGCATTTCTGGCCAATTTTGTGCCGACCAACCAGTGTTCCACTCTTTTCTTCGCAAAGAACCATTTCTCAAATTGAAAAAGATTAAAAGATTTATTGTTACAAGAAATTATTACAAAAAATATTATAATTACACACCATTATTAATTTAAGACATATTTGTCATAATTTTCTCCTTTGATCGAAGAGCAAAGGTCCAGTGACTAAAGCTCACCTACTACAGGAACAGGTCGAGTTTGAATTCTAGTAAGGGATGATGTTTTTTCTTATTTTTTAAATGATGTTTTTTTTACTAACCATGCAATAATCTAAGTATTAGGATATTTTTATTACGTATATTTTAAAAACGAATAAAATTAATATTATTCTCAAAACCTTTGGCCATGTCTGTATATTCCATCACCCTTTTGTTATTTGTATCTCCATTTCTCCTTTTCTTAATGCTATGTCCCATTCTTCTTCTTCTTTTCATAATTGTATGCTCTCCTCTCCTTTTCTCAATTGTATCGTCACTTCTTTTTTTCTTAAATTAAACATTCCTGAATCTACTTTTCTAGACTATATCTTTTCTACTTTTCTTAATTTTAGCCTTTTCTTCTATATTTATATGACTAATTCCTATATGACTAAATTCATTGTTAGCCCCATTCGCATGGTCTTCAACTCAGGGGATCCAGCAAACCAAACTTGCCTTCTAGACACGAGATCACTTAAGTTTTGGGGGAAATATTCTGAGCCCAAACTCACTTTATTGACCCGATTTATAATCGGTCCCTGGTTCGATTAAATGAAATGTTCCTTTCATTATATTTATCTTCACATTTTATAGTCAATCATTATTAGAAAAAATTTGGAATAGAAAACAATCGGATATACAATTAAGAATAAGTTTTCCTCCATTTGTAAAGATCGAAGAAACCAAATTTAATATAGGTCTTGCTTATTTTATATTTAATTAAGATTATTGCCTAGATTTACATAATATACGATAGCGTTGCATTGTCAAAGTTGAACAGAGAATAGCGTTGTCAGATTCTTCGGTTATTCAATAACCTTCATTATCGTTATTTTTGACATAGGTAGTAGAATAACGTTTTCTTTTTGTCAACTTCGTGTCTACAGTTCGTAATAAAATTGGAAATGTAGTGAAGGAACGTGTGTAAAGGATAGTGAGTAAAGTTGGTTTATGTGAAAGTTTGTGGATAAGCACTCAGAGGACGAGAATAAAGTGTAAATATATTTCCTATATAATAGTGGCCCTTTGCTTTGGAGTTTCTGGGAATCCCGTGGGCTGGTTGTCCGGGGAGTGTTTCAGTCTTCGTAGCACCACCGTTCTTATAGAGTTAAGCCTCTTAGCTTGAAGGTTTTTCCTTTAATTTTCCTTGGTAGGGCCTAGTACTGCTTGCAGTAATAAATTTTCAGTGATTCCCGTTTTCTATATTATGTATTCTTCTTTCACTACCTTATACCCCCCTTACAATTTGGCACCCAACTTGGGGCCCCATACAAGACCAAAATAAATTAAGTTATTAGCTTATCGGGGTTATTGGGTAATCGGTGAAAGTGTTTGTGATCAATTTCAAGGTATTTTTTAATTCTATAGTGGTGAGGCGAGGGGCTGAAAATTGTATTCCTTACAAGAACTTAGTCGTATGATGCCTTACGTGATGTCTATTATGTAAGGTTTGGGTGGGAGTGATATCGAGGCCACTCAGGAATTAGCTAGATCTGGCTTTATAAGAGTAGTGAGTTAAGAGTATCGGTAGAAGGATTGGTCAGAGTATTACGGAGTGGAATTGCGGTGCTATTGTCGTAGTATGGAATTAATGTTGATCAGGGGAATAAATAGCAGAGGCATTAAAACAAAATGGTTATATAAGGGGGTTTAAAATAGTAGAGATAGTATTACAAGAAGCTAAAGTGGAGAAACAGTAGGATCCTTCGAAGTCATCGTTACTCTATGTTTAGTTGGTGGTGCCCATGAACTTTCCTAGGCGAAGGGCATCAGACTATAATTCTCACGTTTTAGTAAATTTTTGTGTAGAAAATGCTTTTGGCCGGGTAGAAGCGTTGGCCGGAGAGGTTCCCAAGTTAAATAAATTTAATGTAGTTAAGTTACTCCTAGAAATTTGGGGGGACTAAATTTAAGTTTATTTACAGGCTGAGCTTTTCATATTCTTGTGATTTATGGAGGACGGAGCCGCCGGGGACACACCTCAAGGAGTCTATTTTTACCATCTAAGTTAGCATTTGTGGGTAGAATGAGGTTTGCGATACATTGAAGGGTACAATTAAATGGAATGTCTGACGCAAGTCAAAGTAGCTACTTGTTACCATATGGACAATTGTCGCGCAGCACTAGAGTGGGGGAGTCTTTCTCCAAGATTAGATATCAAAAAGTGTTATGAGGTATCAAACATGTTACTGGGGATGGTAGAACGGGAGGCGCTCATATGTTCTAATGCATAAGGACATCATTCAAATGTTTGGCATGAAGGTTGGTAGGGTGATCTAGAAACCAAGTGGACAATTTAGGTCGTATAATTAGCAAGAATGTATAGGGGAGTACTATGGGACTTTAAAATATCTTGTAAAACGATTCCAACATCATTCTTTCGCCTTTTATGCCCATGTCATAAGACAGAGAGATTTGGGTTGGCTTGGAATTGTAGTAATTGCTAAGAGCGCAATTTTAAGAATCTTTCTGGAGGTAATCATATGACGTTTGATATTAAGTCATGGGGCAGATCGGTAACATGTCATTATTTTCTATTGTTTGAGCACGTCCCAAATGTTTTTGGTGCTAAGGGTAAGTCCGAAATGGCGTAGGTGTTATGTATGTGATAAGGAAAGGCACGTTGGTCGCAATTGCCCAGGAGGGTATCTGGTCAGATGATTTTGGTAACAATTAAATTAACGTTAGAAAATTATGGAGCAGGCCTTCAGATGCCAAGATAGGAGGGAATATCTCAACATTAACTCGTTAGTGAAAATTAACGAGCGCATCTATATCAGAAATTGCGTAAGGCGAGATCAGTTAAGAAACTAGAGAAAATTAAGGAAGTGAAAATTTATCGACGATATATCACTTTAGTTCCTCCTAGGCATCGGAGATTGGTGGGCATGTAATCTACAGATGCTAGATTCGATATGCACGTGCTAAGAAGTGTAATTCGAGTGAAACTCAGTATCAATATCTCGATTTATAAAATTAAATTAATGAAGGCTTCTCTACCTTAAAAAGCCACAAATCTCGTAACACTTTAAGCCCTATAGTTAAGGCTGCTCATTCGATTTGGTTTATCTCAGATTTTCATCTAGTTAATTGTTCAAACTGCATAGATAAATTTAATAACATCCTTTCCTCGTCCAACTTCACCCTCGGTAGCTTCAACTTTTGTTTGCGTTTTACTAAAGTTCCAATCGATCATCATTTTTCGATTTCTTAATGATGCATTGTGTAATATTGAAAAATTTGTGTCTCCTAATATATTTTTAGAGCTAGTTTCACTCTATATCAAACATTGTGTTCTTTCTTTCAAGGCAAAATAAGACCTTTATTCATTAAAATAATTTCTAGTATTATTAACGATTTTCTTCATCGTAATTTAATCAAGGTATACATTTTGATGTATTTATACGGTTTTAATGAAATACATATATAATTTGATATCATTTTCCACCTCCTTCATTCAAAGTACAATTTTCAAAGTTTGTTGTTTTGTACTGACTTAAATTAATGGTAATTACACGGTACATGGTCCTGTTAATATGGAGAATCAGGAAGAACTTCCATACCTCTCGGATTAAGTTTTCTTTAGACAAATGCGCCAGTGCAGCGTGGGTTGTCAGGAAAGAGGAGGATACCCATTTAGTAAAATAGTGATGAACGTTTTTGTTAAAAAGCACCATTTCAATGTTAGAATTTCATTCCTATGCATAGGTCTGCAGCAACTATTTGCTTATTATTGCTAAGCTCATAATGAATAACTCCTTTCTTATCCCACCTAATGCAAAGGATAGCAATCTGTTTTTGGACAATAGATCTAGGAGAAGGTATGGGCCTTTGTTTGTACTAAAGCATTTATTTTGAAGCTTAGTATTGCAGTAAACTCCACAACTTTTCTCTTTTGGAAAACCAGTCTCTTTAAATGGCTCAGAAACATTTCGAACTAATGAAATTATACAATTATCTCACCTTGTAATCTTTGTTCTTTAGACATTTCATGCAGCACCAAACCACCATTTCTTTTGCTCTTTCTATGTTTATAGGATATTTAAACACCGTGTCATGACTGATGCTTTAAACTTTCGCCATTTATTGAGTGTATTGTCGAAGATTAGACCGCCGCATAGTGGTTAAATATACCACAATCATTTGCAATAAAGCGGGCCTCCACCCTATATTTTTCCAATGCGAAATTGCCTGAAGGGAACTTTTGAATCAATGGTTTTACTTTAGAAAATTAAAATATTTCTTTATACTTCTAAATGATTAATTGCCAATGTGACACTCTTTTCTTTTTTTTCATTTAGCATGATATATTTATTCGTTTTTCGCCCGCTGCTCTTATTATTGAAGGGTTTCTCCCAACGGCCCAAGCATTACTGCAGTTAGTTTTGGAGCAGCTTGCAGCAAATTAGTAACAATTTATATAGACCTACAAAGTAATTTTTGTATTCTAATAACATTATTTATTTGTCAACCTAATAATTTACTAACAAAGAAAATCAATAATTCCTGAAGACCAATAGCACAACCAAAACCAATGAATTTAAGTCGGCTCCTGTAATTTAATAGTGCATTTGCCCTTACACTAGTCAACCATAATTTTGCTACCGGAGTATTTGCTTGTAAATGATACTAAATCGAGTATGCTAATTCTGAATCTGTAATCAGAATTGTTCTAGCCCGTAGGATTCCTGAGTTACACACATACACTTTAGTTACACATATGGGCAGTGTTGCTTCAGCTACCGTAGTGAGAGGATGTGTTGTTTTTATTTGGTTCCTGCGTTACACTTCTGCTTTATCACGTTGTCAAATTTAGCCATTATAGTAGTGGTGTTAAAACGGTATTTACATACAGTGATTAATTGCATTTTCTTTCAGATTTATTTCTCAATTAACTTGTAAATGAAATAAGATTGTACAAAAATATATAACAAGATATATACAAACTAAGTTGAAAACATGAAGCGGCGAGGATGTATAAATTGCCCCGACAACTTTTGTTATATCTGTGGCAGATTCACTCCAAGCAACCAGCGGAAAAAATTAGTTAAAAGAGTGAAAACTGCATACAATTATTATTATAGTTGTAAAGTTCAGGACCAAGAAAACCCCTGGGCACCTCACAAATATTGTACCGTGTGCTATACGGGGCTCACACAGTGGTTAAATGGCAAACGGAAAGGTATGCCATTTGCTGAGCCAATGATGTGGCGTGAGCCAACAAATCATGTTTTTGTTTGCTAATTTTTATGACAGATATTGCGGAATGCTCACATAAGAACAAGTCAAAGATTGTATATCCAGATTGTAAGTGAGCTATAAAACCAGTGTTCCATAATATGGAGATGCCAATCCCAGTTTCTCCATCAGCTAGTGCAGTTAAAGAAGATGATTCATCGCCTGAAGAGGAGCATAACAATGAAGATAAAATGTAGGAGGATGATCCGAAGGAAAAGAAGAGTAAGTTGATAAATCAAGAAAGATTGATCCTTTGGTGAGGGATTTGTCATTGTCAAATGAGAATTCAGAACTGTTGGGTTTCTGACTACATCAATGGAATCCTTTAGAGGACGGTACAAAAATATATACATTCCGTAGATATAAATGGAGACTATTCATCGATGCAAGCACTGCTAGCCTCAAACTATGTTGCTACACAATGGTAACAAAAAACCTTAAATTCCTGCCGCACTTATTGTTGGGATGATAGAGACATATGACTCAACAAAATTTATTTTGGAAGGTATTCATTACTCGCATCATAAGTGGTATATTTGTGGTGATGCAAAGGTAATTTCTTTACTTCTTAGACTGCAGCTGGGATATACAAAGAATATGTGCTTCTTATTCGTATGGAACAGCCATGACGACAGCAATCATTATATTGTCAAAGAGTGGCCCAAAAGAGAAAAACACATAGTTGGCCGATACAATATGAAGCACATGCCTTTGGTACATCCACAGAAGATCTACCTTCCACCATTTCATATCATTCTTGGCCTTATCAAGAATTTTGTTAAAGTAGTAGACCATGATTGACATGGATTCCAGTATCTCAAAGAGAAATTTGGTGCAAAGAAAACCGATGCTAAACTTAAAGCTGGCATTTTTGTAGGGTCGGAGATCAGAGAATTGATACGTGACAGGGAGTTCAGAAATTAACTAACTTCACTTGCGTCGGCAGCATGGGATTCATTTGTCCATGTAGTGCAGAATCTCTTTGGTAATCATAGGGCTGAAAAGTATGAAGAACTAGTGGACAACATGCTAAATGCCTATCAACGAATGGGTTGTCTGATGTCTCTTAAGATGCATTTCTTGCATGCGCATATAGATTTCTTTGCATCTAATATGAGTGATATTAGTGACAAACATGAAGACAAGTTCAACCGAGATAGCGCAATGATGGAAAGCAGGTATCAAGGCCGCTTCGACAAAAACATGATGGGTGGCTACTGCTGGTTCCGACAACGCGAGGATCCTACATCCACGTACAAGCGCAAGAGCAAGAGTCTCAAACATTTTTATATGTAATAAATATCTTGTCTCGTTCTGCAAAAGAACGTAAATAATGTCAAATAGAGTGCCCCAATTTAAAACCTTTGGCCAGAAACCTCTCATTTTTCTCAAACTTGTAATAATTATATTATTAATTAAACCATGGAGACAAAGTAAGCCATAGAGCCTAGTTGTATAACTCATGAAGCTTACATGCTGGGAAAATTCTGGTCACAGATTACGAATCAGCGCACCAAAATTAGTTAGTTACAACATCTACTCAAGTAGCAAAGACAAAGTTTTTATTTTTTGGCTAGTGTTATGAAGTTTTGCGCTTCATTACTACATCAAAATACGCTGTTATGACATCATCATTCTCCCTTCCAATTCTCAAGCTTCTGTTCAATGGTGCATTCAGTTACCATGTTAAAATGCCACATAGACTCGAACTAACAAGAGAGATGCTTGTAAACAACCCCATGATTAAACCGAAAACTCACTGTATCCGAATGCTATCATGGAAGCTGTGATAATCCAAGAAGATAATCCTTAGATTGATACCTAGAAAAGGTCAAAACAAAAGAAGATTAGAAAATTAAAGGATTAATTATCTCGAAAAGGTCAGAAAATTCTCCCCTCAACCCCAAATATATAGCTTCGTATGTTATTCTATTATCATTAAACATTCACCACTGTATTATTTGTTTGAACCTTTTCGTACTTGTATTCTATTTATGAATTTAAAAGAATTGCTTAATTTTTATGATAGAAATGGTACTTATGTGATGTAAAATTGAACTCTTTGACCATTATAGAGAAAACTTGCTCCGATGATGGTCGCATTCGAAAGAAAGATCATCTGAAAAAAATGATCAATATTGAAAAATTTATAATCCCTTGCAATACGAAAAGAGAGTAAGAAATGATGTAGAGAATAGAGAACAAAGAAGGAATTAAATCAAGGCTCAAGTTTGATACGGTTTTCAACAAAACCTATACTAAAGAAGAACTACCAAAACCTATATATATATATATATATATATATATATATATATATATATATATATATATATATATATATTTCACAAACACATAATTTAAGAGAATTAATAATTAAGAAGCCATTCCCGAAAGGTAACCAGGATCTTCCAAAATGCATTGTTTAAATTAGTCTTTTTAAGGCTTTGTTTTGTATTTTAGGAAAATAAATTTACGAAATAAATTGAATACGTCGATCACTCCGAATTTACGAGAAGCGAAAGTGCTTCGTCTCCAATCGAGAATTAATTAAAACTGTCTTCCTTAATCATAAAATGATATTTCAGATGCTCCATCACTATATTGATGCTCCATCACTATTGAACATACACTCATACAGTACCCTCCAAAAAGATCCGAACGCTTGTATTTTTATCACATATACCATCACGCATACCAGAGAAAATCCACTTATCTACACTCGGTTTACTATAACCTGCAAGTATAAATTACGTATAGGTAAAGCTCTTCCAAATATGGATGAATAAAAGGAAAGTTATCAGAAGATAAGTAATTCACTAGAAAGATTGAAGTGTCGAAGATGATCCAAACGCTTAAGATTAATGTAGAAAGAACCAGAATTGTGTATATAGCAACTAGATTCAGTTCAAGCTCGTCTCAGTTAGGTAGCTGTAAGCAAGCTCTTGCGAGCTTTCGTCCAATCTGCGGCACCAAGATCGACAAACTCACCACGTGTGGATGTGTATTTTTATGTAATAGATACACTTACTCCTTTACTTTCGAAAGTTGCATAAAAAATGCTAGATTTGGTGATTTATAGCAGAAAGTAATTAATTAAATAAAATTAATTAAATATGCGATATAACATGGTAACACATAACCTATGGAAATCACTTCACTTTAAAAACTGCAAAACCACTGTAATGGTATGCCAATTGGTATTTCTGCAGTTCACCGCATGTTAAAGTTTGTGAAGGTGCAAAGCCAATTAAAAAGTCTTTAAGGTCGGTGAAGTTAGATAAAGTAAAACTTTCCGGGAAAATAAGATGTAGCCTTGGGTGCGGCGGGTAGAGTCACTCGACGCTTAATCTAAGAGTAGAGCGATTAGCTGCGGCATTTGACTTTGAACTGTAAAGGCTTGTTATCGTAGTAGAAATGTTCCCTTTGACAGTCTCCTCAGCGAGTATATGATGGAAAAACTCTGACTTCTGAACTGTTCTAGAATGTGTTTAAATAAATTTCTTTCTCGACAAGTTTTATTCTTCCCCACATTCGTGCGATCTGCCTTGTCCCCTATATACAGAAGTGTTCTATTCCCAAGAAAGTTTAATTTCGGTAGAAAGAGGAAGGAGATTATGAACAAACCCCCTTATCCCGTGAGGTGCAAAGAAAGTGTCGTTGCGCTATCTTGCTCGCTTCAGCGATGCGGAATTTCCCTTTTTGTCGCACGCTCCCATGTATTTACATTGGAGCAAAGCGTCTAAGTAACCTGAAAACTGGCCCCTTAGATCTCATAATTTGACTTCCTATGATAAAGTTGTAATTGTGTTCGTTATTTGGACGCTACGATTAATTGTTATTAACCTTTAGGTCATTTGAATATAATACACCACAAATAATTTTTATCGTAATCTTTTTTAGATTATGCCCGTTATCCACGTGCCTCTAATTTTAGTGTTCTAAATGTATTACATTATTCTTATTTACATCTTCCATCTTATGCCCATTCTACTATTCTAAGTTTTTTTGTAAATTTACTAGATCAAACCTAAAGTGCCCACTATTTAAAAGACGACGAATAAAATATATTGGCCTTGGGTCTCAAAACTATTTCTAATCTAAGATTTTAAAGCGTTGGTTGCATTTTCATATGAAGTTAAAAGGTTTTAAAGCACAAACTAAGTATTCATTTTGCTCCAAAATAATTGTTCAAATTTATTATGCATTAATTGGAAATAAATCAGAATTTTCCTTAAAATTCGAGATATATTTATAGTAAAACGAATTATTTAATGAAAAATATTTCTCAATGTTTCGTAATATATATCCATATTTTGTAATAAATATTAATTATGGATCAAAATTATATCCAAAAAATTTCAGCTAATGAAATTTTTTCCTGAAGAATTTAACATTGGAAGAAATTCTTATAATTATTGATGGTTTAAGCAGAAATATAATCGAGTATAATTTTTAGCAACCGAGTATCAGATACGGGGACATAATAATACCTAAGATATTTAAGCAACCTTCGCTTTGTTGATGGCATTAATATTTGCCTTAAATCCATGAAAGAACATTCAGCAAATCGGAAATATCTTTAGTCATTCTCAAAGTTGAACTTAATATGAACTTTTTAAAGACAAATATACTGGCCAATATTTTGGAAGAAGAGAAAGTAATTAGAAATGCGCAGTAAATACTTGTTAATATCTTGATTGGAACATGTTAAAATAAATTAACAAGAGAATAAAATTATGCAAGAGAGAGGTAGGAAAACTTGAGAAGCGACATACAATCATACAAGTTATTTAACTATGAAGTCAACTTGGCAGAAATCACGCAGGAAAACTCAAAGTATTATTTTTTTGATTTTACATAGCGCATTTTTCGGCCGACAACGGGAGCATAGACACACAATACAGAGTCTCATGGAATGATATATCTTAGGAATAATCAGAAGAAAGATACAAAAAAATGTTGCATAAGAACAGGGCAGGCGAATATAGAGAATGAATAGAAGTTTAAAATTAGAAGAGGGCAAGAAATATTGCTTGAAAAAGTGAGAGAAGATGGAAAAAATTGAGATTAAAATAAACACCCTTATATTTAAAGAGACCTACAATTCGAACTTAGAGAAGGTGGGATGATAAAATTCAGGGATTTGACTGAAATGAAAAGAAGATTCTTAGGGAAGTGTTTGGCTTGAAGCAGGCTGAATTGTACTGATGTATATATATACATATATAGACAATAAAGTATAAAACAACGGGTAGTGCCAAACTACTTTTGTTTTTGCCATTTAGGTTTTATTGATTAAGTCACCAAAGAGAGAATTTCAGAAACAATGTCACGCAAACTAGATATACATACAGTACAAGACAGTGTACTTATACTTCATATACAGGGTATCCCTAAAGTATGAACATATATATATATATATATATATATATATATATATATATATATATATATATATATATATATATATATATATATATATAGGCATAAGATATATTTTCAATAAAAAAATTAACTTCATTTGATTTGAATGAAATATTAATAAATAGAATCTTTAATGTGATTTCCACCATTTGTGAGCCAAAGATCGGTGGGCTTTTCAGAATTCATATGATGCCGATCCATTAATTTCAAATTTCCATCAATATGGGCACATTTGTTTATGATGCGCTGTTCACTCAAATTCTCATAACATCATTCAAAATTTTCTAAAATTCTTTCAAGAATTGACAGATAAGATTTTTTTTTTTTAACAATTGTCATTTACTTCCAATTAATAATGTCTCCTTTCATTAAGGCATGTAGTCTACAAACGAATTAGTTACTTATATTATTTTATATTAATTCCAAGTCTCAAATTTAAATTCCATAATTATCTGTTTCCTCATCTTTATATTTTATTTCTAGAAACTGAGTAGTAATTATTATAATTAAATGCCGCGAATTTATCCATCCAAAGTTCGGTGAATTATTTACAGTTATGTAAAGTTTAGAACAATACTCACGTTTTCAAGGTAGTATGTACAATTTCTTTAAGGACCACTAAAGCACTCATTTCATGGATATTAGCATTGCGAACGCCAATACCCTCTCAGCATAGGGGTAAAATTCATAAATATGTAAACATGCTTCTATCAGTAATACCTGTTGAGCTACAGCTCATATACTCGTACCTAACTGCCCTCAAAAGACCAGAAAGCATGTTCAGAATGTTCACAAGTAGGACATAGGTGGCTGAAATACAACGCAAAGTACAAAAAGTGTATAAATTGCAGCGGGGCACACCGTTCGATGGCAATAAACTGCTCAGTCCACCAAAAAATCATAATAAAAAAGAAAGAGAAATAGCAAAACAAAACGAACAAAGGCTAACCAGACTTACCTTAGCATATGTCAGGAAGCAAATCAAGTTGTAAGAGAAAGGGAAGAACAAATTGAATAATAAATGTGAAAGAAGGAACAAAGCGTGGACATAATAGCTTTGATAATCTATTCCCATATAAACAACATCGGACAACCACGAACTTTCTCACACATACTTAACCTTATGCAAGAAAAAACGGACAAGAGAAGATGTAGTTCGCAGCGAATTCTCCCTCAACACAAGTCTTTGGACTAACTTGTGAAACAGGCAGTCACTTAAATAAAATTATGAATAAAACAACTCTACAAACTACAAAAGAATGAGCAACCACTGAAGATAAAGAAGTAGGAGAAACTGAATCTTATCCTTAAGCCCAGTCCGTCCACACTCTCAAAAAAGAGAAAAACGATAAAAGGAAACATGATTCATCTGTTACAGAATCAGAGGTCTGCTGACTAAAATGTCGCGTGCTCTCACTTATTCTGGTTTATGACCTTACGATGTTCAAAACTTTTATTAATTCCTAGGCTAACCTTGGGATGACCTTACCAATTATATCATTCGAAAGAAAGAGAATGTAAAAAAACATATGGATTTCAAATTTCGTTAGAATCGACAGAATAGTTATGATATTATTGCCAAAACAAAATAATTCCTTGGCTGCCTTGGCAGGACTTTGACAATTTCATCATCTGAAAGAGAATGTGAAACAACATAAGGATTTCAAATTTCGTTAGAATAAGCTAACTAGTTACAATGTTATTACAAAAAGAAAAAGAAAAACGCGGACGGACCGACTGACCAACATAGTTAGATGTAGAATCGCCCGCGACCAGACTCGCATGCGACTAAAAATATAATAAGCGCACCAAAAGACCGACGCAATCAGCCTCGGATACAGAATCTAAACACGATGAGAAAAGCAGAAAAAAACAAACCAAAACACAACAAGAAAAGAGAACGAATGATGCGAAATTGAAAGAAGAGATTTTAAATTTAAAATCTGAGTGAGCAATTCACATTTTTTATTCGTCAAATATATAGCTGGACTGGGATTGTAAAATCAATTAGAGAAGGACAAGTTAAATAGACCTTTGACTAACACTATCAAAGAACAGTAATAAAACTTCTGATTAAGCAAAGAATACAAATATTGCCATCTGACATTAAAAGCATATAGAATGATCACTTCGTAATCATGTAAACGACAGGAGTAAGACCAAATCCAAACTGAAATCACAAAAGTGTACGAACTAAACAAGTAGATGCTCTAAAATAAAAAAATAATAACAACTCAAAGTGGATCATTGGATGAAAAATATTATATATCAACCCAAACCGATGAAAAAAATGAAAGAATAACGTATAGCAACATATTCCGGAAAATAGACCAGGATATAATGATTACAGTGATAGCTAAAAGTTTTGAGACTAATCTTAATTTTTATTTTTTCCTGGGTTTTAAAAATTAACGTAATAGGAATAATTATTATAAGAGTTAATCTAATGCATGTTTATTAAAAGTCAACATAACAAGAAAAATGCATTCTTTTGCTGAATAAAAAATCGCGCTCTGGTCGTGTTCCTGTAAGAGGTGAGTTTCAGTCCCTGGACCTTTGCTATTCCATTATAATGGTAAAATGAAAACAATTATGCGTTAAATTAATGATGTATAATTTTAATCTATTTCGTAATATTTTGGGGGTTCAAAATAATTCTTGGAATATTTCTCAATTTCAGATATGGTTCCTTCCAAAGAAAAGAGTACTACACTGGTTCCTCTGCACCAAAGTGGCTTGAAGTGTAAGAAGATAGTTCCCAAGGGGATTAAATCAAAGGACACTGCCTTGTACGTCATGCGTGACTATAAAAAGACTGTTTACACTCGAGTGTATAAGTCTTATGGACGCTAACAGGCTTTAAATAAACGCTAAGAGAACTACTGGTAAGGATAAGTTTGCTTCAGGAGCAAATTTGTTTACGATTTGAAATAAGGAGGTGCCAACATTTCAGCGACCACAATGAGGCGGAGACTTTTTGACAAAGGCCTCAAATCGACAATAGCTGCAAAGTAGCCTTATCTCATCAAGAAAAACCTTAGGCATAGGCTTCACCTTTATATGAACTATAAATAATGGACTGTTGGTGGTTGTAGCCAAGTAATATTCTCTGCTGAGGCTCCCTTCCTCTTGTTTGGACCTTCAAAAAGATCAACCGCTGGGAGCATAAAAGGAAAATGCTTTCAAATGACCTGTGTCGTGGTCATATTGAAGCGTCCTAAGACTATCCATGTCTAGTGCTGCTTCTCACCTAAGTATGGCCCAAAATTAATTGATCAACAACTTTTCCTAATAGCTCAAGACCAATTTGGGGATTATAAATGCATTCTTTAGTATAATAGCACATCTTTTTACCAAGCAAAAGCAATAATACAGTTCTGGTATGAAACCAAGAACGAACCTTTATGACCTTAGCCTCGGAATTTGGCAGTATTGTATTCCATAGAAAATTAGTTGGAGATAATCAACTTGTGTTTGTTAAACAGAAACCATCCAATTGTGAATATTTGGGGGTAATTATTGAATAAAAATGGAGCAATATGGGTCAGGATATCATCACAAACTTTGTCTCTAGCATGCCAAAATGATTTGAAGTAGACCTTAATTACAATGGAAATCATTTTAAATATTAACTGCACGCATCAATTTCCTGTATTTATTACTAAATTTGGTTGACTACCTAAATTTTGGTATATTTAATTTTCTAATTATAATACAAACCTACTAAAATAAAATTTAACGTTAAATTAATTTTATTAATTTTTTTATTTGAAAAAAAAATAGCAGTCTCAAATACTTTTACCATGATTGTACAATATACATATATCACTATAATATATAGACAAAAACAAAACTCCATGAAAGCTTATAAAAAGGGCACCGTTATTTCATTTAAAAAAATAAATCATACTATGAACTAAAGGATTTCAAGGCAGCTAATATTACTGTGTTAATTAGAAATGCATTTCACTACACTGTTAATAGCTTCTGGCTTCCCCTCTACATAAAACGGTTACTCATACACTCCATAATGGAATTAGGTATATATCTTTGGAACTGCAACACTTCGATTGGGAGAATTGAACGCTTCTTCAGACGAATCGGTAATCCCTACCAGAAAAAACACGATCTGGGACAACCTGAACTGTTGATGGAAAAGGACCGCATCAGAATACAGAGACCGGGATTTGTCACGTCCATAACCACACGGTGCAGCAACTAAGCCGGATATAGTCTGAGTATCACAAATATGCTGCATTTCACCTTCTTGGAGCAGGTTACTATCTTGTTCAATTGTGGCCGCAGGGGCCCATGGCCCGCACTAAAATCCTTGCCGCTCCAACAGAGCCAGCTGGTTGTTTGAAGGGAGGAAAATGAGGGGTTAATCTAATGTTTAATTTCTTTTGAAAATCAATAAATAATGAAATAAATGGCTAACTCCAAACCTTTGCAAGTATAAATACCAAACCCAAAGCAGTGGTTCCCAAACTGAGGTTCATGACCCACTGTCGGGCCAAACACCAAAATTTGGATGCCATAAAAAATACCAAGGGAAAAGGTAAATTGCAAGCTTCCATAACTCAGTATTTAAGAAAAGAAAATTATGAGGTGGAATGAATAAAATTACAGGTATTGCCGGAATTGTTTCACAATAAACCTAAATAAATGTACAGACAGTCTCTGTAGTCATGAGATGGGGATTGCAGGAGAGAGGGAACCATGGATGAGGATCATATATGGAAAGTGGGTAAAGATCAGAAAAGGTTTGGGAACCACTGCCCGGGAAGTTAATGAGAGACCGGTTTTCTAACTGCACGCAGGAATACCGAGGAGTGGGTGCCGTATTATTTTTCCAAAATAGAAGGCAAAAGACCTTAAAAAAGTGATAGATTTGTCTTTTATTTTCAGATGGCATCAGCAAGGAAATAGACATATCTGGCAGAGTTCCTTAATTATGGCTTCACAGAAATAGAGGACAAAAGAAAAATGAAACCTCGATGTGTCGTCTGGATGAAAGTACTGACCTTCGAGTTTTTTAAAATGAATCAACTGAAGAAACACTTGGAAAAGGTTTATTCACATTTGTCTTGCAGATCACGGGAATACTTTGAGAATCTGGAAAAAACAGTCAAAAGACAGAGATTGGAAAATAACAAGAGTGCAAAGTCTGACCAACGTTCAGCAGCAATTGCTAGTTTTGAAGTAGCATGGTCGGTTGCTCGAAACAACAAACCACATACTATTGGTGAAGACCTAATCAAACCGGTGGCTGTGAAAATGGCAGAAATAATGTGTGGGCAGAAAGTAGCTAAGCAACTGAATACAGTACCTTTGTCTGCAAGAGTTATTAAAATAAGAATTTCCATCTTGGCAGAAAATGTGAGAGAACAAGTGATTTCTTCAGTTAAAAACAATAAAGAGTTTGCTATTTAACTTGGTGAGACTACAGATGTCAGTAGCAATTCGCAGCTGATGGTATACGTTCGATACAGGGATTCTGACGAAAGTGAAGAAGAAATGTTGCAATGTTCTCCTCTTGAGTTGAGAACTCCTGGCATTGATGTGTTCAATAAGGTTGATGCATACTTCAAAAAAAGTGTTAATTTAAAGTGGGAAGATTGTATTGCAGTATCAGTTGATCGAGCTCCATTGTATGATACATTGCCAGGCATTTGTTGTGAAGGATTTGGAACCAGGAGTGGAAGCTCTGTTGAATGATGTAATTAAGATTGTCAACGTTGTAAAAGGGCATGCACTAAACACGAGGACGTTTCTTGATTTATGTGAGGATGGAGAAGCTGTATATTTAACCCTTCTTTTACATACGAAAGTGGGGTAGCTTTCACGTAGAAATGTCCTGAATAGAGTGTGGGCTCTTAAAACTGAACTTGAAATATTTCTGACTGATCAAAAAGACACTTGCAGAGAAGTTTAGAAAATCAACCTGGCTAGCTCTTCTTACATACTTCTAGCTCTTTTTGGATACTTAGCTAAGATTTTGGGGCATGTAAATGCGCTGAACAAGGAATTGCAAAGAAAAAAAAATCAATCTCATCTTAGCAAGGGAAAGAATTTCATCATTTGAATCAAAGCTTCAGTATTGGAACCATAAAGTAAATGCCAATAAGATTGCTGTCTTTCCAAACCTGGCAGAGTTTTTGGAAGAATGTAAAGACTGCAGTTAGTGACATGAAGGAATCAGTCACAAGGCACCTGGCCAAATTTAGGAATAGGTTTTGTGACTACTTTTTAGAGCTTGATTAACATACTGTCAGCTGGGTTGTAAATCCCTTCAAATGTTAACTGGCTGATTTGCCTAAAGAGTCTGAAGGATTGGCAGACAAGCTTATTAAACTGCGTTCCAACAGTGAAACAAGCATGGAATTTGAGACCAAGGATGACCTCTTAATTTTTGGATGCTAAAAGCTGCAAAGGCTTATAAAACTGCACATTTGGAAGCAACAAAAATGCTGCAACCTTTTGCAACAACCTATCTTTGCGAACAAGATTTTTCTACCCTTGTAAATGTAAAAACAAAATACAGAAACTGGTTGGATCCTGAAGACAGCATCAAAGTATCAGTGACATCAAAAATCCCTTATATTGAAATTGTTGAATCAAAGATGAAACATTATCATTTTTGTAAAGCCTGAGGGAACTGATATATTCAACTTTTCAATCATTTTTTCATTAGTTTTATTTATGTACCATTCTCATGCCAGAAAGGGTAAACATTTTTTCTCCATAATAGTGGTTTCAATAACATTTTCCTATTTTGTTTTTGTACGAATTTTAAATACATGATAGTGACATAGCCAATAATTTTGCTTGTCTACCATGTAATACTAAAAAGTGACTGCTTTATTTATGTTTATAATTATATAATTTCCTACAATTTTTTCTTGTGTGATATTTCCATGTGAAAGAGACGGACTTTTATTTCCTAATGATAGATGAAATAAAAAAAATAAGCATAATCCAAATATAGATTTTTTTGTCTTTATTATCCATGATTTATATAAGTAAATTGGTTTGTCCCCCAGAGAGTATTTCAAAGTCAGGGGTAAATTCATTATACTACAAATTCTTTGGGGGTAACACCCCAAAAAGTTACCCGACCCCTGCTCTAGAGGTTAGTGAAACTCCCGCAACTCTATCTTCTCATATGTGTATAAATGAAAGAGCTTTACGAATGTCCAGAGAAGAGAACAAAATGTGCAAAGTAGAAGATGAAGCTTTAGAAGAATTTTGTAAATATATTAATGCACCAGTAGCCTGGTGAACCTGTATATAGGGATTCCAATTTTTATATCGGTCAAATTATTTTGCAATGTCATAGAATTTGGTACTTTATAGCGACTCTCCACCCAAAATGAATTGTTGTGAGAGGCAACTGAGTTAATGTACACTTTGAGGGAAATGTTCAATCGATACTAAGACTATATTTCAACATCCACAACTTGTACATTCTTGAACAATCAGCTGATGACAGTGGCAAGAGCAAACTAGATAGTTTTGCAATTTTCCGGTAATTTTCGACAAATTTATGACCATGTCTCCACTTCGAAATTTCAATTCAGTTCGTCTCTCGAAATTGCATAAATGCTTTAGGATTTTTGAGAACCTGATCGCCAAAATAAATAAAATAATCTGCCAGCTACAGTTTACATTCGGAATCCCCATGTTGTTATTCCAGAGGTTCAAAAGTCTTCCCTTATTGCATAAAGGTTGTACTTAAATAGTAAGGAATGGTTTTTACTCCTCTGTCACCATAACAGTGAGTTTTCACCGAAAACGGTGTTCGGGTGGAAAAAAGCTTTGAAATACTAAAGTCATGATTTCTTTCGTTAATTATATTTGAATATTTTGAGTGCTTTTCTATCTTAAGGAGGAAGTAGGAGGTGCCTCTATAAGTGATAACACACAAGAGGTGGTGCCATAGCACGTACATGTTTTTCTCAACAGAAAGAAATTTAACCAGGAATTGTGCTGCATGCTTTTTATTTGATCTCTTTTGGCTGTTTTAACTCGAATTGGGTATTGGGCATAGATACCATTAAATATTATGTGATATCATTAATTATATATTATTCAGGCTAGCAATTTTGAATATATTTTTATTTAATAAGCATCTAAACTTTCGATTTTCCTGACAACCGAATTCAAAGTGATGACGAGTCTCATATGGTGAGTTGTGTTCCCACCGAGCTACCTGCGTCTCCAATAGATTCCGTGACTATAAAAGGTGTCCCAGAAAGAAGTTAACCGTACTTTGAATCATTATAACTTAAAACCTATTGGAGATTTTTGAGTCCTGCAAAACCAAACAAATTTACAAACTATTTATCTGTCAATTCTGGAAATTTTATTAAATTTCCTTTTATGATATTGATACACTAATGGGTTTAGTGGAGGCTATCAAAATTATGTTTGGGCAAGGAAGTAAAATAATGAAACTTCAAAGTTTAAAATCAATAAATATATCTAAATCCATTTTTAACAAATACACCTCTTCATATGAGTAATACAAATTCAATTTTTAATTTTCTAAGCACCGTTTCATTCCACATGTCTTCCATTTCTTTCCTAGCACAGTTGCGCCTTTGAACGCATTGATTGAACAACTTTTTGATTAATTTGAAATTTTCTTCAATTCTATTGACTTCACGTGTGATACTATCTCGTAACTGGTTGATGCTTTGTGGTGGAGTAGAATAACGTTCTACACATAATAATAAATCACACGGTGTTAGGTCAGCCGATCTTGGGGGCCATTCAATTGCATGATTTAGTGCAACAATGCGATTCTCAAACGCTTGTCTTAGTTTTGCTCTTACAGCAAGCTGTCTATGAGCTGGTGCGCCGTCTTAAATCCACCAAAGTCTATTGAATTGAGTGCCGTAAATCTGGCAAAGTTCTGGAAAGATCCTTTCGTTGATCATGCTCAGGTAGGTATTACCATTCAAGTTATTCTCGTAAAACAATGGGCCGACACGATAGCCATTCCCGTATATTCCAATCCACAGAGACACTTTCTGCTAACAAATACTTGTGTCAAAGTCGAATGCTGGGGTGGTTTAGCGGCACATATTGCTGAATATTATGACTATTAACCTTTCTATTCATGAAAAAAGCTGCCTCGTACCAATCCCAATGTTTTCCAAGAAACGAGCAGGTTTATGGAGAAGTCATTCGACAAATTGTCTACGACGAGGAAAATCAGTTTCAAGAAGCTGGTGTTTTGCATGCATCTTATAGGGGTGCCATTTTAAGTCATGTTTAATAATGCGGTTAAATGATGATTTTGACAATTGTAACCTATTCATTCTGACTGATACATGTGGATTTTGAAAAAGTGTTATTCTTATGGTTCTCATACGACTCAAACGCCATTTATTTAGATTTAAGCATGTTCTTTCATGTTGGTAGTTGCGTACATTTTCTCAAATTGTGGGCTTGCTTGGTGGGTGCCTACCTGGAAAACTTTATTCAAATGAATCTTTTACTTGTTTAATACTGCCAGTCTTAATAAAGTTTGTGACTACAAATACGCGTTGATCTTTTCTTAACTGTGTGATTAAAACGGTTCTATGGAAGTAAACCTTTACACAGAAACGCTTTGATTTGCTTAGTAAGCAACAATGACGAGACCATACCACAGTGCGGCTGAAAAAACACTGTAAAGTGGCCTAAGCTTTGCTTGAAGAATCGTACAGTAACCAAGGCTACCTACGCTTCTATTGAAAGTGCACGGTGGCCTAGCCTTCCTAGGCTTCGTTTTATTATTTTACTTCCTTGCGCAAACATATTTTTGATAGCCTCCACTAAACTAATTAGTGTATCAATAGCATAAAAGAGAATTTAATGAACTTCCCAGAATCGACAGATAAATAGTTGCTGAATAAAACACCTTTTGCTGCTCCCAAAAATTTGCAATAGTTTTTGAGTTATACTAATTCAAATTACGGCTAACTTTTTCAGGGACAACCGGTATATTCTCCAAACTTTTTAATTTTCTATAAGTTCCCTAATTTCTTTCATTGTTATTGCGCTGAAAATTGTAGGAAATTACACTAGCAAGCACCCAGGACGAGTGCATTTCTAATTTAACATTTAGTCCGGGCGAGCTCTCGCTAGCCTATCGAAAACGACTTTGATTTTCTATGGTTAAGGTATCAGGATTAATACTAGGTTAGGACAAATACTAACGTTAATAAAATTGAAATCAGCCTATTTATTATTGGGCGCGCTGAACTTAGCACCGCTGGGTAAGTAGATAGGTAGACCTTACACAAAATGTTAACACATAGTCAAATACCGCTGTATTTTACCTTGCCGTCTTCGCATCATAACACAAGCAATTTTCTTTTAGGTTACAAGAAATACTGCCAATGCGTAGTTATACCCACCTACTCCTAACTGTGAGCGAGTTCCCTTTCTTTTGGGCCAGAGGAAGGTTCTTACCTCATTGCTGGTTGATAAAAGACAAATAATTACCATCATCACAAATATAGACAGGGTTCTGTTGCTCTTGCACTCGCCAACGATTGTTATTATCATCTCTAAGTTGATTTTATTATCCGGTCGAGTGCAGGCGGATTGGTCAAGAGACGGATGGCGTTACTTACCTACCTACATGCACTTTGTCTGCTTTCTACCTTCCATTGAGTTGAAGAACTGAAATGCTCGATAGTCTTTTACTCAGCAAGTAAATAGTTGAGGCAACATTTGTTTTGGAATACAAGTTGTACAAGTTCAAAATTGTAAATTCTTCCCTCGGTCCTTCCTTAGTAGCGCACCCTGGATGAAGTTGTTACTTTGAAGCTAAAACCTCTATATATTTTTATTCCGAAAAGATTCAAGGGGGTGATAACATTTACCAAAGTGGTTTGAAATGTTGTAGTAAGTTCCTGGTCTTACTTAAAACACATACGAATACAAAAATCTATAAATATTAGTTTTGCTCTGCAATTAAATTTTTCTCCCTTCATCATCTAAAATACTACCAAAGAACATTGATAGGCAAGTTTCGATTGATAATCTCTAATTTTCTGAATTTTGAGGACTTTTTCAAATGCATCGTCTTTTGAAGTAAATTTATCGGTTTTCTATCATTTATGCATTCTAAATTTAAAGTTAATTCTAAACAGTAATTATAAACAGTATGGTTCTTACTAGTTTTTCGTACTTAAAGTATTTATAGAACAGAAAATTGGCGAAAGCCTAGAGGTAGCTCTGCAGTAATATGTAGCGCAGTATTACTCATTTGCCAGTGACTTACTTCGGAAATACATTTTTGACTATTAATTTCAGGAAATCCTTTGTTTTGTGGCCAATTGGTCCTTTATTTCTCATAAATTGTGTCAAAAACTTTTTGTTTTTAGTGTTTGATTCAATAGTTTAATTACAGATATTATTGCAAGTAGTGGGTAATGTAGAACTGTAGTGATTTGTTGCGTTATATTTTTATCTCGGTGTTGTAGATTAAAATAAACGTTTCGTATTAGGAGTGCTTACATAAGAGGTTCAAGTGACATCTTTGCAGAAAACCTCTCGCAAATACAGAGGTCACTTTCTCTGGTGTAAACCTCTTTCTTTCTTCCTGATCGAGGGCGGACAACAGGAGACCTAATTCCGTTTTGGGATAGAAGAAGTAATAAAAAGAGGTTCGGCTTTCCCGTAGCACCTCCCCTAATAAACTATTTATGTAGTCTATATATTTTACACCCATCTTTTATTCTATAAATCTACTTTTTAGATAGACCACCCCTGAAACGCCTGAGGGTAAAACATTATTGAGTTTATCCTTATGATTATTAAAAATATATAAGATATACTTAAAATCTTTAAGCACTAACGATGGCTAGTGACTGAGTTACAACATGACAGTAATAAACATATATTTATTAGTATTCTTTTTTCCTTACAAAATCATACAAAATATATTATATGCCGCGAATGTGTCTGACAATTCCTAGTCACGAGGAGAAAGTGCGTTAGATCTAATTTTGATGATTACGAAATACCGTAAGTTTTGAGAAGAGTTCGACTAAATATGAATTAGATTGGATCATCAAAATTTGATTGGATATAAAATAACCCAGATTTGTTTACCAAGCATGAGGGAATCATATTTTTCCAATGAGTATATCAGCTTTCCTGTTCTTAGTTTTCTAGGGGACCTAAAATTCTATTTTAAAATTTAATGAGTATATGTATAATATGAAATAGCTTAAAGTAATTAAGAGTAGCATTACATCGTTTACGTATAAAAGCTATTGAAATTGAATTATATTGATATCTTTAAAGCAACTACAATGAAAAATCGTGCTATTGCGTTATTTAAGGTGAAGAACACATCTGCTTTTTACCCCAAAAATATTTATAGCAAAATAGAACTACATATAGTCAAATGAGAACATTTATTAACTTATAATTTAGCCCAAATTATATGATTTCATAGGACTCCGAGCATAGTGGTACTAAAAAAACTAAAATGCCGCTAATAGTAAGTGTTAACAATGATTTTTTCCCAAGGCCTTCGATAGCATCAAGCAATGAGGAGGATATAAATATCAAAAGTATCTTCGAGTCGACGCGAAAGAAAGTGGTGCTTATTAGGTCTCGATATCAAAAGTACCAGGCAATTATGAAGAAGGAATGTGCAGCCTATGCTTACTGGTTTGCCTATGGCAGTTTCTTTGGTCTCTTGCTAGTAGCCTACGGTGACACATGAGTGAACGGGGTTATTCCCGCCATTAGCCTTCTGTGACTTAGTCCATAGGTGGAGAAAAGAAATATAAAGAGAATATGAAAACCACATCTCTTTAGGTTCGTTTTAAAAGCGTTCTTCAATATGCGTTAGGAAGCCATAGCTGGCACGTTCGGCATGAGGCTGCTCCTTTTTCAGGGAGCTATTGTTGTGTCGATATTCTTGGTATGGAAGGACAAATTCCTCTTCCACTTAATTAACCGCCCAAACTCAAGAATTGCAAGATTCTAGATAAGTAACAAAGATCACGACTTAAATTTTCAGTTTCAGATAAGGAATATATCAGGTGTCCAATAAGATTCGTAAACTTTTTTGATTTACGTGAATAAATGAAGATGCCCTTTAATCAATAGAATTTATTTTAGAGAAAAGTTTCCATCTGTTTCAAGATTTTTTCCACCCCCCAAAATTCCTTTATGCCTCTGCAAAAAAATTCCTCAAGCTTTAAAGCAATGAACTTTTCAAATCTCTATTTGAATTCAGCTTTATCAAATATATTTTCATTGCAAATATTTTCTAAAGACCAAAAAATGTGGTATCCGAAGGAAACATGATGGTTATGAATTATTTTTCTTTTATAATTACGCCATCTTGAAAAGAGTGGGGTTAAATTTAGCTCGCTCATTCATAGATGGCGAGAGGCGGTCCAGGTAATATTCATTTAAATCGGCTGTCTTGAACCACCTTCGCAATAACATGGAGGTGGTTAGGATTTGTGCTTAAGTTTAGTTACGAACCATAATATCTGGTTAGCTAGAAAGTCCTGACTCACTTAAGAAGCGGAAAGAAAACAACAAAATTTCATGTCGCAAACCTACATTTATTCTTAAATATTAGGTTCATCATCACTAAGATTTTCTTTCAGCTATCATCCAGCATCCGAATCTGTTCGGGGTACTAATAAGCTTGCTTTGAATCACAAACCGGGAAACAACTTTCTTCACTCAATCAAAAGTGTTGAATCGCTGGTCGCGGAGGAAGTATGCCATTTAGCTGCGTATGCTATTTTCATCGGGGATGAATGGTGGAAGTGGAAGAATCTCCACACCGTCCATCTGTTTGAACTTCTTCCTAGTCAACCTAGCAGTGGGTGGCCTCGCAACTATCTAGAAACAAGCTCGAAATACACTAAACCTTAAATATTGCACCAGAAAGAGATTATGAACTTCTTTTCAAACCAATTCTTTTGTGGAGCGGATGCCGGTTGTTTACATCGTGGAAGCAAATTCCTCTCCTTATCATGCTTAACCAAGTACACCCACTTCTCATCTGATGTGATAATTATCCTCTAGAATCGGTCGTCCATTGAGTTATTAACAAGTTGGCTGCCAAGCTCTATTCTACCGGCAGCATTTGCTTCGGTGAGTTCAAATGGATCCAATCGTGGCTTTTTGTGATCATAATCCATTTGATTCAGTCGGTTCAGTACAGTCGGATAGAATGACACTCCAACAACTTTCACACGATCAAGACTGCTTGCACAGGTTCATCTTTTAATGATCCCACTAAAACCTTACTGTCAAAGCTTGAACAGCCGGCCAGAACATAGTTAATCGTCAAGGGTGAGATCCCCGGAGTCGAAACGTCTGCACCACTTCGAGACCTTCGCCTGAATGTGCCTTCTCCTTCATCATCGCAAACCTCCTCCATAATAACTCTTGTGGAATGTTTTCACTTGAAACAATAGCGAATCCAAACTCTTATTCCACTTTCTTCCAAACTTATTTCTGTTAGTTGCGGCTTTACACAAAGAGAAATAAACTGCGAGGGAGCAACAAAAATGATCAGCGTACGGAGGAAGGTAGTCGAATGAGTAAGGTTAACCTAACCTAATATAGTCAAATAAGTAAAGCTAAGCTAACCTAATGTAATCACATGAGTAAAACTATAGTCAAATGAGCAAAGCTAACCTAACGTAATATTGGTGTTGGGCACCATATAATTTTGCTGTTTTCTTTCCGCTTCCTAAGTGAGCCAGGAGCATCTGGCCAACCATATATTTTGTGCGTATTTGATTATGATTTTTAGCTTGGTTATAGTGCAAATTTTAATAAAACAAGCTTTGCATAAAATAAAATAATACTAAGAATTTTATAAAACTTAGATCACACCGCAAAAATAGGTGAGAACGATTTGCCTCTTCCATGATAAGAGCCAAGCTCTAAATCTGTATATTTACCGAGAATTCCTTTGATGTAGGAGACCCCGAGGAAGACCAAATAGGTAATATTTATATTATTACGATAGTAATAACATTTTCCAAAGCATTTGATGAAGAAACATTGATCGACATTTCTCGCGGGTCATCCACTCATTAGCTACTCTTTAATTTTTGTTTTCCGCTACTTTAAGTGTTTTCTTCAGAAGAGATCCCTAGATCCCCTTTCATGGAACCTCAAAGCTACTGCCATATTCCAGAGGCTCAAGGACAAGCTAGCGTCCACCCCGATTTTGAGGCTCTCTGACCACTCCAAACCCTTCAACATCCGGACGGATGCGAGTGACGAAGGAATTGGATGCGTGCTGCTCCAATACTCCGATGAAGGTAAAAGCCACCCTGTGTCTAACGAGAGCCGAAAGCTACTGCCCCGTACTTAATTACTCGGTAATAGAACGGGAAGCTTTAGCTATAGTATGGAGTATTACCAAGTTTAGCATGTATTTAATAGGAAAAGAGTTTATTGTCGAGACAGACCATCGCCCTTTGTTTTACCTCCGAAATACTAAGAGCAAGAACGGACGTATAATGCGATGGTTTTTGATACTCTTAACAATATCAGTTCGAAGTTTAGTATATATGTGGCACCGAAAATTGTATAGCTGATAATCTTAGCTGGAATCCATTAGTCGACAATGCTGGCTAATCTACTAATTTATAGATCGGAGGTAAGCCCGTCTGCTAATCATGTATATATTATATTTTTAAGAACTCTGCACATATATCTATGGTCCCTGTAGATACTTATTTATTATAGTATTTTTTATGGTTTTTTTCTACTACCCTTTTAAACAAAGTTCTAAGTTAGTTCCTTAAGTTAAATGTAGTTTTTTGTGTCTACCCATTTACATTATTTTTTGCTCAGATCAATATCATACCTCTTTGTAAGCCTGTCGAATACAGGTCAGGTCTCCCCTTTTTATCAGTCTGACGCATTAATAATAATTCATCCTATCTAAATTTGCGATGTACCTTGTTCTTCCCTCTCTCTCAGTTAAGTTTCATCGTATGGAAGGGAGGGGTGTAATAGAACAACCTGTGACCCCGGCCACAAATTTATCGGAGACCACGTCCTATGGTCTCTCGCCATGCACGACGACTATTATTATTCTTATTTTGATTTGTGTAAATAAAATTATATTTTGTTGTTTCATCTTTAACTAACCTTGAAAGATACTCTCGGCCTATTCAATTAAATCTCGCCAACCATTTATGCACTCTGTCTGGTTATTAAGGATTTGAAACCCAACGCCGCAAGTGTGACCTCCTAGTCGGTCGTTAATCGCTGCGAACCATCTTTCAACGCTTTGCGTTGCAGTAGGAGATTAGTCCCCCCTCGTAAAATATAGGAGTAGTGTATGGTATAAAGTGGTTGTACCACCATAGTGTTCTTTTGTAATAATCCTGTAGGAATATGTATGCTGATGAATTCTTTAGTGACACTAAGTATGGACATTCATGACGGGGCATCTCGGATGAATAAATCTTAAGAACTTTACAGGGTGTAAATAACACAGGCAATGAATAATTTTTAAGGAATTTACAAGAACTAAATAATACGTCTGATGAAGAATTGGGAAAAATTTTAGAAGAAGTAAATAACACGTATGATGAATAATTATATATAGATAAATAACACATGTGGTGCATAACTTTCCAATGAGATAAATGACACTTTTGATGAAGTGAATCTTTTTATAATTCATGTTTAAGCAATTTTCAACGTGGGCATAAAAGAAACTTGGATTGTTTTATTGACTTTTTCATTTCCTATCCAAAAATGCACCGTTCACAGCATATAATTGGTCATATTGTGGGCGGTTATTAGAGATTCTCTTTACGAAAGGTTTACTGACTGCAGAGTAAAATAATTGTTAATTAATTATATTTATTTAATAAGAATTTACCTTATGCCTCATACAACCGTGTAATTCATGGCCTAAGTTTTATTATGCCATATGTCATGTTTTATCCAGTTTCTAGTGGTTATGAATAGTGATATATATATATATATATATATATATATATATATATATATATATATATATATATATATGAGGGGCAGTCAATAAGTATTTTATTATTTTTCAATATAACTACTCTCGACCTTTATGCACTTGCACCACTTGTTCCTGAAGCTTCGAATTCCCGACAACCAAAAATATCCCAACTGCTGTTCAATCCACTCCTGGAAGGCGAGCTGGACATCTTCATCGTCCCCAAACTGGCGTCCACGCAGTGCAGCCTTGAGCTTGTAAAATAAAAAGTAGTCGCTAGGGGCCAGTTCTGGACTGTAGGGGGGGATAGTTGAGCTCCTCGAATCCGCACTCACCCAGAACAGCTTGTGAAACTCTGTCCTTGTGGACTTTAAAGACGTTGAAGTCGATCATGGGCGTGAGGTTTATAGGTACCCAATGGGCAGAGACCTTGGTAGTTGCCAAATCGGTGTGGATGATGTTGATAACACTTCCATGTGATATTCCGAGTTCTCGCTCGATTTCTTCGACCTTTACCCGTCGATTTTCGAGGATAATCCTCTCCACACGGGCCATATTGTACTCGTTGGTCACGTCTAACGGGCGTCCTGAACGGAGGTCCTCTTTAAGGGACTCACGACCATGGCGGAACTCCCTATTCCAGCGAGCAATGGTTGCATAGGAAGGGACGGTGTCCGTGTACACTGCAACCATGCGTTCATGGATCTCTTTTGCATTCTTGCCTTCCTTGGTCAAAAGTTTTATCACTGCGCGGTGCTCCACCTTCTCTTTTGTTGAAAAATTTGTGACTGACGATCTGCGTTCAGCTACTGCTTCTTAAATACACGAGGTAGGAGTGTGCGGCTGAAGGTCCTGACTTGTCATAACTTGTCTTAACACCCCCATAAACAGCCATCCCCTTTCCTCTGTTTTACCCTACCGATTCGCAAAACTTATTGACCGCCCCTCGTATATATACGCGAGATTCACAAAATGAGATATTATGTGATTTGTAGTTAGAATTTGGCAAACATTATAAAGTAAAATTAGAAGAAAAGGGTTTAATTTGTAATCATCATTGAAAAATGGTTATCAAATGAATTTATCAATTTTAACAACTACTTTGGGGTAGCTGGTGACAGATATTAGTTTTCAGTTTTATAATTGCATTTAAAAGGGAAAAAGTGAGGATTTTAAAATTTTCTAGAAACAAAAGTGCAGTAAACTGCTGAATTTAGCCCGATCATTCACTGATGTTTGTTTTGATTTCCGCGCGAATTAACTGCCTAAAGCAAGTTTGGTTTTTATAATTTGAAAGCTTTTCGTGTAGGGAATCGCCTCGAAGTTAAAAAGAGTAGGTGTTCCTTACAAGATTGACGATCAGCGACGACATTACATGTTTCGGAAGAAAAAGAATAATCCAATGAATAACACTGGGGAACAAAGTATTTGGTAAATTGACAAAAGTACATTTTCTTACCTAATTCGAGCATACTGAATTCAAATCTGAAATCGGATTCTCTCTAAATGCTACAGATTTCTCGTAATATCAATAACTAATATTATATAATAATTTTCATTTTATCACGCCTCTCATCATGCTCTAAAAGTAATTTTGAATCATCCTTTTGCGTGATTAAGAGTAAAGCAGGTTTTTGTGGAAAAATATTTCATTGCATATGAGAAGAAACTTGAATTACACGTTAGCATTAAAAATACTGTAATCAAATAGATGCTAATTTATTAATGAGCGTACATCAGGCTGGAGGAACTCATTTAAAACCGATCGGGCAAATATTTGCATTTGTAACTCGTTTTCTTGAAGTCTTCTCTGGCTGCTCTCTTCTAATCGTCCAGCAGTATTTCGCCATCATGTGTCTATCCCAGTGACCTTGGTAGCGCTCTTCCATCGTCTTCAAATCCTGAGGGAAGCGTTCCCCTTGTTCGTCGCTCACGGCTCCCAGATTCTCTGGGAATCCCTGGAAGTGACTATTTAGGAATTGCAGCTTCACACTCATGTTGCATCCCAGATCACAATATGCTAAAATCATGTTAGTAACCAGATCCTCGTAGTTATGCGCTTTTTTGTTTCCCAAGAAGTTAAGAACAACGCCAGAAAATGAGAGCCAAACTGCCTTCTCTTTTTCATTCATGGTGTTCACGAATCTAGAATCACTCAGAAGTCTTCGGATTTGGGAACCATTAAATACTCCTGCTTTTATTCTTTCGTATGACAAAGCAGGGGACGCCGATACTATGTACTGAAAACCATCATTTTCAGTGCTCAACGTCTTAACATAGTGCTTCATCAACCCCAGTTTGAGAAGAAGTAGAGGGAAAACGATCTTTTCTCGACTTACGTTTGGCTCATCAACAATGTTTGGCATTCCTGCTTCCAAAGTTTGCCAAACTGGCTAATCTTTTTAAAACCAGTGTTTACCACGGGCTCTACTGTCCCACATACAGATATAGCATGAAAACTGTATATTCCTTCTGCTGTTGGCCATCTTAAGGTCTACACATATGATCCAATTGTGTTCATGGCACTTAAGTAAATCCATGACTATTCTTATGTCATCGTGAGTTTCTTTCATATGGACAGAGTGACCAAGAGGAACTGCACCAAAGCATGATCCTTTAGCTCTTGCCCAACCATGGGGATTCTAAAAGGAAGACTATTTCTCTTTCCTTTCCTCCACTCACGAAGATGTTCCATACCACTATGGCAAACAGCATGAGGGGCGCACTTCTTATCTTTATCGCTAAGAGGAACATCAAAGTGCGGATCACAAAGTTTGATATATTTAGCCTATAAGGAAGTAGCATGTAACAGCCACATATGTATGTAGTAGAAGGTGTCTGGATTATTAACGCATTATCCTCTTGACGAAGCCATAACTCAAACATGAGACCCGAAAAAAGAAACGATAATGTCAATATTTTGCACAATAGCACTTATAACTAACTTACTACTATGTACTGTGAAGTATTTTCTTTCTACAGGCACCCTCTCTCTCCGTCCGGAGGGCAGTTTTCGGGAGAACGAGAAAATAGATATTACAGAATAACTATAGTATGTAGGTAAAAATGGATTAAATAATTGAAATCAGCATGAAAAAACGAATTCAAATTGGCAGAGAAATCGAATTCACAAGAAAATGTGATTAATATTTTTCCCCTGTGTAATTTAAGAATAGAAAAAATAAACTACTTTACCTAGTCAGGTAAAACGATAGTCCTTGATCTTTTTGACCATATGTGTCGAATACTGAACGCTGCGATCCAAAAGAGAAACCTACAAAAACTTCCCTCTTTGATGGAGATTTGCTTAGAAAAGTGGAAAAAAATATCAAGAAATGATTGCAAAAGGCTAATATCAACCTATGAGATTCATTTTCGTGATGTTATTGCAAAGGTTAACCAAGAAATATTATTGTAGAGAAATGGCTACATAAAGCGACCCGGAGGGCCAGGCGGAAATATACCTTAAAGCCGGAGAAGCGAGCCCCATGAGGAGAATCGTGGAAATGGTAGCTGGCGAATAACAGTAACTGACTACCCTATTTTATCTCCCCGCCGCTTAGGTAGTTGGAGCAACCATCTGTGTTAAGGCAACCACCTAAGGCCCTTAAACGACGCTCGAACGATCCAATTACCTACAAGATCCATAAATCCGCGGTTATGTCACAAAAAAGCGGTGCTAGTCAAAAGACACGCGAAGGAGTGTGGCGGTTGAGGGGTTCACTAATTAACAAGCTGACTTGATCACCTCAGTGCCAACCTCTGCACTTCTCACTCTCACCACATGCGAACTTACCCTTCGCGCTCCCTTCTGTGGCCTTGCCCCTTTCCCCTTAGATGGGGCAGTGGTCCGCCTATAAATAAGCCCGGAAAGAAAGAGATGAGATTAGAGTTCGGTAAGAAAGTCGAAGGTTCAGTTCCTGAAGATCGATCATTCAGCCAGACAAGACGATAGGATCAGATTGAGAAAATCGATCCCTCCTCCCCAGGCCGAATTAACATAAATCGTCAAGTTTTGTATCGGTGCCATACCGAAGAACCCATAACAGACTTAAAAGAAGTCTGACTGGATAAAAGTAAAGCCGTTCACACTCGAGTGACTCACATCTCAAGCTCCGTAAGAGTGAGAGGAGAAGAACCCAGCCCCAACGAGGTTCCTGTCTTTAATTACGGTAAAAATCCCACCGAATACCCCAAAATATAGTTGGGCACTCTACGTTAAAGAATAAGACACCAAGAGGCTTCAAGATTATTCAGAAGAGGACTCTTAGAGCGAAGAGCACCGTAACTCTCTCCGTCTTCTTAACTCAACCAAAGGCCAATTTGCAATAAGAAGTGACCTCGCCCACCCTCTCTTCAGCCATCCCATATCTACGAAATTCTATCATCGGCACTCTAAATCCCCGAAGTGCAAGATAAACCCTCCAACGACCTCCGGCAATCCCAGATCTCGTCTGTCATGTGAGTTAGCAAGAACATTTATATTCATATTGCGATAGTATGAAGTTAGTACGTTTCACGATTTAATAGAAGTAAAAACAATTGTGCCTGAACCCCTGTCATATTTGTTTGTAGAAGAGAGCTATTTATTTTGATGTTTAACGCTAATCTAAAAGGGTCACGATAAAAATACTAATTGGCAATTGGAGTGTTTACCGGGAGCCTATTTGTTTTCTTTTGTCATTGAAGATATTGTAATAGGCCTAATTGCCCACCGGGATAATCTAGGTTAGCTTAGGATGAGGATATAAATGTAATATCCTTTTGGTTTTGTAGTTAAGTGTTAAATTTAATATATATGTTTATTTTGGGATAATTCCTGTGTGTTTCTTCATATCCTTACGTGTTGAAGTGGCTCTTCCTTAAAACAACAAAATTCGCACTCTTTGATCAAAGCCTACTTCATCAAAGAAGTACATCACGACCACATGGTATCCTGCGACAATTATTGTTTGAATACTTTTGTCACCTGGTAATTTTTTATAAGTCATTGTAGTTATATATAAAGAAAACCTTTCTCTTATGTATTTTATCTTTTAAATATATGTTTACTGACTTTCTCGTTAGTTTTATAACCAGTAAAAAGCACAAAATATTTCAAATATATTGAGAATTAGTGTAAATAATTGTGTCACCTGACTATATCTCAGAGAAATGGCAAATGTAAGGAAAGTTAAACAATGAATCAAAGCAAAGTTTAAGAGCAATGTTATCACAGGAAAGTTTCTCAAGTCTAGAGGCGAACGCACAAGATTCGAATATGGTAACAAAGGATCAATCACTGGTTGTATGGGCGAATTATAAGGAAGACAGTGCAAATCCCTGCGAACTTTCGTGGAGCTGCAAATTTATTGGCTCAGAAATAAAAGCACAATGTAATTTGCCGGATAGTAGAGTATTTGTTAATTTATTGTTAAAAGACGGCTATCAAACTGCATACGAGAATTAACAAGCTGTCTACTGAAAGCATTTTCTTGCGAAACCAAGTAGAGTTTGCTTGTCTTCTATTTTGTGTACATTGGACATAACAAGTTCGGAAGTATAGATTAGTAGAGCAAACGTAAGAAAGTATAGTGGTGGAAGGGTTTAGAAAAAGATAGTAAAAGGTAAGTTAAGTATAAGTTTGAAGGGTTTCTGTTCCCTGGTGGAAGGTAAACTCCAGCAAAACTAGACTGTATAGTGAAATAGTACGTGAGAGTAGGGTTGGATAGATCCCTGGTCAAAGGGTAGATCTGGCAATATTAATCTTGTGTTGTGTTGATTTTGTGGTCAAAATAGGTTGGCATTCAAGTCTTTGTAGCAATTAGTACATCTCCTCACTATGGTTAGTAAAATTTAGGTGGAAAGGTGTCGTAAATTGGGTTCTCATAATCGGTGACAGTGTTACAAGTGAGGGTTGATGGTTCTGTTTGGGTAAGTTCTTCTTCAATTTTTCGGCGTTTGATAACACGCTCGAAAGGGAGCGTAGATGTTATGGCGAAGAGTATTTTATTATCAGTCCAGTTATGCTCCTTAAAGGAAGGACGGAGTTGTCTTCCCCTTTCCGGATCTCTTCTTACAGCACTCTGCGTCCGTAAGAATAATATAAGTGTCGGTTGAAAAATTGGAAAAGGTCGCAGAAGAAAGTCTGCTTTACCAGATATTAAAATATGTCAGCCTCGTAGTTCCATTTGTATTCTTCTGACCTAAGGCCATCAACAATATTTTCAGGGCCTGCGGTGCCAGGAAACTGGTTCCCTTCTGCAGCATAACTCCGAGGTTTAACATCCTCGAGTAGTACATGTACCTGTTAGCTCGATAATTTGGAGACGAGGACCTACGCAATCGACGTGACTGCGCGGCCTTTTGGGGGCAGAGCGAATGATCCACCTTCTTAGTCCTCAGAGCAGCGGTTTCATTTCGCTTGACTTCTGCTTTTGCTGGTGTAGTTGGGTGTGTCTGTGAGTCCGTTTTTGCCTTTTGACGGGTAACTATAGCTCGCACTCGAGGATCCCGTGACAGGGCATGTCGTGGAACACCACTTTATACTATATACTAGTACTATATTATGTGGGGTGGGGGACTTAATCACCCACTGCAAAGCAAACCGTTAAATGAATGTTCACAGGGATTAACGACCGACTAGGAGATCAAGCTTGAGGTGTTGGGTTTCAAATCCTTAATAATCAGATAGAGAGCATAATTGCTTAGCGAGATTTACTTAAATATCGTTCAAGGTTAGTTAGAGATGAAACAACTAATATATAATTTAATTTACAAAGATCAAAATAAGAATAATAATAATAGGAAAAGGGAATTATTTAAAATGAAATAGTCTTTTGATTTTTATTATGAGAAGGGATTCCCAAATAGAATTAAATGATTAATGTTACTAGGCTCAGATCAAAAGGGGGAACTTGACAATAATAATAATAGAGGAGATTTCAGTTTTGCGGGTCGGTGACTTCGAGGAAGGTCCTTCCTGCGATGAGGCGAGGGGGGAACGATCCAATGAGGCAGGTGGGCTACGATTCGAACCAACCTTCTGATGAAGCTAGCCAATCTTCAAAGATGACTTTCGACGGGAAATGTGAGACTACTCGTAATTCCACTGTAAGAGGAAACTTCTTTCCCTTAAAGGTAATCGATGGAGATTTTCTTCGGTTCCATTAAACGAAAGGAGACTGTTGCGCAAATTCAAAGGCTTGCAGTTCACAGAAGCTACCAGTTGACCTTGGCAGAATCATGGTGGAGAAAGTTTTGCTCTCTGACGAACGCTCACCGGACTTACTTAACCTTGAAACGATGGGAACAGCCTTGAGGTGGTGCGGACTGGACTCACTCGAGCTACAGTGAAACCAGAGTATTTGTATGGCCAATTCTGAGGGGGAAGGGGGAATTTGGAGAAAGGAGTCACAAGCTCCAGAAATCTTAATCCGCAAGCGGAGTCGATTCATCATTTAGCAACAAGGTGCGAGAGACAGCAACTCTTCCTCACCTCGGCCCCTGGTGGTGGGAGGCTTGGGACGAGTTAGCAGGATTAGAGAATATTTCCCCAATGCGCTAAGGAGTACAACATTTGTGAATGTTCGAACAGGAAATTACGTTATCCTTGACGGGATACCATCGCGCATGGTCTCCAATAAAGTGGTGAGGGGGTAGACGTTATTTTTTTACAGGGCATTACTTGTGGTCCAGCTTTTTTGCCACTCTTCTCGGTCTGCCGTTGGAGATTAACACGAAGAACCTCGTGTGACGGAGGGTTTCCCTGGAACCACATTTTTTCCATACAGTTATTCCCGAGTATGGTATTCTGTTCCTTCTCGAAGGGGAAAGGCTTAGTCAAGTTAGTAATATGTGCATAATATATGCAACACATTATTTTCGTCGATTTTTCGTTTTCAATTTGCCATAAGGTAGGTGCAGTGGCAACACTACTCTCTGCGACCGTTGCCTTAGCAACCTTGCTTAGGAGGCCTTAGCCTTTCTTTCCTACTCTTTTCTGCCTTTGTTCTTGTTTTCTGTATTTTCTCCTTCTTTATTGGGCAGGTCATTGCCATGTTTCTGTGTGGGCTACCACAATTGAGGCATTTCTGGAACGAACTTTAACATTGTTGCCAGGAATGGTCTTGGCAGGCGCACACAGAACATTCTGTGAGTGTAGAGTTGGGGTAAGTGACAGTGGTGTGTTCGTTCTAACTGTAGTACCCGAAGCACATTTGAAGGTCAACGAACTACTCACGCTCATTCTGCTCTGGGCAGATGCGGGCATTAAAGAATAAAAGGCCGTTTCCTTTGCATTAATCGACATTGTGGTTTCGGCGAATACAACTTTAAAAACGTGGGTGTAGGCTTTGAATTTGATTACTTCGGCTACTTTTGCCCACTTATGATTCCGAAGAATCTCATCCTTGATTTGCTCAATCTAGTGTCATCCAACCCAGTGGGCGAGGCGTCAACAGATAACACTTTTATGTGTGCGTATTTGTGGCGGTGTCTGAGGTATGAGATCAATTTTTCGAAGGGTGTCTGAGGCACGCGTGAAGGAGAGGGCTTCGATGTCCGCCTCGCTCGCACAGATTTATCGAGTATAGTGTTGCGTAGCTCTTCTCTTAGCACGGAAAGGCGGACAGATTGGCTTCTTGAATTCAAGGTTTGCGTTCTTCCACATTCACGTGTGTGAGTTTTCCTCTCTAAAGCTGTAATATTTAAATGAAAATTTTTCAGTCGTACATATGAGAAATGCAGGGAGAATGGTAAAGGGGCCAAGGGAAATGTTATCTCCCCTATCCAGTTGGAATGTTCCTGAGAACGCAGTTTGCTCGGGCCAAATTTCCCGCATTATTGAAAAAAATTCTTCTTTGGGCAATGATAATGCCATCTTTGTGGCTTTTATGATACGCTATAACCGGGTTAATTTTCACCCGGTCGTATCAGTAATCGGCATCGTCACCTTGAAAAAAACATTTTCTTAATGGAAACAAACAGAAGGCTTCATCCCATGAGCGAAAGGTTTTCGCAGGCTTCTAAAAACTCTTAACATGAGAACATAAGAAAAGAAGGAGACTGCAAAAGACCATTCATGGCCTACACTTGGCAGCTCCTTAAATTAAAAGACATTTAAATGCAAATTAATGTTTAGGTTTTAAGTATACTAGGAAGATAATACTCAATACTTTTATATTCCCTCAAGTATGAGTTCAAAAGTTTGAACCACACGATCAACGGTGATTATTTAATCCAGTTGTTTTTTATTCGCTTTATTTCTTTTTGACGCGTGGCCATATTTCAGATTCTAGTTCATTTATCCTTAATTATTTGGACAATAGTTTTCAGCTATTTGTTGAAATTATTGATTTATTCGATTATAGTTGTTGTTACTTAGATTATTGTCCTACGATTTAATTATGCCTTGCTTGAATTATCATCCTAACTTACCTAAGGTTTAAGTTTATAACTAAACGGCTTTAAAAGGCCAATTAATAATCGCCATTATATTATTATTTTTTCAACAAAAGGACAGGTTTTTAAAGGAAGGTAAAATAATTCTTAATATACAAAACACATTTTTTAAACACAACGGATTGCATAATTATTAAAAAGCTCTGTCATCTTTTAACTTAGCAGTGGATACCTTTCTTGAAGATTCATTTGGGTTCGATGAAATGTATGATTTATCATTTTCCACCTCCGCATACATGAGAAACTCTTGCACTTAATCAATCTTAAAATGATTTAAATAAATAGAACTTAAATGTTGCTCTGTCTGGTAAAATTGCAGGCTGAACGAGAACTTCCCAAAATAACGCAATAATAACTTAGTGAGTCAAACATCAAGTTTGTGCGCGCATTCTCGTGAAGAAAGAAACTTCTCTTTTGATTAGCGAATAAAAGACGCCTTTGATCAATAGCTTAATTTAAACGCTGTCATTGGTGAAAATATATGTAGTCATGAAGGGAAGTTTTGGTTATTTTGGAAGCGATCATAAGGAATAATTCTTTGACTGCGGTTGTCGCTTGGATTTTTTTTATCTATACTCGTGTAGCGGTACCGTCAAATCTTTTGAAATTTGGACTGAATTTCAATTCAAATGAGGTTTATTGTTTAGATACACCACTCTGTTGTGCGTAACCTGATTTTCTATAAGCACTGATATGTTCTGAAGTGGCTATTTTCTCTTTGGCTGGTCTTGTTGAAGGTTAGTTGAGGTAAAGGAAGAAGAAGTGATCTACGTGGCCTGGAGATAAAGTGGCCATTTGTTCATTGGACAATTTTTCAACATTCTTCAAATACTATTCTTCCATATTTTTCCATAACAAATCCCTAAACTACATACACATATGCACAGCTACACACACCTACAAACTCAGGTCCCGCGATTCCCTCTCAAATTACGCCCTCGGGTGAAATGACGGAAAGATGAGGGAGACTCTGCTTATAGACATGAAGACCTTGCCTGGCCAGCCAAAACCTTGCAGGAGTAATGCCTTTGAACAAATGTATGGAAAGCTTAACATTTCCCTCGTACGGTTAATTGACTTACCCAATGGCTATGCAGCTATCTCTGCGAAGGAGGGGGATATCGAAGCCCTCACCTCCCATCGTGCCACAGATAGCTTACAAAAGATAGACCTGAAACCACAAACACCGCCACAAATACGATCACACATGGATGTAATCTGCCACTGCCTCAACGCTTAGGATGGAGATCATTCTATCGACCAGATAACAGACGAGATTCTTTGGATCATAAGTGGGCAAAAGTGGCCGAAGTTAATAAATTCAAAGACCAGAGCCACGTGTTTAAAGTTGTAATCATCGAGACCACAATGATAATCAAAGCGAACGAAAACGTCCTCTTCTTCCTCCTCTTTAATCTCCGCATCTGTCCCGAGCAGATTGATACTGAAGAGTTCGTTGACCTGCAAATGTGCTTCAAATGCGCCAGGTACAACGAACACACCACCACCAGTTGCCCCTCGTACGGGTAATTGGCTTAACTAATGGCTACGTCGCTATCTGTGTGAAAGAGGGGGACATCGAAACCCTCATCTCCCAGCATGACACAGGTAGCTTACAAAAGATAGACCTGAAACCACAAACACCGCAACAAATACGATCACACAGGAATGTAATCTGCACCGCCTCAACGCTTAGGATGGAGATTACTTTACCGACCAGATAACGGATGAGATTCTTCGGAATCACAAGTGGCAAAAGTGGCAGAAGTTATTAAATTCAAAGATAACACCCACGTGTTTAAAGTTCTCTTTACCGAGACCACAATGGCAATCAAAGCTGAAGAAATTGCCTCCTCTTCTTTAATCTCCGCATCTGTCCTGAGAAGATTGATACTGAAGAGTTCGTTTACCTTCAAATGTGCTTCGAGTGCTACAGGTACAACGAACACACCACTGCCAGTTGCCCCAACTCTAGATTTACCATATGCTTTGTGTGCACCGGCCAAGACCATTCCTGGCGCCAATGTGAAAGTTCGTTCCAGAAATGCCGCAATTGTGGTGGGCCACACAAAGCCATGGTGATGATATGCCTTATAAAGAAGGAACAAATAAAAATTAACAAGGACAAGGGCAAAAAAGAGGAAGAAAGGAGAGCAAATGACGCCTATGCGAAGGTTGACAAGGCAAAGATCACATAGAGTAGAGTGGCCACAGCACCTACTTACCTGCAAAGAGAAAACAAAATATCAACAAAAATAATGTTTTGCATATATTATGCACATACTCGTATATTATTGCAAATTTGACCAAGCCTGGCACATTCGCAAAGAAACTAAACACCATGCTCGTGAATCACGGCATGGAAAAAAATGGTGGTTCTCGGAAAACCATCAGTCGGACGAGGTACTAAGAGTTAACATGCAACCTCAAAGCGTGAAACGCTGCCAGAAAGCACAAACCGACATATACACACAAGTACTCCAATAGAATCACAGGTTTAGTGGACGGGAGCCGCTGCCTTGAGGCCTAAGAAGATGGAGCATTCACACCGCCCCCAAAAGGCCTCGCGGTGACGTCGACCGATTAGTTCCTCGTCTTCAAAGAATCGGGCTCCGAGGTGCATGTGCTACTCGAACGGACCCATAGGATATTGTCGATGGCCTTAGAGCTGGAAAATACAAATGGGACTACGAGGCTGACATACCCGAATATCGGGTCAAGCAGGCTCTCTTTCGTGACCTTGTAAAGTTCTCGAAAGACACTTTTGTTGTTTTCTAGAACGCAGAATTGCGTAAAACGAGATCCGGCAAGGGAAAGACGCTTTTTACTCCCCCTAGGGAGCCAAAGTTGACAGAGAATAAACACTTTTCGCCATAAGACCTACGTTACATTGAGAGCCTTGTGTCAAAAGCTAGCCGTAACATTAAAGAAAACTTTACCTGAACAAAAACATTAACATTAACATGTAATACTTTTTACCGATTAATGCAATCCAAATAACAACATTTTACCGAAATTTGACTTACCATGGTAACGAGATTTTTCTATTTGCTACAAAGGCTTGAATTCCTACATATTTTGACAAAAAACAACAACACGAGATTAACACCGCCAGACTTACCTTTAAACTAGGGATCTTTAAATCCCTGCCTCAACTCTGCTATTGTACTCTACTGTCTAATTTTTGCTGGAGATACCCTTACAGGAAAGAACAAAAACCTTAAACTCATACTAAACTTATCTTTACTATCGTTTTAAAAACCCTTCACTACTATACTTACTCACCTTTGCTCTACTAATCTATACCTTCTATCTTGATTATGTCCAATGTCCAATAATTCCTTTCACATTCCACCAAATGCAAAGCAAAGCATTTTGCTGTCGGAGACTAAATATAGGAGTAGCAATGGGTTTTTTTTGCGATTAACCCATTGTTAGGGCGCTTAATATGTGGTAAAGAATTCACTTTTCATTTGTAAAATTTGTCAAGAAATGACTCCCTGGCATTTTTAACCAATAAAGGTAGTATATTTACAGGTTGTAAACGTTGTCCTTCCGGCAAATTTGTAGCATCAGACAATATTGTTGCTTAAAAAAGGCATAAGCTTTATTAAATTTATTTAATAGTTTGTATCAAATCTAAAAAAAATATTTTAACAGCTCAAAATAGCATTCTTAATTATTTTTAAACGAGAATAATACCTTGATATCTTAATACTTTACAACTTAGATTAAAATTGTATATAACTTCATTAATCTTTTCATAGTGGAAGAAAAAATAGTTAAAGGTAGTACAATCACTTTGTTGGCAGAGGGTTGTTGAGGCATTGGTCATCGCTCTTTAGTTTTTTATGAGAAGCCATTATGATTTTAAGAGTTCCTTGGCTTCAGCACGCTTTAATCCAACACGTTAGTCTTCTTTGAGTCCAGGGAGAAACATAATGCTATCCATATATCTTTAGGCCCATTACGACTCGATACGTCTACATCCGCGAATGTAGTTAAACTCTTTGCAAAATCTGTTTACCAAATTAGATAGAGAAAGATTTGATATCTCTCGTGCCTTTGAGGACACGCAAAGAGAGTATTTTCGGCATACTGCGTCAGTTAATGACGTGACCTTAAATTACATTTTAAAAGAATGACTTTAAGACTCACACAAACTAGATCCAGAGAAGGGCCTTAGTTCGAGCCATCTTGCACATCACTTCAAGGATTGAAGTTAAATTCTTGTTAGGAAAAACTTTTTTCTTTCGTGTCCAAATTCATTATTCTTAAAATTGTAGTATTAAAAAGTTCCACTAAGTCTGATATAAGATTACAATCCTTAAATTTTAACTAAACAAATATCTGGCATTTGCATGGAAAGTTTCAAACTTTCTAAGAACTAAAAAAAATGTGGGAAAGGATTTTCTGTTTTTCAAAATAGATTCGTGTAGCATTAGGTGATTTTTTTGTTTTCTTTCTAGTCTCTAAAGGATTTAGGATAAATCCTCTGAACTTAAGTTCGAGCGCTCATTTGAATAGTGGTGGTCTTATGTAAAAAGTACTAATCGTAATTCAGAAATATTTCTTACAAATTGTTTAAACTAATATCATTGAGTATTTATTCCTTATGATTCTTTATTAATATCACAAAACACTATTTAACAGATACAACCTGGGAGGAAATTAACACTAGACTATTATAGTTTTCCATATAATAAAATTAATAGAACTAATCACACATTGCATTTTGTTTTATTATGTTGGTATCATAATTTGAAGTAGAAATATATTAAAGTTTAGAGTCCAAATCCATTTTATTAATATATACAGACAAATGATGCGCTCAGTCAATATTTACAATAATATCCCTTCTTCTTTAGGACTGCTGCAAAACGATTTGGTAAGCTGAACACCAAATTTGTGATGAATATATTGACTGTTATTGCTATATTTTTAGTTTAATAAGCAGCCGCAAATGCTAACACTTAGATAACTTTTGTATCTCCCATCAATTCCAGCATTCACCACAAATTCTCTGTTGGGTCCAAATCTGGCAAATTCAAGGGCCAAGGTTTAAAAAGTTGGATGTTAAGTTCAGCCAAGAATTGAGTTAGTATTATCCTATGCGTCAAGTTGCGCCATTATGTTGAAAATACAGTTATTATCGCTGGATTGGTCCTGAATCTCAGGGAAAAGGGGATTATGAAGCACTTTTTTGTACCATTTTCATTTCATTAGAATATTCTAGGGCAAAATCGTTAGTGCTCTAGTTACTTTAGATAAGAAACAGCCACAGACATGGAAACTGTCCGAATTTTCCAAGTAGGCACGACACCAAACTCCAAAAAGCATTCGGCTTTTTTCTTCGAAACAATGGATCATCGAGATGCTTCAAACAGGCCGAAGGGAGCCTCATTAGACAATATCTATTCTTTATATTACCTAAAGCGTGGAGCCTATCTATAAGGTTATTTTTGGTGAGATGTGGCTTCTTCACAGCCCTTCTCGACTTGACACCTTTGTCGAAATCTCTCCGCCTCACTGTGCGCGCTGAAGCGTTTACACATGCTTCTATAGCATCGTGAGCAAGTTTGGCACTGAAACAAACCCCATCCTTTTGCAGGAACCTTATCATGAGGTGATTTCGGAGTCCATTTAAAGCACTTGAGATTCCAAATAATTGTTCACAGGAGAATAACTAAGCTTTTTTTTAAACTCATTAAGGATTCTAAATATGGTGCTCTTTGATGCAATACCATTACCAAAAGACTTCCTTAAATTTCAGTTCACTTCAGTGCAGAGCAATGATGGCTGAACTCTTCTTCTTTTGAAAGAATGATTTCTAAAATTGATAAAGATTTAAACATTTATTTTAACCAAAAATTATTATAAACTAGATTATAATTACACATCATTCACCTCCTACAGAAACATGACAGGAAGACCATTTTGATTCAGCGAAGTAATTCCGTTCTATCTTATTTTTTTAAATGCTGAAACTTTAAAAAACTTTCAATAATTTAAATATTTTAATAATTATTTCTATCACATAAATTTTTAAAAGGACTGAAAAAAACAAAGCAATATAATCGTCTCAAAACCTAGCCAAACACATTCGTCTCATCCTTCCTCCTCCCTCTCTTGCACACACATCATATGACTTTTGGATCCTGAAAACTTGCGAAACGGGTTTTCATATCCATGCTACAGGTTCACGAAACGGGTGACCCTCCCTCGGGCCAGGAGTAGATCATTGGGGAGAAGGGGGAACAAAACACATTACTACCGCTTCATCTGTCCTTATTTCATCCAACTAGGGCCAGTTGCCTTTGGTCTTCGCAGTGATTGGCATGTTGATATTTATGGCTCAGTCCTTGGTCCCCTCCTCTTTCCCATTTACTTTCTTCTTCTTGGCTCTCATTCTTGCGATTTGGGCCTGATCTTACACCTCTATGCTGATGATACTCAGGTATACCTTTCCTCATCCCCTGTGTCCTTCTCTTAATCAATTACCAAGCTCCTTACAGCCTACACCTCCATAAACAAATGGCTGTCTGCCAACTTTCTGAAACTTAACCATGATAAAACTGAAGTTATCCTTATCGGTACCGCTTTGATGATGGGGAAATCTAAAGGTTTCTTTCCCTCACTTAGCCCTGAGGAAACTAATGTCGCCTTTTCTGATACTGTCAGTAATCTTGGTGTTATTTTCGACGAGCAACTCTCTTTTAACCCTCACATCCATCGTATCTGTAAGTCTTTCCTTAGTTTACTTCGCAAATTCTCACGTGTTCGATCCAATTTTGATCGACGAAGCCTTCAGACTGCTATTCATGCCTTCGTCACCTCACGCTTAGACTACTGCAATTCTCTTCTAGTGAATCTCACTTCTTCATCACTTCGCCCCCTACAACTAGTTTAAAATTATGCTGCCCGGCTCCTCCTCCGTTGCCCCTGGTTCTCTCATTCGATTGCTCTGTTACAGAAGCTACACTGGTTGCCTATTCGCTTCCGTACCCACTATAAAATTCTTCTCATCACCTACAAGACCCTAATCTTCGAAGCTCCACCTTATCTTTCGTCTACACTTTCCCGTCGTCACACTCCTCGGAACTCCCGGTTAACCTCGTTCCCATCCTAAACACTCCTTGTTCGGGGGACTCTGCTCGATGGATGACAGTTCCTCTCAGTTTGTGATTCTAGACTCTGGAATGCTCTTCCTGCCGAAATCCGATCTTCTCCCTCTCTTGCTACTTACAAATGTCTCACGAAGTCTCATCTCTTCAGAATGCCTTCTCTTCCCTGAAAACTTTCTCTACACTCGCTACACAACCTGCGCACTGAGAGGGCTAAAAGCCTTTAAGGGCGCATTATAAATACCTATTATTATTATTATATAAGGCACAAGCCTTATATGTTCAATTATTGGCCTAATATTTCCGTTTACTTCCAAATAGGAGACTGGAAACTACACTCAAATAATTCATTGATCCTTTCACTTATCCTCTTATGCAACAAAAGATGGGGCTCTTTCTTTGATACTAGCAAAACTATTGCGTTTGTAGGCATAGAAAATATGCCATGAAGGTGTTCTTATTTGAAAATTTTATTTAAGAAAAAGATAGTTTGTGTGACCATCGAAAGAATTTTGGTTAAGAGAAGGAAGAATAATTAAAGTAACGGATAGGGGGCTGGCTAAAAAAATGCAGCTAGAGAGATTGAGCGTTGTATTCAGTCAAACAAAAGGTGTCAGAAGAGTTAGTGCGCAGTGAAAAAATGCTTAAGTAAAGTTTTAATAAGTTTATTTTTATCTACGATATTGCAGTTTTCCTAAAATAAATGTTGAACCTGTCCCCCAAAGGCCTGACAACACGTCTGCGCATGTCACTACATCTTATCGAACAAATTCTCTAGGGTGGCGTGAGTGAGTGTTCGGTGTGCTTGGTAAAGGCTGTTTTTAACTTTTCCACTCATGCACCCATGTCTTAAGTATGTCACAGAGATAAAAATTGATTGATTTGAGGGCCGTAGTCCTTCATTGTAACCAGCAAAAAGTCCTTCAAAAATTGTAGTGATCACGAGCCATATAGGCAGTTCTCCATCTTGTTGAAACCACTCTTCTTCAACTCACGCTCATTGAGCTAGTAGAGGAATGGTTCTTAAATGTGAGTGCGGTAAAGTTCGGCGTTTATGGTGACGTCGAAGAAAAATGGGCCAATGATATTCGTACGATTTAAAGCACATCATACCTTGATCTTCTGATCCTGTAGAGGAATTTAATTTAGTTCATCAGGTGTTCTGTGCTGAATAGATGAGGGGTGTGGTTGTTCAAGAATCTTGAAAGATAAAAACATGCCTCCGCGGTGAAGTAGGTTACATCAAGGATGTTTTCTTCTGACTCACGAAGGAAGTTGCAAAACTTATTGCAGTAATCAACGCGAAAGTTGTGATCACGCTATTTCTACATATATAAACAAACCACAATTTATTCCTGAGAATGTCTTGCTCTGTACTCTTTGCTAAATGGACCTGCTCAGATAACCATCTTTTAAACTTTTTTGAACTCTTCAAAATCCTTTCTTAGATCTCAACTTTTCTTCTGAGGTTGAGGGCCTAAAATTGCTCGTGTGGCATGACAGTAACTCTTCGGACACCCAGTTAGAAAAAAAACGAAATCTTTATCAGTAAAGAACATTTTAAACCACATAATAGTGAATTATTTAATTTTCTAAGACGATGTGTTGTTCTGGCAAATAAACATCAAAGTAAGTACATACAAACCTAGTCTTTCAGTATCTAATTATAATTCACTCGCCTCGACGACCACCCGTGAAACGCCGCACAACGACCGGCAACCGAAAGTAGAACATAGCCTCATTTGATAATATTGTGGTACGGAAGAACAAATTAGGACGATTGACCTAGGAAGACCGATAGCATCTCCACCTTACATGCAGAGTTCTTTTGCAATCCTGAAAATTGAAGATTTATGACAGTAAATGCATCACGACTTGGTCTTGACAGTAGGAGAATATTCATTGCTGCTGTTTCTATCGCACGATATTTTTCTCTGAAGTCCATCATTAAAGTCTTATAGATTGAGCCTGGATGTATTGATAATATTGGAAATTATTGTTGATAAAGCTCTATCTCTGTCTTCCTGTCAATTACTTTCGCTATTCATATGGCCTTCGCTTAACATTGACTTTCGTATCGCGTTCCTTGAAGCAGAATTCCCTCGCCATTTCACTTATTTTTTTAGCCTAAGGAGTAATAATTCAAAGGTTTATAAGAAGTTCACTGTCGCAAATTATATTTTAGTAATATATTTCTTTTCTCATCATTATTATTTTCTGTTTTAATTATCATATCTCTTTTTATATCTTACTAGAGCTTGTAACATATATTCAGAGTACTAACGATCATGTTGCACAATATTTTGCCGTAATTAACACAATTAATAACCCTCTTATGCCCCTTCGCCGACTATTACAAGAGATTGAATCCTGAAGAAAACAAATCAGTGAAAAGGTAAGGGTATATAGTGTAGGATGACGACCTCAAAGGATCACCTTGAACTCCCCTCTTTTTCGAGTAGAGTCCGCGTGGTCTCAAACAGAATCCTAAGGAAGGATAATCACGAAGGTTCTTACGTGGAAGCTGGTAAGACACCCCACTTGCGGTTGCCTAAATCAGCCTCCCCCAATTACCCAAGGACAAATTAATAGCTCGCCAGACAGGAGACTCTGGTCAACCCCCCTGCCACGAGGCCAGAATTGGCGTCAGACGATCAACTTTTCAAAATCTTACTCGAGAGAGAGGACAGCTCACGACCATCGAAGATCCGTCCCCCTTTCGTCTCGAGTCGAGCGTTGAAGTTTGAAGTTCTCGTTGGCTAGATTACCACTATGAACATTTGACTATCCTCTATATGCAAGTTCGTGCGACATACGCCTCTCATCCCTTTCACGAAAGTACGTCGCCGCGTCGGAGTGCACTTCCCCAAGTTCTTTCTTGAGGTATTAGACTCTCAATGCAAGATCTCATCGCCGCAAGATCTTTTCATCCCGTGCAATCCGACTCTTGGTTCTGTCACCACACCCCCACGTCTCCGAGAAGAGACATCCCTCTTTGGTCTCGAGTCGAATCACAGAAGTTTGAAGGTCTCGTCCATCGAAAATACGTCACCATTTCGTCCCGTGCAAACCGACTTTCGGTTCAGGCACCGCCTCGCCTTTTCCGAAAAGATTTATCCCCCTTTCCTCTCGAGTCAAGCCACTGAAGTTTGAAGGTCTCGTCCGTCCATCGAAGATACCTACCCCTTTCGGCTCTAGTCGAGCCCCTGAAGTTTGAAGTTCTCATTGGCTAGATCACCACCGTGAACATTTCACCGTGCTCTATAGGCAAATTTGTGAAGCGGTTTCTTTGAAGACTTCGTGTGACCTACTACTCACATCCCGTTTACGAAATACGTCACCCCGTCAGAGTTTACTCCCTCAAGCCTAAGTGTATCTCGCTACTCTGCTCACAACTATTTCATCTTGCTCCAATCTCACATCGCGCTTCCTTGAGGTAATAAACTCGCATTACAAGGTGTCATCGCCGCGTTGCATATCTTCTCATCCAGTGCAATCGGAGTCTTGGTTCCTCCACCACCTCCCCCTTCTCCGAAAAGACACGTCCACCTTTCGTTCTCGAGTCTAACCTCTGAAGTTTGAAGGTCTTGTCCCCTCGAAGATACGTCGCTTTTTTCGTCCAGTGTAATCCGAGTCTTGGTTCGTTCACCACCTTCCACTACTCCTAGAATATACGTCCCACTTTCGTCTCGAGTCGAGCCCCTAAATTTGAGGTCTCGTCCCTCGAAGATACGCACCCCATTTGTCTCAACTCGAGCCATGAAGTATGAAGGTCTGGTCCCTCGAAGATACGTACCTCTTTTGTCTCAAGTCGAACCCCTGAAGTTTGAAGGTTTCGTCGGCTAGATCACTACCGAGAACTTTTGACAAACCTTTATAGCGGGGATTCTTAACCTGGGATGCATGGATGGCTTTCAAGTGGTTCGTGAGGGTCAGATTAAAAAAGTAAATGGATGCGTTTCAAGGGGTCCATGGGGGTCAGATTAAAAAAAATGTTTCCCATTAAAATGAATGAAATAAAACGCACCTTGCCACTGCTTATATAGATCAGTGTTTCTCAATCTTTTTTTACCCATGGATCCTTTTCCTTTTAAAAAAAATTTGGTGGCCCCAAAGCTCCCAAATTTTTTACTAATAAGCAAAGGAATTGTATCAATAAGTAAAAGAATAGTAAATAATTATGCTTATTTTGGAGAAGGAATTTAAGTTTAAACTAATACAAATAAATTATTTAATAGTTAAGCTTTATGGAGCATTTATGTACATTAGTAACTAATTCATAATATACTTTTAAATAGATAAGTAAGTAATTAAATAAAAAATGTTGATTTATTCGATGAGATCCCTGTGACTGATGTTGCTCAGCGATTTTTTTTATATTCGGCTCCATCGATGTCAATGATAGTCGAAGATCACCCCTTTGCACAATGTCAAGTCTATTACGAGCTTTTGACAATAAGTGAGAAACACGACTAAATCCTGATTCAACAAGGTAGATGATGACAAAGCAATGACGTAGAGTTGTGCTTTATCCCAGAGTAGTGGATACTTTTTAGCAGCTTTATTTGTTTTCCATATATCATGCTTCCCATCTTTATATTTTGCCTGCAATATTTCATCATTTTGTAATTCAATGAGGGTTTCCTGTAAAGAAATGTCTACATCGGCAACATTAACTTCGAAAGGAATTGTTACCCAAGATGGTATATCCATCATGAGTAAGTCACTAAACTGAGCTTGCATATCTTTGTGTAAATTTTCCAAATATTCACCATACAATGCAAGATCACCATCGTGCAGATCGCTGCTAATTGAGACCAAATAAGGAAACTGTTCAAATGCACGACGTCTGATATTAATCTTGTACAACTATAGGTTCCTCAGGAAAGCAGTAATTGCACCTTTACTGGATATGAGATCAGAATTTTTTCCTTGGAGCTGTTTATTAAGTAAATTGATTTTTTCAAATATATCTGATAAGTAAAATACATCCCATTTAGTTGCAAGAAGTTGTTCTCCAAGATGGGTGTTGGCCAGAAATAAGACAATAGAATCCCAAAGTGCAATAAAACGATAAAGACAATTCTCCTTTGACAACCATCTCACCTCTGTATGCATTACCAGACGTTCAAACTCTTCTCCATTTTGACTACAGAATTTACGAAAGAGGCGGGCTCTTCGAGAATTTGATTTAGTATGGTTAACCACTTTTATCACTAAAATAAGGACATCATGTAGGCGTCCAGCCAATTTCTGAGCAAATTAGTGTTGATGGTGTATCACACAGTGTATGTAAAATACTCCGGGGAAAGCTTGTTTTAAGTGTGCAATAAAACCTTTGTATCTGCCAGTCATGGATGATACACTATCAGTAGCACATGCTATTATGTTTTTGAGTGGAATATTGCTTTCCTTGAAATATGTAACAACTTCATTAAAAATTGTATCACCTCTTGTGTGTGTCTTAAGACTTCTAAGGAAAAGCATTTCCTCTCCGGGTCCTTGATCATCCATAAATTTAACATATGTTAGTAGAATTACTTCATTATCTCTTAATGTTGATTCATCAAGATGAAAAGCTAACTGGTTTACTTGCAAGTTAGCCATTAATTGCTTTTCAACATCCTCTGCCATTTCATCAATGCATCGTGACACAGATAAGTTGCTTAACGGGATGGAATTAGTGATTTCACTTGCATTTTGTTTCAGAACTAATGAAATTATAACATACACTGCTGGCAAAATTACTGTTTCACCAATATTATGAAGTTTTCCAGCCCTTGCTATTATCTTGCTAATATCATAAGATGCTAATAAACCAACATTTAGTTTGCTTACTTGGCTGTTAAACCCTTGAACCACTTTTTTTCTTGCTTGAATATCATCACGAAATTTTCTAAAGTATTGTACTGTGTCGTAGAATGGACTCTCGACGATATACTATATATAACTATTCGTTGAGGGAACTCCTTTAATTATCTTAGAGTGCGTCGATGTCTGGCTGGCCGATATTATGTATCTTCGATATGCTTAAGAAGTGGAACTGAGCTCAAGGATAATAATATTGCTATCATTAATAAAATAGAGTTTTATTAATAATAACTATCAACATAACACAAAACGGAAAATATTGACATAAACAGAGAATTGGAAAGGGTCGTAAAAACTCGAGCTAATCCGAGGATTGAAAGATTTAAAAAGGTAAAACAAATATAAAGTTAAAGGGAATGGAGGTTTCGCTAAATCATTTAAAGCACAGGATAGAATTGACAAAAGAGTTAAATACTCAAAGGGAACGTTTGGCTTACGTAATTTAGACTTGTTGTGCAGAGAAGGCGACGTGAAGGAATTTTCAAGCCGCTGGCGAGTTCCAGCCGAAAAGAAGGGGGGGGGATTAAATGATTCTGACGTGGCGTCTTGGGAATGAGAACCGTTTCTTGACGAAAGGCTTGAAGAACAATAGCTGTTCTACGTTGTTCTCTTCTGAACAACAGGAGGTGTGAGAACCGTCTCTTGTCTACGGGCTCAAGAACAATGGCTGTTCTAATGTTGTTCTCTTCTGAACAACAAGGGGAAAGGGTGAGAACCGTTTCTTGGCGAACGGGCTCAAACGAACAATGGCTGTTCTAACGTTGTTTCTTCTGAACAACAGGGGAAGGGGTGAGAACCGTTTCTTGTCAACGGGCTCGAACGAACAATGGCTGTTCTAACGTTGTTCTCTTCTGAACAACAGGGGAAGGGTGAGAACCGTTTCATGGCGAACGGACTCAAACGAAAAATGGCTGTTCTAACGTTGTTCTCTTTCTGAACAACAGGGGAAGCCTTTGTGGACTCGGCGTCACGGAGGCTCGAACCTTGGCACTCAAGGGATATTGTCCTTCTTCTGGACAAGTGATGGTGAATCTCGAGGTCGAGGTCCCTTGGCGCACAAGGTGAGAGAGGGTCTGGGTGATGTTTCGCGACGAAAATCTGGATCTCCAATCTCATCTTAGTGGTAAATTTTCCATCTCAATAGTCGAGACACTCCCTTAACGTGGGGTACAATGGAGTGGGAGCTTCGAGGAAATGCACAGCCGAGCCTGGGAACAATGCCTTTTCTGTCCATAAGCCTAACTCAATCTGGCGAGGTCGGCATGTGGGGGCGAACGAGGGAAGATAAACCTCCTTGTTTAAACATTGACTCAGGTGGCTGCGATAAGGCGCCAAGCTTCAAAGCGAAGATGCACGTGGGGAGCATCGTGGTTTTAAATAACATGTGATGGTGGTTGAAATTAACGCGGCCTCAACTTGTTCTATCACACCCGTCCATTCCGTGGAAAGTTGTCACTGTGAAAAAAAAGAGAGAAGGGACCGTACCTTCCTGCACCTAACTAGTATTACTTCAATACATATGATTATTTTGATCTTTAGATTACAGTGGATAATAACCTTTGATACAAACTTAATAAAAAAAAAAATGGGCATGGAACAATGAAATGATATAAAATTAGTACATACGGGACAAAATAATTTATACGTAAATTAATGGGTACAAATATATATACGTACAAAAAAAATAGAAATTGAGCGTTACAAAATTCAGACATATATGTACATTAACTAGTTATAATAAGAGAGAATCTAATTTAGGTCGTACAAGACGGTAAATACCTACATGGAGATACTAATCCTATGAGTACAATTACTCTTCGGTATTCGGTAACGCATTCCTACTGAGTGCGTCAGCGACCTGGTTATCGGAACCTTTTATATAATTTATTTTAAATTTATACTCTTGCAAGAGTAAACTCCAGCGCATGATTCAGCCGTTAGAGTGCCGCAAATTCCTAATATAGGCTAACGGACGGTGGTCGGTTCCTATCTGAAATTCTTTTCCTATCAAGTACCTTTTGAATTTGTCTATAACCCAGATAATTGATAGAGCTTCCTTCTATAGTGGCATATCTCTTTTCGCGTGGTAATAATTGACGACTAGCATATGCAACTGGATGACTCTTTCCTTCATCCTCGTATTAAAGGAGTACACCTCCAATGCCCTCGTTGGACGCGTCGGTCTTAATCCCAAAGGATTTTTCCGGGTTAGGCAACTTTAAAATGATTGCAGAAATGAGCTTACTCTTGAGCTGATTAAAATGGAAAATAGCGACATAATTCCAACGTAGACGATCGGGTGAATTCTTTTTTTGAAGTGGGCTGAGGGGCGCCGAAATTGCAGCGAATTTCGGAACAAATCGCTGATAGTACGAAGCTGATTCTAGGAACGATCTTAATTTCTTCTTTGTAATCGGAAGGGGCATGTCGGCGATTGCCTTAATCTTATCCTCTTGGGGAGCTAACTTGCTTTGTCCTATTTTGAAACCCCAGTATTTTATGGTTTTGTGGGCAAAATGGTATTTGCTGGGGCCGATGGTGAGGCCATTTTTGCGCAGTCGCTCGAAAAGAGCTATTGGGGCGGTTAAATGGTTATTCCATTCAAATAGTTCTTGTAGCTAACTCTTTTGATGTGGTGTCAGCTGCGCGTCAATATCCAGGTCAGAGGGTTCAAAAGACTCGCCTGGTAGGGAAGGAGGAGGGTAATCGGCATCAGGTTGGATGCACACTGTCTGTATTACATTAAGGGACTCCGCGGGGTAATCTTCATCAAGCGCCGATGTTTCGTCCAGTGCTACGAAGATATCTCCATGGGCACGTTGGGGGTACTTTTTCTCTTGGGGTCCACGGACAGTCTCCGTGTCCTTGTCTTGGGCCTTATCGCCTAAGGGTGTTAGTAATTCACACTCCATTGGTGCCGTCTTAAAGTCCTGGTTAGGGGTCTCCGAGAAATCGGACGGTATCTGGGTTCTGATGGGGACGGGCTCCTGGGCTCCTTTCTTAGCTCGGCCTCGAGGAAGGGTGGCCTAAGACACATGGTCGGAACTTACTTGGGGGCTCTGTCCTATAAGTATGGAACAGAATTGTATGGGTGCTGAAATGACTTCAGCCCAGCCATCATAATATTAACACTGCAGGTAACATCTAACGACGGGGAATTGGTTCGCGCGCCCAAGGTAGTCATGTACCACCGCGAATCTTTCGTGGGTAGGGTCCACTGGGGGGGAGGAGTTAGTCGGACACGATGAAACACGTACATCCTGTGTCCCTGACGAGAGTCGACACTCGGCAGCCGTTCACGCTGCCCTCCTCAAATTTCAAAGTTCCCGGAGAACTTTTATCAAAAATAAAATTCACCTGGTGCCCTGACGGAGGGGGAGAAGTTGCTGCTTGGGTCTGCACCACCGGGGGAGCCGAGGTGGCATTAATCTGGTGAACTTGGTGGGCTGGTCCGCTTCTAAGCCTAGAATTTTGGGGGCAATTCCAGCTCATGTAGTTTTCTACACCACAGGTAAAGCATATGATTGGTCGCTTCGGGAAGAGAGAGTTTGAGGAGAAATCTTAACGGGAGGTTTGGAGTCTCGTTGTTGGTTTTGGGGAATGAAGTTTTGGGGTTTTACGCAGCTCGGAAACTTTTTAAGGTAGTCATGTACCACCTCAAACTTTTCGTGGTTAGGGTCCACTGGGGGAAGGAGTTCGTCGGACACGATGAAACACGTACATCCTGTGTCTCTGTCGAGAGTCGATACTCGGCAGCAGTTCACGCTGCCCTTCTCAAATTTCAAAGTTCCCGATGAACTTTTATCGAAAATAAAATTTACCTGGTGGCCTGACGGAGGGGGGAAAGTTTCTGCTTGAACACGAGCTAATTTAATCTGATGGTGAAGCTCAGCTTGTCTTATGCGTTCCTCTCTTTCTCTTTCTTCTCGTTGGATTTCTCTTCCTCTTTCTTCTCTTTCTCTTAAGTTTTATCTTTCCGTTCTTTGCTCTTCTTGAACGTACTTAATTAGTTCTTTTCCGGAGAGTCCCAAGGATTCTCCTTGCGCTTTAAAGATTTCGAACTGAGTCATCTTTGCACTTGGGTGCGAAATAGTCAACCAACTACAATTCCTTGCAACAAGAATTATGCCTTCTAGAGAAATAGCCTACCTAAATATGGGCACTGACCTATTTGTACTTGGTTTCTTGATCTAAATAACCACTGACTAAAAATAAAAAAACACAAAAAAATTATTATAACAGTTCCTTGAGCTACTTCAGCTTCTTAAGTTTCCAAAAAAAAGGGGATATCAATCGTTAAAACAAAAGGGAACTACTATACTCTATTATTATACCGAATAACACTATGCTTTACTTGACTGAGACCAGTGTTTGCAAAGATATAGCGTTAAACCTTACACACCTGATACAAAATTTAAATAGTATATATATATATATATATGTCGTAGAATGGACTTTCGACGATATACCATATATAACTATTCGTTGAGGGAACTTATTTAATTATCTTAGAGTGCGTCGATGTCTGGCTGGCCGATATTATGTATCTAGGAAATGCTTAAGAAGTGGAACTGAGCTCAAGGATAATAATATTGCTATCATTAATAAAATAGAGTTTTATTAATAATAACTATCACCTCACACAAAACGGAAAATATTGACATAAACAGAGAATTGGAAAGGGTCGTGAGAACTCGAGCTAATCAAAGACCACTCTACAGTTTCAACTTCTTATTCAAGACAAACAAGAACAACCGCCTCACTAAAATAAACTAGTTTACAATAGAGAAAGTAGTATTTGTGGTATATTTGAACAGAATAAAAATAATTTTGTTTAATTTGCATGAGTAGAATCTACTTTTAAATTGAAAAAGAGTGAGTTATTTGTTAAGATTGTTTACTTTATCTATAATTTTCTATGCTATAGGCGTACATGTATGAGGCAATAATAATTATATTATGTCAATAAAATAAAGTACATATATTAATTGCATGCAAAGTTGTTTTTAGGACTTTTATGTGAAAACTTCCTTGGTGGGGGTCTATAGCTTTCATCACCTTTCTTAAAGTGGTCCATGACTGAATAAAGGTTAAGAACCCCTGCTCTATAGGCAAGATCGTGAAGCGGTTTCTTCGAAGAGTTCGTCTGGCATACTCTTTTCATTCCGTTCACGAAAGTACGTCGCCCCGTCTGAGTGCGCCCCCAAAAGCCTAAGTGTATCTCGTTACTCCGCTCATGAGTAAGTCATCTTGTCCAACCTCACCTTGCTCTTCCTTGAAGTAATCGACTTCCATTGCAAGATCTCATCACCGCGATGCAAGATCTTTTCACCCATGCAGTCCGAGTCTTGGTTCTGTCGCCACCCCCCGCCCTTTCCCTGAGAAGTGACGTGCCCCCTTCGTCTTGTGTCGAGCCCCTCAATTTTGAAAGTCTCGTTCCTCGAAGATACTTCCCCCTTTCGTCCAGTGCCATCCGAGTCTTAGTTCCGTCACCACCTCTCCTTTCTCCGAGAAGATACGTCTGCCTTTCGCCTCGAGTCGAGCCCCTGAAGTTTAAGGTCTCGTCCCTCGAAGATACCTCCCCTTTTGCTCTTCCTTGATGTAATCGACTCCCATTGCAAGATCTCATCGCCACAGTGCAAGATAATTTCATCACGTCAATCCGACTCTTGGTTCCTTTACTAACTCCCCCACCTCCAGGAAGATTTATACCCCTTTCGAAAGTCTCGAGTCGAGCCCCTAAAGTTTAAAGTTCTCATCGGCTAGTTTACCACCGTGAAACTTTTGACCATCTCTATGCGCAAGTTCGTGAAGCAATTTCTTCGAAGAGTTCGCGCGACATACTCCTCTCATTCCGTTCAAGAAAGTACGTCACCCTCTCCGAGTGCACTTGCCCAAGCGTAAGTGTATCTCTCTACTCCGCTCACAAGTAATTCATCTTGCTACATCCTCACCTCGTACCTCCTTGAGCTAATAGACTCCCAATGCAAGATCTCATCGCCCGCTACAAGATCTTCTTATCCTGTGCAATCCGAGTCTTGGATCCGTCACCACCTTCTCCTTCTGCGAGAAGCTAGTCCGTAAGGTAAAGGTCATTCCGCCGTTTTTTTAAAATCCTCCCTAGGGGTTATTTCCCACTGCTATAATTTGTTAATTACCGAATATCCTTTTCATTTCCCAATTGCATTAATACATGTCCGATCTGCTCATTGTAATTGCCTAGTACTTCAATCTTGACCCCTGAATATTTTTTGATATTAGTTTTTTTTAATTAAATCATTTATTTTAAAGGTAGTCTCCTTAAATAAGCTTGAATGAATCCTGGCATTTTACAAACCCTTTAAGGCCAGCCTGACGCACTCGCATACTGACTCCTTTTGTTTGAGACTCGCATTCAACTGGAGCGAGGCCTAACTCCCCTCTCTTCATTCACGCACGGCCTCTCAGCTTTCGGCTGCATATTTATGATTGCCTGACCCACAGACTAGGTTGTACATCAATAATACCTCGACATATAGTGTTTAGTAATTGTCCCCGTCCCCGAAATAACCTTTGAAAATATTAAGAAGAAAAGAGTTCACCTAGAAAAATATTTGGCACCAACAGAGTGAGCAAAGCTAATCGTTTACTAAAGTCTTACTTGGAGGATTTTACGCAACAAATTTTCCTGGGGATTGTTTTTATAAAAGATTATCAAAAGTTGCCCTGAGAGTCTACATGAGGTCTTTTTGGAAATGATTAAGATATGGTAAATTCTCCCGAATAGGAGAGAATCACGTATGGAAGAATTTCTTGTGTAAAAGGAAGAAGTAAATTTGGTAACCTTTCTGACCCTGTGCTAACTCAAAACATAAACAAGTTTCCTTGCATGCCACCAGAAGAAGAAAGAGCTATCCACCAGGTAATAGATGAATGGCTTGTGAAATAGTTAAAATAATCAATTAATAAGAAATAAGAAGGTCGATGTAAAAAAATTTACCAACTTGTTTCAATAATCTTATGATGCCTACAAATTATCGAATAATGCATGTTAAAAACACCAGAAGGGAAGGAAGCGTACATATAAAAATGAATCCGGCAAACACAATTGCTCAAAAACTATTAAAAGATTCCAGTTGATCAAGATTGGGCAACGAAAAGAAATCAAAAGCGTACGGATCTTATCTTATTTTCTTTGTTCTCTGAGTGCACGTATTTGTTTTTCTTAATAGATTGTTAGCTTTCAATGTATTATCTCAAGTTTTTCATTCTTTACTATTATTGCTGTTCGTGTTACCAAAATTAAAGCAAATAATAAAGAGTAGTCCAAACCTTTCATTGCAAAGACTGAAAGTCATGATATTATCCAATTAAATTCCATTTTTCAAAAAGGAATTTAAGAAATTTCACACTGTGCATTTAATTAGCGCTCGGCACAGAGTTATTTAATGGTACTATAGCATCTTTTTAAATATTTTTGCAGTCTTTTTTCATACAGCAGAGGATTTGAAAATGTTGCTCAAATAAGCTGGCAAATATGAATTAATATGCAAGGACAAATTTTCAGTGAATTGGGCTTCATGGAGAATGGATTCTTACCTGTAGCTGATAAATAAACTTCATAAAATTAATAAATAACTTCAAATTAATCTTTCAAATCGCTTAAATCTTTTAATTTTGACAAAAATATTATAAACCAAGAGCGTTAAATGCAAAGTTTGACTATAATACAAATTGATAATTTTCCATTAATTTTTCCTTTGATGTTATAATTAAATAAAATATCTAACAAATATTTCCGCGGAGTTTATCGAGCAAATATTAAAATGTAATATTTGCATACTTTGCTGTAAGAAAATGGATGAAAGACGAATATTAACACTTTAATACGAGTAGGATAATAGTTGGTGACAGGAAATTTTTCATAACGCTATAAATACACTCGCATAGAAACTTAATTATTAAATTGATCGCAACTATTGAAATAAAATAAAAGAAAAGGCTGAGTCTACACTTGCAACTCATTTGCCGTTACTCTCCTTCCTTAGGGCCCATGCCTCCCTTCTCAAGGACTATATTGAATGCTACCAAACCGAGTAACAACCTCCGGTTGCAAGTGTTCGGTGTGCGGCGATAGCAATTACACATGAGTTGCATCACCTTAACCTCAGCCATCCCTAGCATAGCTTCTCCGTAAACTTACTAATGTTCACCAGGACTTTGATCACACTTGCTTCTATATTACTATTCATACTCTTTTTACATACCTTCTTGATTATTAAACCTACATCTCGCTATCTTGCAAGCTTCCACTCTGCGAAAAACCCCAAACTGTTCCAGACGTTTCGGCTCTTGTCATTTTTCCCTTTGGGTATTACACGCGTGCGCTTCCCCCTCGTGCTCAATGATCTTTGCTGGTTTCTCATTCAAAAAGGATCCAATCACCTTTCAGCTCCTTCTTTTTTAATATAAAACTTAAATCCGGCAATACGTTCCTAGCTTCCTCCCTTCCCTAATGATATTGACCTTGCCAGCTAGAACATCTACTCTAAGACTCCGACCCCACCAGCCCCAGCAATTACTAATTCTGCCTTCTTTAATGTGTGTTGAATAAGTGATCGTTCTTTCTCAATATTTTGTTTTAGAATACTAAATAATCTCATGATACACGCAGGCCTTTTTATTAGGTGGTAGACAAGGGCTCGGTAAAGGCCAATTAATTCGAAGAGCGCCACTCCCAAAAATGTCTTATTCTTATTTACTTTTGCAAGAATATTTTACCTTTTAGTTTTTCTAAAGGTAATGAAAAATATTTTCAGTGGAGTAACAATTTCTTGAAGCCAATGAAGCCCACGTCATTACTCTATTCCTTGTATTTTTAATAACTCATCCGGCGGCCACCTCATTCCTCACTATCTACTAAAATAGCATATCATTAACCAAAATATAGTTATCAATATTAGACTCAAAATGAGTAGGTAACTTAAGTTCTTTCATTTTATTCTCCCCATGTACAGCTTGAAAATCAGAATTTTCGAAAGTGTGTGGAAGAAAATAAAGAGAATGTAACCTAGCAAGGATCAAATCCTACAAATCTAACTTAAACTTATCCCTTCTACGTAAAATAAATCTAACCTGTCATCCAGTTTTGTTCTTGCATTCTTTTACCCCGGCTTGACTTAATAATCCATATGCGCGGGATAAAAGTGATTCGAACTGAGTAACTTTTCTCAATCTGAAGATTCTTGGTCATGCTAATTGAGTACAATCAGGAATCAGAGAGTTTCCTAGGCGGAATATCTTGTCTCTAAATTGTAGAGTTCCTATAATTTTTAGGCGTGGGTAACTATAAATCTCACTATATCGGTCGGTCCCCGATTTGCTTCTTTTTGTTTTTAAAATAACATTGTAACTATTCATCCGATTATAACGAAGTTTGAAAGAGGTTAGCCCAGGAATTATAATTTTTTTTCTGGCAATAACTTTATAACTATTTGGCTGATTTTAACAAAAGGTTTAAACGCCTATGTTGTTTTCCATTCTCTTTCGAATGATATAATTTCCAAAATCATTTTCTTAAGTTAATCATTAAAGTCTTTTAGATTGAGCCTGGATGTATCGAAAATATCGGAAATTCTTGTTGAAAAAGCCCTGTGTCTGTCTCCTTGTCAATTATTTTCGCTATTCATATGGCCTTTGCTCAAAATTGACTTTCATTTCGCGTTCCTTGGAGCAGAATTCTCTCGCCATTGCACTTATTTTTCAGTCTAAGGAATAACATTTTAAAGGTCCAAACGAAGTTCACTGTTCCAAAATATATTTTAGTTATATATTTCTTTTCTCATCATCATCATTTTATGTTTCGATTATAACATTTCTTTTTATATCTTACTATAGCTTCTAATATATATTCGAAGTACTAACGATCATGTTGACAATATTTTGCTGTAATTAACACCATCAATCACACTGTTATGCCCCCTCCCCGACTATTACAAGAGGACGAATGCTATAAAGAAACAAATAGCGAAAAGGTTACTGTATATAGTTTTTCCTAATTGTCTCGGTGCCTCAAATGACCTTTGAAAAGGTTATTTGGCACCAACAGAGGGAGCAAAGTTAATCGGTTACTGTCGTCTCATTTGAAAGATTATAACTCCCCAAGTTTCCTGGAGAGCATTTTCTAAACGATTATCAAAAGTCGACCTGAGAATTTACATGATGTCACCTTGGAAATGATGAAAATAGGGCAAAGTCACTCAAATGGAAGAGAATAACTTATGGAAAATTTCTCGGGTAAAAGGAAGACAGCAATTTGGGACCCTTTCTGACCTTGTGCTAACTCACAACATATACAAGTTTCCTTGCGAGCTACCAGAAGAAGAAAGAGCCATCCACCAAGTGATAGATGAATGACCTGTGAAATAGTTAAATTAATCAATTAATAACAAGGTCGATCGAATAAAGTACACCAGCATGTTTCAATAATCTTATGCTTCCTACAAATTATACAATAATGTATGTTAAAAATATCAGAAGGGAAAAGGGCCTAAATATGAAAATGAATCCGGCAAACTCAATTGCTCAAAACTTTTAAAAAATTCTTTGTTCCATGAGTGCACATATTTGTTTTTCATTATCAATTGTTACCTTTGAATGAATTATCTCAAGTATTTCATACTTTATTATTGTGCTGTTCGTGATTCCAAAATTAAGGAATTAATTAAGAGTAGTCAAAAACCTTTCATTGCAGAAACTTCAAGTCATGATATTATCCAATTAAATTCCATTTTTCAAAAATAAATTTAGGCAATTTCCGGCTATGCATTTAATTAGAATTCAGCACAGTTAGTTAATGGTAATATAGCATGTTTTAACTATTTTCCAAAGAATCATATTACAGAACAGAAAAATTGAAATGTTGCTCAATTAAGCTGGCAAATATTAATTAACATGCGAGGAAAGTTGTTCAGTGAATTGGACTTCATGGAAATAGAATTTTACCTGTAGCTGGTAAATAAACTTCTTAAAATTAATAGGTAACTTCAAATTAAACTTTCGAAACGCTTAATCCTTTTGATGTTGAAAATAATCTTATTAACCAAGAGCATTAAATATAAAGTTTAACTATAATACACACTGATAATTTTCCATTAATTTTTCCTTTGATGATATAATAATATTTATATCTAACAAATATTTGCCCGGATTTTATCGAGCAAATATTCAAATGTAATATTCACGTATATTGCTGGCAGAAAATGGATCAAAGACGAATATTAACGCTTTAATACGAGTAGGATAACAGCCGGTGACTGGTAACTTATCATAACGCTATAAATACACTCGCATAGAAACTTAATTATTAAATTGATCGTAATTATTGAGATAAAATTAAATAAAGTTTGAGTCTACACTTGCAACTCATTTTGCCGTTACTCTCCTTCCTTAGGGCCCATGCCTCCCTTCTCAATGACTATATTGAATGCTACCAAACCAAGTAACAACCTCCGGTTGCAAGTGTTTGGTGTGCGGCGATAGCGATAACACAAAGGCGCTCTATTTTAACCTCAGAAATTCGTAGCATAACTTCTCCGTAAACTTACTAATGTTTACCAGGACTTTGATCACACTTGCTTATATATTACTATTGATACTCTTCTTACATCCCTCCTTGATTATTAAACCTACGTCTCGCTATCTTGCAAGCTTCCACTCTGCGAAAACCCCCAAACTGTTGCAGACGTTTCGGCTCTTGTCATTTTCCCCTTTGGGTGTTACACGCGTGCGCTTTCCCCTCATGCTCAATGATCTTTGCTGGTTTCTCATTCAAAAAGGATTCAATTACCTTCCGGCTCCTTCTTTTTTAATATAAAACTTAAATCCGGCAATATGTTCCCAGCTTCCTCCCTTCCCCAATGATATTGACCTTGTCAGCTAGAACATCTACTCTCAGACCCTGCCCGCCCAACCCCAGCAACAACTATTTGTGCCCTCTAGTAATGTGTGTCGGATAAGTGATCGTTCTTTCTCAATATTTTGTCTTAGAATGCTGAATGATCTACAGGGTACAGGCATACTTTTTATTTGTCGTTAGACAAGCTCTCTGTGAAAGCCAATTAATTCAAAGAGCGACACTCCCCAAAAGTCTTTTTTATTATTTTCTTTGGCAAAGAATCTTTTACCTTTTCTTTTTCTTAACTATATGAAAAAGATTTGTAGATGAGTAACAAATTCTTGTAGCCCATGAGGTTACGTCATTAATCTATTCCTTGTATTTTTTAATAACTCATCCGGCGGCCACCAACATTTCTCTCTATTTACTAGAATAGCTTATCATTAACCAAAATATAGTTATCAATATTAGGCTCCCAATGAGTAGGGAACTTAAGTTCTTTCATTTTCTTCTCCCCACTAAGCTAATTAAAACTTAACCCTTTTACGTAAAATAAATCTAACCTGTCATCCAATTGTGTTCTAGCATTCTTTTACCCCTGTCTGATTTAATCCATGACGATAGCCGGAAAAATGATTCGAACTGAGTAACTATCATTGATCTGTAGATTCTTGGTGGTGGTGATTGAGTCTGGTAAGGGATCAGATAGTTTCCTAGGCGGAATATCTTGTGTCTAAATGGTAGAGTTCCTATAATTTGTAGTCGCGTGTGAGTCTAGTCACGGGCGACTCAAATTCTCACTATGCCGGTCGGTGCCCGTTTTGATTCTTTTTGTTTGTTTTTTTAATTATATTGTAACTATTCGTCCAATTCTAAAAGAATTTGAAATACCTATATTCTTTGACATTTTCTTTCGAAGGATATAATTGCCAAAGTCCTCACAAGATTAGCCCTGGAACTATTTTGTTTTAGCTATAACATCATTAGTATTCAGGCGATTCTTTTAAAATTTGAAACCATCATTTTATTTTGCATTCTCTTTAGAATAATATAATTCCCAAATTCCTTCCAAAGTTATCACAGAAGTTATATTGTTTTATTTGTAACATCATAACTATTCGACCGATTTTGACGAAATTGGAAACCCTTATCTGGTTTACATTTTCTTTGGAATGATATAATTGCCAAAATACTCTCAAGGGTCGCTCTGGAATTATTTCTTTTCGCAATAACATCATAACTTTTTGGCCGATTTTAACTAGATTTGAAACCCTTATGTTGTTTTACATTGTCTTTCGAATGATATAATTGACAAGGTTATCCTAAGGTTATGCTGGGAATTATTGAAAGTAGGTTAAATCAGAATACATAAGTAAAAGCACGCGACATTTTGGTCAACAGACCTTGTTTTTTTTAATATACCAAATAGTCAATAATTATTTTTCATTCCTAACCATAAATAATTTTGTTTACTAGGTTCCGTATCATTGGTAAAAGGTTGGGCTGGATTTTCGACCTCATCGGCACTAAATCACTATCGTTTTCGGCTTGGATGATTCGCCTAATACATCCTTGAGAAAAATTATGGAGCAGGTATGAAAAAGTGAAGATTATGATTGAAACTTTTTTATTTCATAATTAACACAATACCAATAAAACATTTAGGCGTATATTTTATCAATAATTAATAGTTAATGTGACCTCCTTTTGCTTTCATAACCACTTTAATGTGTTTTTGCATATTGTGCATAACTAATTGGGACAACCTCCTTCCTTGCAATATGTGATCCTAACGCTTATTCCTAATTTTTCAGTGATTAGCTTATTGTTAACTTACAATTGATAATTTTTTTGTTAACAATTTCAATGTTTCCTAAAAAACAAATTTCCTTAGTTCAAAGAGCTCAGATCATTGCACTGTTCAGAGAGGGATTATCACAAGTCAAAATTGGAAGAAAATCAAAAAGCTTGAGAAATAATGTCCTAAAAACCATTTAAAGGTACAATGAGACCAATTCTTTCAAAAACTGTGATTCTTAAGGTCACAAAAGGTCTATAACTCCGAGAGAAGAGACGTTGCTGAAAATGACATGTCTGGCCGATACGAAAATTACCTCTTCGGATGTACCTGCTAAGTTTTAATTAGACACAAACAAAGGGATATCAAGACACACAGTGAGAAGAAAGTTATTAGAAGCTGAGTTCAAAGGATGTAAGGCTAGAAAGAAACGGTGGCTGTCTCAGGTGAACAAAAAGCAGAGATTCTCTTGGGCCAAAGGACATCAAGATTGGAATTATGGTGATTAGGCTAAAGTTGTTTAGTCTAACGAAAGCAACTTTGAGTTAGGTTCTTAAATCCAGTTTCCACCAATTCATTACGCTTGTACTCATTTTTATTGGATATAAAAATTTTATTGGCTACCAAAAATGATCAGTAAATTTTTTTTCTCATCAGGTCTTTGGAACCCCTGGAGCTGTTTATGTTCGTCGAAGTGATGGGGAAGCTTATGATCCAAGATATGTTGTCCAAACAGTCAAATGTGTAGGTGGTAGTGTAATGGCTCGCGGCTGCCTGATATCTTTAGGTCCAGCATTGTTGTTCACTTGTGAGTACACAATGAATTCTAACACTTACAGCATCATGTTTGACCAGGTTTATCAACCGTACTTAGGTTAAGTTTTCAATGATGACATACCAAATGATGTAATCTTCCAACAGCACAATGCTCCATGCCACACATATAGAGTCCTTAAGGGTAGGTTTAAAAAGAAAAGGGTGACATTGATTGAATAGCCCCTTCAATCTCCAGATTTCAATTCCATTGAAGGTTTGTGGTCGCACTTTAGCACAAGAGCAATAGTGCACAAATGTTCCTCAAAAATTGAATTAACAGCCAAAATTCATGAAGAGTGGCAGAAAATGGAGCCAAACACCTTTGGAAACTTAGTATCAAGTATGCAAAAAGGCATAAAAGCGCTTATAAAACAAAAGGAGGACAGATCAAATATTAATTATTGTTAGGATGTACGCAAAATTGTTTATTTGTATTATGTCAAATGTGAAATAAATGAGTTCCAATCATATTTTTCACGTTTTGATATCTGCCCCTTTATTTGGGCGAAGACTGTATATGAGTTGCCTTATGGTGGTAGTGAAATTTTACTTTTCAGCAATTAATAAATGCAAATTTACCCAGCAAGCTCCTAACTTTAAAGATAAAGTGTATTTAGATCAACTCTTGAGGAATGTGACTATGTTATCTTACATTATAGGTGTAATTGGTGTTCCCGTTTCAGAGAGATAGGCAATTGTGGGTACAAGAGACGCTAAGAGATCTCCAATTGTGCGTGCAAGGGCGTTGCCGTAGCAGAGAGAACGGCAATTGTGCAATCAACTGGTGTTCCGGTGGCACTGAGATCGGCGATTGTGGTTGCCATTGGAGTTCCTGTGGCAGATAGATAGTTCATTTTGGGTACAATTAGTGTTCCCGTGAAAAATGGATCGGCAATTTTAGATTCGATCGTTGTTTCTGAAGCATAGAGATCGGCAATTGTATGTTCAAGTGTCATTTCCTTGCCAAAAGATCGGCCATTTTGGGTGCAAGTGTAATTCCAGTGGCAGAGTTATCGATAATTGTCGTTTAGTTTGCGTTGCTCTTACAAAGAGCAATTACACAAGTAAGTCTAGTATCTTAATGATACAGGCACCTTATGTCTGGGTTAGCAATCTCTTTTATTGGACTTTTTACCAAATGGTAAATGTAAGAACGATACATCTAATCTAATCTAATATATACTAAATTTTCACTTCAACTGTGGTGCATAAATAAAGGAACATAGGTTATTAGTGATATCACAGTGAGATAGTAGACTTACTTTCATACTGGGTGCAATCTTTTCAAGCCATAAATGTCCTGCATTTATAAAATTCCATGCAAATCCTGACTTGGTTTTTACATAGGTCAGATGTCAAAAAGCCTAGATGCGAGAATTAAACAACATAAGTACTGTTGTCGAACAGGGCAAACTTCAAATGCACTGTTTATTCATCAATCTACTTGGAAGCATCAAATTGATTGGTCTAATGCGAAATCCATTATTTTCTGCCCAATTTTATTGAAAGAAATTTAATGGAAACCGCAATAATCAAATTCTCCCATAAAATCAATTTCAATTTAAATTAGATAATTGTATCACGAATAATATTTGTTTGCAATATAAATTTAATTTGTTGAATTGATTTATATATTGTTATTCCGCAAGTGGATTATTCATTTGTTCGTCAGTTGTTTTTTCCCCTAAACGATTGTTTTTGTTCCTCGGTACGTTTGAATGATGCCACATTTCTCTGTTTATTAACTATTTCTTTATTTCATTGTACTTCTGCCCCTGATGATGTAAACACGAAAGCGCTTGGGTTTATTCTGTGTATTATTTTCCTTTGGGATATTTCAAGCATATATATATATATTGTATATATATATATATATATATATATATATATATATATATATATATATATATATATATATATATATATATATATATAGAGAGAGAGAGAGAGAGAGAGAGAGAGAGAGAGAGAGAGAGAGAGAGAGAGAGAGATAGAAAGAGAGAGGAGGAAGATAAGGAGATAGAGAGATAAATAAATGAACAATAGCTTCCATGTCGTTCCTCAACCCTATTCAAGGGCGCCACCCCTACGACTGGGCAACCATCCATTTCTCTAAAAGATATATTTTAAGAATAACTTTATAAAAGCTAGCGTCGGTACTTTAACAGGAAACAAGAAATCTATATTTTCTCGCCTGTCTTTGCCCGTCAAAACTTTTAGATGAATGAACAATAACGTTCATTTTAATGTGGTTAGGTAAGGGCATAGCTTAGAAACACTTAATTTGCGACCTTGAAAAGTGCCCTGTAGCTGCTCACCTTCCTTTATGATTGCCACCCATGTGAATGGGCAATCTTCCATTTCCCTTTTTAAATGATAAGTATCAAGAAGCTTTTATGGAAGTTAGCTTTGCTCATTTATCTAAAAATATAGACAACAAAGAACTGATAGAATATATGCATCTCTGGCTTTCGGTTAAAGTTCAATTAAAAAATACTCACTACGATGAACGTTATCGAGAACCTCCCGGGTATATATTCGACACATGAAAGTTCACATGCAGATTGTGTCTGAAATCGCCGTGCAGTACGTTAACCTTAACGTATTCGTTAATCGATAGGGAATCGACTACATTCTCGTCCTAGAGAAGAGTTGAGTGATTATCGTGGAAATAGTTAGACGCGTTTCAACCCTTCTCACCACGTCTTCGGATTTTAAGGATCGAAAAGCCATTCCTTCGCCTCTTACGGATAAGAGCCACCCCTCGACTTCAGTTTCCTAAAGTTGAATTTAGTTTCTCGTGAGACGCCCACAAGTTTAAGGACGAACTTACCTACCTGGTCCTACTCTCCGCACATTAAGGCAAAAGGGGTTTAACCATCGCTTCGTCAGGCTCCTTCAACCTTTACCGCTTGAAACCTCAAGTATCCCCTTTGCTCTAAAACTTGCATAATTGTAAAAGCATTACTCATTTAATTATCCTCCAGGTCAAACTTAATTGATAGTGTTAATCATCTTAGCAGTGAACTGTAAATATTTAATTGCATTGCCATCTAACTTTCCCTATATGTATACTCGTATGTAATCTTTAGTCCTATTAAAGTATATTTTTGTAGCAGTGTTTAAATATTTCTTGGCCTAGCAACTGTGTATTTAGAGCACTCTTAGAAACATCCACAGGTGGATTCTTAATTTCGCTCGGCCAGTAGGCCTGTGTGCGTATAACGGCGTACACCGGTCATACCACGACACAATTAAATAAGTGATACAAACGCGTATCCCTTCCTCTAACTACAACTTATCCAAACAAATTTTATATTAAAAATATAAAATATTTATAAGAAAAATAACGAGTCCACAAGCTTCGTGAAACAAATCCGTGAGAACCCACAATATTAACGTCATGAAACAAACAAATAAAAATCCAATCAGTAAAGCAATTTTCTTTCCTGACTACGGGTGACACACAAGGCTTGGTTATAATTAGTGAAAATGTAATCTTGCCATCAGTAGTCAGGGAGCTTAATTAATATAAACTCCAGAGTAGAATTTATACATGGTAAAGAAGGGTGAAGGCAATGTTGAAGTAGATTTTCAAATGTAGGGACTGCGAAACTACTGTTCGTTGTAGTTAAATGCTGAATTAGGGCAAGCATAATGTTCACGATGCAAGGAGTATCGGCTTGAGAAGTATGAAATTTTCTTAGGAAAACAAATTGTATAAAACATTATGAAAAATTGAATGAGGGGACATTAATTAGGCTTTTACGTATAATACCCCTGAAAATAATGATTAATTTTCCGGTCACAAGGAACAAAAGTTAAAATTACAGCAGAGGTAAATAGTAATTAAATATATTAAATTAAATGGGCAATCAATATGATTGAGAATAATTATTAAACCAATGGAAAATATTTATGCCCAAACTCAGTCAGTTTGCTGTCTGTGCGCAAAAAGTCAATAGTAGAATAGGTATTTAGAAATCTTGAAGACAGACAGGAACAAATTCCCGTGATCCACAATGGCAACCAAGTTAGCTCACTCAAACTTGCTCCTTATGAGAATCTCAAAGAAATCTCAGCTACCCTAAGGGCTGGTTGTTCTCAGGGCCCGTAGAGGCAGTGTCCTTACTTGAAGCTAAGGTGAATGACGGAAACGGATAAATTCAAAGCATATCAAAGTCTACACAAGATAACTAATATCTAAATTGTTAAAACAAATACATTTCAATTAACACAAGATAAGCAAAGACAAATATAAGAGCAGGGATATATTGGCTACTTTCTTTGCAAAAAAGACGCAAAATCTGTTGCAAAGAAAGTAACCAACATATAAGACTAACTAATAAAGCTAAATAAGGTAAGTACTCCTGCAAACAGTTAGTTGGAAAAATACTCACTAAATACTAAACAAATGGACTGATTCACAGTTAAAACTAGTAAGACTGACTCACAGTTAAAATTATCTTACCGAACATTTAACAAGGAGAAATTTACTCCTATGGCTACTACTTATAAATCCGTTTGTGGAAGAACTCAAAAGATAGTAAATAAACCACAGCACATACATGTAAACCAAGATTGGAATATCTTAACGTAATCCGCTAAATATAGCTACTTAATAATTCAATTAACAATAGAAAATATAATTTTAATAGCGGAAGGCTTAAATTTAAATCAAATTAATCAAATACTAAGCAGAAGGCCCAGATTATTAAGTTCCGCAGTGCACATATCTAAACTTAATAATTTATAAATAATAAAATGACTTATTGTCAGGATGGCTTAGAGAAGAAGCATAACAATGTTTCCTTTGACCGGTCTTTCCTGCAAAAAGCAGGAGAATAAATATAGAAACCGCCTCTGTGTCAAGTGAATTAGACCAAAGTTTTAGATGCTATATGTTTTTTTAAGAAGCATAGCGGTAAAATCACAATCCTTTCCTTCGAAAATTTGAAGTAGTAGAATTTTCAAATTATGAAAAGATTTCTGATAATAATACCAGCAAGGGTGAATATTTTATTGTATTTATGGATGGACTACTGAAAGAAGTACCCACGTATTAGAATCAAGAATACGGTTGGAAAATTCATGAAGAATGTTAAGGGAGAAGTGTTATAGCTAAGTTGGCATTTGCTCATGACCTGGGTTTTGAGAGTGGGATTGAGAAAGATCTGAAAATGTTGAACAAATCTCTTTACAGGGTACGTGAGAGCAGAAGTGTAGAAGTGAATGCATAAAAAAGTTAAATAATGGTATTTTGGAATGAGAAGGTGGTTCAACGTTATCCGGATTGGTAGTATCACCCTTGATTATGGGCAAGTTTTAATTATTCAGAATACATTACAAACGATATTGAGGATGGTAGTCGACGCACCTCTGAATCTGGTATTGGAATAAAGTTTGCAAAATATTATGAAGTATAATATTCTCGATCCCTTCTGTTAATAGCAATCTTCAAGGAATCCCCATCAATATTTATTTACCAAATTTTGCAACAGAGTTACCTCAATTCTTTGTAATCTCATGAAATATCTTTCGGGCCAATTTACATATTTCCATATTGCTCCTTGTTGACCCTTATAATTTGATTGGATGGAAAAAATGTAAAAATCAAATTAGATAAACGACTCAAATTCAGTCAAAACATATGATTATTTTCGTTGTGGCATCCCTTTGAAACAACATATAATATTACACACGTTAATCAATATGTCTACCCTAAAAATTAAGGCATCTTAAATAAGTTCAGATAAGGATTTAAAAAGTTAATCACATTTGAAGAAAAAAGGTTGTACGTAAACTTCTATAAAATGCTACATCAGCGCTCCCTCTTAGTCCCTTCAAAGATATACATTGAGAATATGTTGTATGATAAAAAAGAGTCAGGAAAAATACATTGCTGCCAAACTTGAAAGCTCTTTTCGAATTTTTACGGAAAAGTAGTAGAGAAATTTGTTGAAAAGCTATTATTGCAAATTGTGCATTATACATTATAAGTGATTTCCCGAGAAGTTTTCAATGCACTATTTAACTCTTTGAATACTTAGTCCTTAAATTTTATTAATTTGTCCACTCTCTCCAACATTCCTTTTTTTTTACTCTAACACATTTATTATAATTTATTCCAATATTTAAAAAAAATATAGATTTAGTAAAGAAAAATGTGATTTCACCCAAATATTCACTAACTTTGATTTGTTCGTAGTATCCTGAAGGACACCTGATATCAATTGCCTTTACAATAATATTCTAATGAACTTCAATTTATTCTAGGACTGTATTTCATATCATATATTTATTTCAGTAAAAAAGAGTTCCATTACAATTTTTCTAAAACAAGTTGCACTCATCAAAGTTTGAACAATCAAATTCTTGCGTCCACCTCAAAGTTCCCGAATTTATTAGATCTACGCCATTCAAGATCTTTCTGAGCACAATTATTTTACCGTCAACCAACCAGCCACTTCTCCAAGCCATCTGTCAGCTCAATTACAAGTCTAAGACATATATTTTTCTTTTTTCTTCTCCAATGGCCATTAGAAGATCTCAGAGATGTATCCATGTACGCCATTTCTATTACAGTTATGAATGTAACACAGACTGAATTTATGCCCGAAGTGGCAATTCTTCCAAGTTCTCTTAAGTACTACAATAGCTGGCAGAGTTAAGGCAGAAGTGTCTTTTTCGATCTAAGTGTCAATAATGTCTAGGAATGACTCCGATACGTTTCTTGCATCGCTAATAATGTCTACGGCAATGATACAAAGATCATTAATCTCGTCGTTCAAGGTAAACATCTCTACAATATACCCCTCTTTGTTTATATTTTTATCTTTTGCTTCTTCGTTATAGATAAAGATATCTTTTCAATAATTATTTACTTACGTCTTGAATTTTTCAGTCAACAATATATTTAGACAAAATATTCGTATATAACGTGTTTATATACATTACCTCAAACAATTTAGACCACATGCAACAGATTTCCTTCCATTTAATTCAGATCACTTTAACAAAAAATAACTCAACATTCACACTTCAACTACAACCAAAATGTTACGTAAACTCACCGAACCTTCAATAATTATATATTTACATATGTGGCAGAAAAATTAATTTTTGATGAAGACTAAATTCTTTTGAGATAGAGTTAAATTCTAGCTTAGATGATTGTTAAAATGATTTATTTAACATATTTATGTTCATAACGGTGTAACAGTGAAAATCCAGTAGTAGAGTCAATTTTGAGTGCTACATTATTTAAATGGTTCTTGTTGGATAGTAATTGATAAAACAAAAGTGATAGTAGGCATAAACATATGATCGAAGCTTCAGTAATATCGAGGTCCTAAAGAGTAGCGGATCTAGGATAAAAATTAGGGTGGTATTAACCTGAATATCTCCATCTGAGTAATTTAAGAATAGATCATTGATGATTAATAATCGTTATCTTACGTAGCATTGATAAAAATTAAGAGTATCTCATACACGAGTAAGCACTAACTCTCTCAGATCCTAATTTTTTTGCACGCATCCGAAAATTATGATTTTTGGTTTATTTTAATTTTTGGATGTTAGCTAAGGTATAATACTAAAATTAATAATTATTTTTCAGATTACCTGTATTTTAGATATTTATCATATGTTATATTCGATCGCACGGTTTAAAAACGTTTATATGTATTCTTTATTCTTATAAAACTCTTTATCAATAGCATAATCCAACTATGGCTTAAAATTTAAATAGAAATATAAACCGGTCATAAATTGGGGGTACGGCTTAACCTGACCAAGCCCACACTTTGGATCAGCACATCGTCCAAAATCATTTCATCGGAAAAAAATATCACTCGAGGAACTACCGACCTTATTCAACATGTATCTCTATCAATCTACATGTAACAACATGTATCTACATCAATATTCATTGTAAAAATAAATAATAGGAACTTAAACAAAATACAGGTGCATTTGTGAGAGTTCACCTTGAGAATAAAAAAAAAAGTAGATAAAAGAAACTCCATCATCTCTTTTCCGTTGAACGAATCCTAGTTACCAGTCATTGAATTTGGCTCTCAGTCTTTGGGATATTCTTAAATATCCTGAAATTCAAATCTTTGGTTATTTTCCCTATCTTCTAAAATTATCCACTCTCTGGAAAAAGCCAAGTGAATTTCTCTCTTTCTCTCAGTCAATCATGTAAATGTGGACTCCTTAATTGAAGGGAAGAGTCGTGTCAAATTTCTAACCATCTGATTTTCTTTTGCATTTAATTATCTGCTTAAAGCGAAGGTTCGTTTTATACATCGCTCTACATCTTCAAAATGACCATCTTTTTTTCTTTATAAAAAAGGTTCTTTTTCGTATTGAGGAAATTGAAGTAAGTATGATGACGCTTTATTATTTTTAATTATATGGGAAAAAAATATATCCTATGGAAACTTTTGAGTTAGTAAGTGTGGTGTGGAGGTCAGAGAGCTATCACATTTGGAGTTATGAATTAACAACAATTTTCAAGGCAATTGGATTTCTTATATGTTCCCATTTAGGCGTTTGTCAAACTTTTATTTTCCAAAATATTTTGTAAAACTTCAAATAACCTACGCCATACTTTTAGTATTAAAAACAGTACTAATGGTGTCTTTAGTCATTGTTTTCGTCATATATGGTTTTGGTTTAGCGCAGAAAGTACATATTTTTTTAAGATACTCCACCTTGTTTGGCTAAAAGTGAAATTAAAATAAGTCCACTTTGCCTTCTCTTGGTGTGAAAAGAAACCAAGATTTCAATCATTGTCAACACTGATTTAAACCTAATGCAAGGCTTTAGAATTTCTAATACTACATACTAGATGATTGAAAAAAGCGAGGGTGGGGGGGTGCAACCCATCACACTTAAAGAGGAGTATGGGGACGAAGCCAGCCATTTTTAAATAATTTCCTTAGGGTTCAAAAGCACTCGAAAGCCTAGCATTAGATTGAAATCAGGGTTGCCAATGTTTGAAATCAGGAATTCTTTACACATCGATAAGGCAACGTGGATTTATTTTAATTTCATTTTTAGCCAAACAAGGTGGAGTATCTTAAAAAAATATGTACTTTCTGCGCTAAACCAAGACAATATATGACGACTACAATGCCTAAAAACAACATTAGTACTGTTTTCAATAATATAAATACGGAGTAGGTATTTTCAAGTTTCATCGAATATTTAATAAGTAAATCAACTGTGACCTTAATATAATTCATATCCGAAACGCTAGTGTAAATAAAGCTAATAAACGTAAAAGATTTTAAATTAGAAGAGATTAAGAAGAATGAATGAAATATAATTAATTATACAAGAGAATTAAGTAAAATGTTCTCTTTAAATCATTTGCGACTTGAATGAATTTGGGCAGTTGATAACAGTTAGAGAATTTCTCACTCAATTTGAAAACCATAATTCGTCTTCCAATAATGCAAGGAAGCGCCCCCATCAGCGAATCTTCGTAGAAAATAGACATGTGTGTAAATGTCATCTACCGAAATAAAGCATCACGTTTGCTCATTCCGTTTTGTTGTACCAAGTGTGGTTGTGACCAGATAATGCCTTTTATTCATACCTTTCAACTTTTACCAATAATTACGAAGACAATTCTGGAATAATTCGGTGATGAAGATGGTGATATTCTCACATCGTGTTCTCAAAAGTCTGTATGATCGCATAAAGCTTTATTTTATGATCAGGAAGTGAGTGAATCGTGCCTGCAAAAGAACCAAATGCAAATTCGAGTATTTTGCATCCCATATGAATCAAAAGAAAATCAGAATAACCTAGTGTTCTTTGACCTATTGTTTTCTTTGGAGTTTGGAATAGTTTATGTCACTAGAATATTGTCGGTTGATTGTGGTAAAGAATTAGAAATTAGCCTTTTTAATTTGCATAAGCTTTGCAATGAAAGCAATGATCTCCATTTAATTATAATAATAATTCAATAACACTATAGAGAATACAGGAAGAGATAGCCAAGTCGAGGTGGTGATTCGAAAGTCAAACGTTTGAAATTAATTGTTAATAACCATCATCCATTTTATCATACTTCATCAGAATCTTTCATTCATGCACCAAAGACGGCCTATATGTATAAAAAGAAGAAACTATAGCAGGTAACAACTCACAAATGCTGACTTCATGGCTTGATTGAACAAATGGACACTGTAGATATTATGTAATTCTACTGATAAACAAAAAATGAAATGTTACATTTAGCAAGTTATTTTTTGCTTTTATAGAAGAAAAGTAATGAGTAAAGCATTTAAAGAACAATGTGAGGATAAATCAACTAAACAGGTTTAGAATCTAAATACTAGTGAAGTTCTTACAAAGGAAGGCACTCAAGCTTACAACTTAAATCTCCTTTCGCGGTAGAAGGCTTCATTTTTGATGGTTTATAAGCATATTCTTTCCTCTCTTCGATTTTTCAATCTCCCATTCTAATGCCGATCCAACAATTTTGAAAGCCGGATTAGCTTCTTCAAGTACTTTTTTCCCTTTTTATGTTCATTCATTTTTGTCCTTTTCCCCCTCATATATATCATAGCACGCTATTAAATGTAATTTCCCTGCAGATTGAGGCAATTCCTGAGCGATTATTTTTTTATTTTAGGTACATTATCTTCCTTGGTGCCTATAAGAGTCTTTGAATATTTATTTATGTTAAATAATCAAGAAAACAATTCAATAATAGCTATCAGTCACAAGATAAAGTACAAAAACCATACAACTCTCTTTAAGAGACCTAAATCTTGCAAAAAATGTGCTAAACGCTACAATGGACAATCTGGGAGGGTTCTTAGAGTTAGCTTCAAAATAAAAGTAATAGGAGAATAAGACTTAAATGCAGTATTCCCTTATGTAATATATACGCCATAAATCAATGGATAGATTGGCAAAGTCCTAAAATATTGACTCAAAATAACAACATTATACAAATATAGGTACTGAAGTCTCTATGCATTAAAAACACATTCATTTTAATTGAAATGAAGTTTTCTTCTCTGTGAGAAATCAATCTGTCACCTAATCAGAAATCAATATATAAATAGAATTCCATCAACGTAAGTATAGGGCAGGCTTTCTCCCATCCCGCTTTTTTTAATTTGCCCCCAAACAACATCCTCCCTTTTGTTTTATGTATTTAAGAGATCCTCTCCTTATGCTTTCATTCCTTGATAAGGTCATCTTAAAGAGGAAAAGCTCGCAATCATTCTTTTTTTTCCCTCCAGGTTGAATGTAATTAGTTTATCAGATATGATATTAGATTTTACATTATTAATATTTCAGAGGGACCGATAGCATTCGGGTCACCCAAATTTACCAACACAGGCGGTTAGTCTATCAACTTGTCATATATTTCCTCCTCTGCATGATGGCAACTTGGCTATTAATTCCTACAGGATCATTATTACAGGGTCACCAAAATAAACCGGCCTGCACACACTTTTTATGATATATGCTTCATTCATTCATTAATTACCCAAAATTTGCAGTAAATGACAGAAGCAACGCCTATGAACTCAAATAGATCTTAATGGGAGCTCAAGCAAAGAAAATAATGCGTAAAACATTACTACCATATGGGCTCGTTCAAGAAAGTGCAGGAGAGTTTCGTGCATCAGTTCGAATGGGAAAAATCCCTATCCAAAAGCAGATTTCAGGATGGTAGACCACTTCGAGAACTATGGGACAGTGGAGAACCTCAATGCAGCCAGTGACAACCTTGCAAGCCCTTCAGGACGCTCTAGGAGTCGTACAGCTGAGCTGGTCGAGAGCGTGAGAGAGTCAGTGCAGCAGAGTCCAAAACGCTCTGTGCGCCAGCGAAGTCAGTCCCTCGGTATATCCCGTGAAACTTGCAGGATCAAAAGGCCTACCTAAACATAATACAGACGAAGCAGACTCATAGACTCTCAGACAAGGAGAAGAAAAGGCTAGGGCAGAAGGAGACTGGAAAAGATTCAGGAGACCACAACTTTCTTTAACCTCCTTTGGATCTCAGATGAAGCTTAATTCCATCTTGAAGGAAATGTAAACTCGAAGATAAATGTCTTCTGGGGGACCTACAGAAAAAAATAAGGTAGGTACCAAGCCCTTACACTTTGCTAAGTACACAGTATAGACTGCAATCTCAGCCAGAGCCATCATCGAACCATTCTTCTTCGAGGAATCTGTCACGACAGTGACAGTCGCCAAGGAGCGGTATGTTGAGGTACTCAAAACCTTCAAGAGGAAGCTGCAGACCCTGTACCCATCGCTTATGGGGAAGTTCTGGTAGAGCAAGAAGGAGCAAGCTCTCACACCTCAAAACTGTCCCGAGATTGGCTGAAAGAGGACTTTGGTGGCCGTGTGATCAGTTTCATGACGAATTTTAAGTGGGCACCTCACAGCCCATGCCTTAGCCCTCCAGATTGTTTTCTTTGAGGCTACTTTAGAGAGTGAGTGTAGGTAGGGAGACCCAGAACTATCATGTAAGTCAAGGAAATCATCAGGGAGGAGATTAGAGCTATTAGTTGATCGGTTTGTAAGGACGGCATGGACAACTTTGTGCTGCGCCTCAAGAAAAGCACAGAGCTAAATGGAGGTCATCTCGAACACGTGCTCTACAATGAATAAGAAAAGTCCAAAGAGACTCATGTTTTGAGATAATATTTATAAACAATATTTATAAACAATAAGCTAGTTACCACCCAACTTTTATTCATTCCTTGCATAAAATTAAGAAATGAGGCCTATCGAAAGTTAGGGTCCCATTTGGGTGGGTAACCCTGTCTTGACAGTACAGGTAAGGCTATGATAGGTTTTCGCGGATCTCCATGTTTTATACTTTTCTCACCTGATGTACCCAAGAGACTAACACGTAAACAATCAACATTATACTTATTACGATATTTATATTGAAAAAAGAAGCAATACATGAGAATTCATCTTTGATAGATATTATTTACAATATTCTGCGAAATGTAAAGTATATTCCAAGATGAAACTAATTTTCTCAACTATCACGATTAATTAGGGTACAAAATAGAACTTGTCTATTATATATCATCATCTCAAGAGATTTTTAAAAAATCAAGCAAATATCTAACTCTAGCTTCACCCGAACTTTGATCATATGTCCTTTAGACAGACGGAAATCGGCTTCTTTTAAAATAGTCTACCTTGCGTCCCCTTTCTACTAATAAAGAATTTACTCTTATAAGTATCTCTTGGTTTGAAATATTTGTCTTCAACTATGAAATTCGGAAAAATCTATCCTTATATAAATATATATATATATATATATATATATATATATATATATATATATATATATATATATATATATATATATATATATATATATATATATATATATATATATATAATATATATATATATATATATATATATATATATATATATATATACAGACATGGGAAGAGGCCTCAATGCGGATAGCGAATGCCCTGAAAGATATAAAATAAGTGTAATCGGCTCATACATCCACCGAGCATATAAATGCTGCTCTACGTAAGACTTTTCCACCAAGAGATTTCCCGTGTAAAACAAACACACGTGAACAACGGTTTCCCGAACAGCATGATTGACAAACAACTTCAATCAATTTTAAATAATCGCTACAAAGATACGGATACAAAGAAAAGTAATCACGTCGCAGTAAAAAACATCAAACTGAACTAAAGAAATCATATATCCATGTCCTATAAAACAGATGAAAATAAAATAACATCAATGAGATTATTAACCGTAACATCAAGGTTAAGAATCAAATGGATAAAATTCAAATGATTATTTACTCTAAAACAAAAAATCTCCTTATGAAGAACAACAGCTGCCAAAACTACTCTTATCGCAATTCAACCAACATAGTTTACGAGTTCATCTGCCCTAATAAACAATGCAAGATTTATAATAACTCTAAATATGACAACTACCACAATTTGCAAACGTTTCCCGATGTATCTGCAAGGCAGGTACTTAAGAATCATATGGAGAGCGCACTTAACATCAATCTAACGAGAGATATTCTAGTGGATAACACCATAATTAAAATAAAAGAGAGAAATAAACGTAGGTTGAATATCTTAGAAGCCATTTTAATCAACGAGGAATAGCTGGACATCAATAGTCAAGCGTTAAGCTGAAATCAAATTATAAAGTTGTTTTAGACACTTCCCCCACCGGATTGACTAGTGACCTCTAACGTTATGATCAACCAGGCGTAATATATACTGTGATAGAACGTGTTGAAGCTGCGTTTAATTTCAACTCCTATCCCGTATTATTTAAAACCACAATGCTGCCCACGTGCATCTTCGATTCGAGGCTTGGAGTCTTATCTCAGCTACCGGATGCCAATGTTTAAACAAGGAGGTTATCGTCCCCCCGTTCGCTCCCATACGCCGACCTCGCCAGATCGAGTTAGGCTTATGAACAGATAAGGCATTGTTCCCCGGCCCGGCTGTGCGTTCCCTCCAAGCTTTTACTCCATTTTCCCCCACGCCAAGGAGATGTCCTGCTATTTATATGGAAACTTTACCACTAAGATCAGATTGGAGATCCAGATTTTCGTCGCGAAACATCACCACGACCCTCTCTCCCTTTGTGCGCCAAGGGACCTCGACCTCGAGATTCACCATCACTTGTCCAGAAGGAGGACAATATTCCTTGAGTGCCAAAGGTCCGAGCCTTTCCGACGCCAAGTCCCCAAGGCTTCCCCCCCTGTTGTTCAAAGGAGAACAGCATTAGAACAGCCATTGTTCGTTTTGAGCCCTTCGCCAAGAAACGGTTCTCATCCCCCCCCCCCTGTTGTTCAAGGAGAACAGCATTAGAACAGCCATTGTTCGTTTTGAGGCCTTCGCCAAGAAACGGTTCTCATCCCCCCCTGTTGTTCAAGGAGAACAGCATTAGAACAGCCATTGTTCGTTTTGAGCCCTTCGCCAAGAAACGGTTCTCTTCCCCCCCTGTTGTTCAAGGGAGAACAACATTAGAACAGCCATTGTTCTTTAGCCCGTAGACAAGAGACGGTTCTCATCCCCCCCCTTTGTTCAGAAGAGAACAACCTAGAACAGCCATTGTTCGTTTTGAGCCCTTCGCCAAGAAACGGTTCTCACTCCCCCTGTTGTTCAAGGAGAACAACATTAGAACAGCCATTGTTCTTGAGCCCATAGACAAGAGACGGTTCTCATCACCCCCCTTTTGTTCAGAAGAGAACAACCTAGAACAGCCATTGTTCTTCAAGCCGTTCGTCGAGTAACGGTTCTCTTTTCCAAGACGCCTCGTCAGGATCCTTTTATTCCCCCCCTTCGGCTGGAGCTCGCCAGCGGACCGAAACTCCTTTGCGCCACCTTCCACTGCACCACTAGTGCCAAAGTTACGTAAGCCAAACTTCACCTTGAGTATTGATCCCTTTTGTCAATTTTATCCTGTGCTTTAAATGGTTTATCGAAACATCCCATCTCTTTAACTCTATATTTGTTTTACCTTTTTAAATCCTTTAAATCCTCGGATTAGCCCGAGTCTCTACGACCCTTTCCATTCTGTTTATGTCAATATTTTCCGTTTTTGTGTATTGTTTATAGTTATTATTAATAAAACTCTATTTTATTAATGATAGCAATATTATTATCCTTGAGCTCAGTTCCACTTCTTAAGCATATCGAAGATACATAATATCGGCCGCCAGACAGTAAACGCACTCTAAAGATAATTAAGGAAGTTCTCTCAACGAATAGTGTAATATATGGTATCGTCGGGAGTCATTCTACGACATATATATATATACTATTTAAATTTGGTATCAGGTGTGTAAGGTTTAACGCTATATCTTTGCAAACACTGGTCTCAGTCAAGTAAAGCATAGTGTTATTCGTTATAATAATAGAATATAGTAGTTCCCTTTTGTTTTAACGATTGCTATCCCCTTTTTTTTTAAACTTAAGAAGCTGGAGTAGCTCAAGGAACTGTTATAATAATTTGGTTGTGTTTTTTTTGTGATTTTAGTCAGTGGTTATTTAGATTGAGAAACCAAGTACGAATAGGTCAGTGCCCATATTTAGGTAGGCTAATTCTATAGAGGCATAATTCTTTTTGCAAAGAATTTTAGTTGGTTGACTAGTGCGCCCCCAAGTGCAAAGATGACTCAGTTTGAAATCTTTAAAGCGCAAGGAGAATCCTGTGGACTTTCCGGAAAAGAACTAATTGAGTACATTCAAGAGGAGCAAAGAAAAGAGGAAGAAAGAGAAATACAACGAGAAGAAAGAGTAATCCAACGAGAAGAACGAGAAGGAAAAATACAACGAGAAGAACGTGAAAGAGAAATACAACGAGAAGAAAGAGAAAGAGAGGAACGGATAAGACAAGCTGAGCTTCAGATTGAATTAGCTCGGATTAAAGCAGAAGTTCAAAGAAAAAAGGTAGAAAGAGAAAGGGGAAGAGTAATCCGACAAGAGGAACGAGGAAGAGAAATACAACGAGAAGAACGAGAAAAAGAAATCCAACGAGAAGAAAGAAGGAAGGATTCGCGCCCCTTCCCAGGAAAGCTGACAAAGTTTCCGAGCCCCGTAAAACCCCCAAACTTCTTTCCCCCAAACCAACAACGGGACTCCAAACCTCCCGTTAAGACTTCTCCTCCATCTCTCTTCCCGAAGCGACCAACCATATGCTTCACCTGTGGTGTAAAAAACCACATGAGCTGGAATTGCCCCCAAAATTCTAGGCTTAAAAGCGGACCAGCCCACCAAGTTCACCAGATTAATGCAACCCCGGCTCCCCCGGTGGTGCAGACCCAAGCAGAAACTTCTCCCCCTCCGTCAGGCCACCAGGTAAATTTTGTTTTTGGTAAAAGTTCATCGGGAACTTTGAAATATGAGGAGGGCAGCGTGGACAGCTGCCGAGTATTGACTCTCGTCAGGGACACAGGATGTACGTGCTTCATCGTGTTCGACGAACTCCTCCCAGTGGCCTCTAACCACGAAAAATTTGCGGTGGTACATAACCAACTTGGGCGGGCGAACTGATTCCCCGTCGCTAGATGTTACCTGCAGTGTCAATATTATAATGGCTGGGCTGAAGTCATTGTAGCACCCATACAATTCTGTTCCGTACTTATAGGACAGAGCCCCCAAGTAAGTTTCGACCCTGTGTTTCAGCCGCCCTTCCTCAAGGCCGAGATAAGAAAGAAGCCCAGGAGCCCGTCCCCATCAGAACCCCGATACCGTCCGATTTCTCGGAGACCCCTAACCAGGACTTTAGGACGGCAAAAGATGAGTGTGAATCACTTAGGCGATAAGGCCCCAGACAAGGACACGGAGACTGTCCCTGGACCCCAAGAAAAAAAGAACCCCCAACGCGCCCATGGAGATACCTTCGTAGAACTGGACGAAGCATCGGCGCTTGAAGAAGATTGCCCCGCGGAGTTTCTTAACGTAATCCAGACAGTGTGCATCCAACCTGATGCCGATTACCCTCCTCCTTCCCTACCAGGCGAGTCTTTAGAACCCTCTGACCTGGATAGTGACGCGCAGCTGACACCACGTCCGAAGAGCCAGCTACAAGAACTAATTAAATGGAGTCACCATTTACCCGCCCTATTAGCTCTTTTCGAGCAACTCCGCGAAAATGGCCTCACCATTGGCCTCAGCAAATGCTATTTTGCTCACGAACCCATTAAATATTCAGGTTTCAAAATAGGACCAAGCCAGTTAGGTCCCCAAGAGAACAAGATTAAAGCAATCGCCGACATGCCCCTCCCGATTACAAAGAAGCCATTAAGATCGTTCCTAGGATCAGCTTCTCCCTATCAGCGATTTGTTCCGAATTTCGCTGCAATTTCGGCCCCCCTCAGCCCCCTTCAACAAAAGAATTTACCCGATCGTTTACGTTGGAACGATGTCGCTGTTTCCCATTTTAATCAGCTCAAAAGGGAGTTCATTTCTGCCCCCATTTTAAAGTTGCCCAACCCGGAAAAATCCTTTGGGATTAAGACCGACGTGATCAACGAGGGAAATTGGAGGTGTACTCCTTCAATACGTGGATGGCGGAACGAGTCATCCAGTTGCATATGCTAGTCGTCAACTATTACCACGCGAAAAGAGATATGCCACTAGAGAAAAGATAGCTCTATCAATTATCCGGGTCATAGACAAATTCAAGCTGTACTTGATATGTAAAGAATTTCAAATAGGAACCGACCACCGTCCGTTAGCCTAATCACATTTTCTGGTGACTTAGAATTATCTGTAAATTTTAATTCGTTTTTCATGTTTATTTCAAATATATAATCTATTTTTACCTACATGCTCTAGTTATTCTGTAATTTCTATTTTCTCGTTTCCCCGAAAACTGCCCTCAGGATGGACAGACAGAGAGGTTGCTTGTAGAAAGCAAATAATTGACAGTACAGAGTAGTAAGATAGTATTAAATGTTATTGTGCCAAATATTGACATTATTGGGGGTTTTTTAGGTCTCATGTTAGAGAGATGGCTTCTTCAAGAGAAAATTGCGTTAATAATCCAGACACCTTCTGCTACATATATCGCTGTTAAATGCATGGCCATGGATTTACTTGATTACCATGAACACAATTGGATCATATGTGTAGACCTTAGGGTGGTCAACTTCCTCCTTGGCCAGCAGAAGGGATAGAGAAAGTCTGCATGCTATATCTGTATGTGGGACAGTCGAGCCCGTGACAAACACTGGTGCCCAAAAGATTAGCCAGTTCGGGAAACTTTGGAAGCAGTAATGCCAAACATTGTTAATAAGCCAATCGTAAGTCGAGAGAAGATCGTTTTCCCTCCACTTCATTTCAAACTTGGGTTAATAAAGCAGTATGTTAAGGCGTTGGGCACTGACAATGATTGTTTTCGATACATAGTATCGGCGTTTCTTGCTTTTTCATACCAAAAACTAAAAGCAGCAGTATTTGATAGTCCCCAAATCCGTAGGCTTCTGAGTGATTCTAGATTCGTGAACACCATGAATGAAAAAGAGAAGGCAGCCTGGCTCTCATTTTCTGCCGTTGTTCGTAACTTCTTGGGAAACAAAAAAGCGCATAACTACGAGGATATGGTTACTAATATGCTTTGAGAATATCTCAATCTGGGATGCAACATGAATGTGAAGCTGCATTTCCTAAATAGTCACCTCGACCGATTCCCAGAGAATCTGGGAGCCGTGAGCAACGAACAAGGGAAACGCTTCCATCAGAATTTGATGACGATGGAAGAGCGCTACCAAGGTCACTTGGATTGACACATGATGGCGATCTACTGCTGCACCATTAAAAGAGATTATCCAGGGAAGATTTTCCACAGAAAGAGTTACAAACGCAAATTTTTTCCCGATTTAAATCAAGAAGAGCTCCTCTAGCCTGGTATAGGGTCATTAATAAATTAACTTGTGTTTGATTACAATATTTGTAATCCTAATGTGTAATTCAATTTTCCTCTCATATGCAATAAAATATTTTGGCCAAAAAACTTGCTTTACTAAAAAATAACGCAAAAGGATGATTCCGAATTACCTCAGGGCATGATGACAGGAGTGATAAAATGAAAATTATTATATAATATTAATTTTTGATATTATAAAAATCTGTAGCATTTAGAGAGAATCTGATTTCAGATTTGAATTCAGTATGCTCGAATTAGGTAGGAAAATGTACTTTGGCAATTCACCAAATACATTGTTCACCAATGTTATTTCATTTTATATTTCTGGTGGTTGCTGCTTTCTACCTATTTCTTATTCTTTTTCGTCTTCATTATCTTCTAGTGATTTTTTTGCTCTCTAAATGTAATTCGCTAGTCTTTTCTTAACTCCCTGTTGGTTCTGTTTATTCTTCCTCCAAACAGCTATGTTCCACCTTTCTTGCTTTATTTTCTTTTTGTGTATTGGGTTTTCCTGCTCTTTGTTGTTGACTGGTTTCTCATTTAATTTGGCCTTTGTTTTCTCTTCTTTTTTCTGCTTGCAATTTACTTACTCCTTTCCTTCTTCCTTTTCCACCACCTTGTAGGGTTTGGAAGTGATTTCTTGCGTTTCTTCGAGAATAGATCGCAAAAAATTCATGCGCATTATCTGACTATAGGCTAAATATTCAGTAAACCAGTGTTTTTTCATCAGTTCTTTTATCTTTATCAAATTTTGGTTATTATCCAAGCAAACTGCAATGACGTTTTTTTTTCAATTCAAGCATACATTTAGTATGACAACACGTTCGAGCTAACGTTGCTGACATTTTCGTAATTTATTAGTCATTCTTCTCTGCTCTCACGTCAGTTATTTCTGGGTTAGTTTGTTGATGCTTCGATCTGGTCTACTTGCGGCTGTCCTTTTATTTTCTTGGACTCTGCGTTTTGGGAACCGCAAGGTGAGAGTTTTATGAGGACTCTGCAGTTCCCGCTCTTTGTCCTTGATGGTGCAATAGGACAACTTGTGCCGTTCTTGTCCGCATTCGCATGATGGCTGTGTCTTTGGGGGTGTATTCCTGCAAACTATGCTCTGCGAATGCATAGCATTTCTTGCATAATTTTACCTGTACGAACTAGTCTTCTTCAATTTCCGTTTGATTAATATTCAGGTTAAATGTAGGGGGCCATTTTTTCTTGCCTTCTTCACCATTTCTCTTTTTGAAGAAGATCGATCTTTGCTCTCTGATCTCGGGGGTGGATGGATTTATGGTTCGAGGCATATTCGTCTTAGACGTTTAATCAGATGCTCCTTCGTTAGTCTGCCCTGATCCTCTTGATTCTGCCATATGGCCACACAGCCTATTGAGTTATTATGTAGTTGTATGATGGCTACATATAGCTCATGCTTTATTAATTGCCCCACTTTTTAAGGGGGAGGTAGAATGGGTACTTTATGTAGGTCGAAAGGGTGAAGGTCCACTCCTTCACCGCTGCCCTCCCGCACGATCAACGACCGACATCAGAATGCAGAAATTTTCTCGCCCGGGTGTGCACTCGTCGAGTGGATAGGGAAGAGGTGATTTTTGGCTGTTATATTTATGACTTTTGACTATGCAATGAATCTCTTCAGCAAATTTTCGTGAGAAGAAAATTGAACTTGTGATATATATATGAAAAAAGGAAATAAAGAAGCCAGCTAAAGTTAGTTTCATAACCGATTATAATCTCAGAGCAGCAAAACTGCCTGTGAAATCTTTATGCGCCTAAACTCAACTCCACTAATCCAAATTCCATCGGCAAAATGAAAAACAACAGCAAAATCCTTGTGACTCCTAGGACGCACCATTCTCATCGTGCTATTGTTTGCGTGAAAACCCAACTTTTGGCCAAATGCAATGCTTCGAAAATTCAAAGAGTGTAATTACGTACTTCCTTTTAACATTAGAAACCCTGGTTTCTGAAGGATATGTTAATCATAAACTCATCACGCCATTTTGATAAATGAGTATTGAAATCAGAACTAGTTGAAAATACACATATGACAGTGGTGTCATTCATACATTACAATTTTTTAAGTTATAATTTATCTTTTACAAGGTTTTAGGACTCATATTTTCTTCAAAAAATACATTTCTTTCTTTCTTCATAAAGTTTTCTTGCTGTTCTATCGAATGAAAATCGAACACAATCAGACATCAATTCGATGAACTCAGAAGCAAGCACATCCTTTTTGCTCACTACCGGATAAAAGAGTAAGCGTTCTACGTAAGCTTGAAGAGAAAGATATCCGACAACGACTCTCCCAGTGATTCCCGTCCGATTGTCGCCACCTAGAGGAAATCCTCCGCATTGAAAAAGTTAAATAAAAGGTATTTTTCCCGGCTTGTTATTGTTAACATGACAGCCTAAACTCAGTCCTTATCCCTTGTACCGTAATGATCTTGCTTCGCAAACGTATAACCAACAGATAACGCTCGATGGGACTATGCCCTCCTTTTAAAGGGCTATAATTGGTAGCTTCGAGGAAAGGAGGTTTGTGGTCTAGCCCACTGTGGAACCCGAGGTCAAGAGGCATTTGGGGATTGGCCGGAGTTTTAACTTGACAGTCGGAGAAGGAGGGGGTAATTTTACTCAACCTTAACCTTGTTGATCCGGCCAGGACCTCAGAGTAACATAAAACAGTCTCTTTTACTCCACAAACTCTGCAGTAGGATTAACGATTCAATTTAGGGTGTTGTTTTAACCACTTTCTCATAAACACGAAAGACGATGCTTTGCTAACATTCAATGTACACTCAAATACTGGTCCTACTCTATCCACTACCTATTACAGCCCAGCATGATAATAGCTACAAATATATGCACCACTCTGGTCACTATCAAACCACAACCTTCCACTCTTCTAGCTGGCGGACCTAAATGAACATCATTCTACACTACTAGCAAACACATTAAGGATGCCGGTAGGTATCTAACCGGTGATTTAGAGCGAGTCCACTCCGACCACATCGGCTGCGCACCCTTTCCTACATTCTTCTGTCATCGTTAAGGCATTCAGTCCGCAGGCATAGTCTTCTTCAATGCACAGCCACACGCTTCCACACAGACACACAATCTCAACTTCACGCCTAATATCTGACCACATAAGTATATAACTCCTACTCTCCTCTTCACCCATTCTAATATCCCCTGACTCTCTAAAATCTACACTAACAAAGCTAGGAGGAGCTACAGATACATATATCCAAGTGATTTTAACCATGGAAACCATCAATGCAATAACCTTTTATCCTTTTATCACAAAACGCCGCAGGTCATTGGAGGGACTTTCCCTCTTGTTTCACTCCATGACAGTAAATTTTTAATGAAACCTTTTTTAAAACTAAAAAAGATTAGATTATGTTAGAAGATATGAATTTTACTAATTCGATGCAATAATAAATAATGCAAATTAAGATCTATTTAAAAAAACCATACCCCTCTAATCCCAGAAAAAAAAACAACCTTTTGATGAAAAAAAAGCTACTTAGATTATTTCTCATTTTGAAATACACACTTGAGAAAACAAAGACTATTCAGAGTATTTTTTTAAACATTTGATCTGAGTTTCGCGAGTAAAAGCGCCGCTTCCAAGAACGCCCTTTCAGATTCTACACTTGTAGGCTTAAATGAAAGTAATGCATTATATAGCTTCTCTATGTTTTGTGTTCTTTTCAACGATACTTCAAAGCTTTTAGATTCCATGTTGACATCTAAATGTGCTAAAGGTTTCTTTCTCACTTGAGAGCAAGGATAAGCCGGACATTTTTACTCGTTCTTGTTGACATCTTACGTTCTCTAGAGATCCATCATTCTTTCATTTTTAAATCCGGTTACCTTCATTTCATGGTCCCGGCCTATTGTAATAAAAGAGAAAGATGCAAATTTCCGCACGCCATATAATTTTGTACATAACACTTCGCTTATGAACCAATTTTATATACTAAGTATTATAATCGTTACATATAGTATTATTAGGGACTAGTTATAGAGGTAGAGAGAACCAGAAACATTAAAAATAAGTTTATGGGTATCAAAATAATGTAATATGTAGCATTACATTTGAAACAAACTGTGTACACCGAATCGAGGTATATTAGTTCTTTATTTATAACACTCCGTGTCTCGAAGGGGAGATTTGTAGCGACGCCCAAATGGCAATATGAAGTACGCCCAACACAACCTGACAAATGAACACCCTGTTAACCTATGAAATCTTGAAATTGGGCACACATATTAACTACTGAAATAATATGCATGTAATAAAAGTGAACCAATCTATAATAAAGCGAAATACTTATATATAATGTTAAATCACAATTTTACATAGATTAAGAAAAACATGAGTGTGAAAAGACAAGCGAATAGTGGGAGCTTCACACGCGAACCCACAAACATCCATACGCAAGGAAACAGCTGCAAGCAGGAAGGTATCGATAAAAGAAAATGAAACAGACGGAACGCAGTCGGGTTTGACCAGCTGAAGTTGACGTACACCTGCGAAACTATAAAATTCATTTTGCTATTAACTTGCTGTCAATGGCAGCCCAAATCTGTCTACATTGAAACACACACACCCTTTGACTCCACCCAACAGTCTCAACAAAGGAACAAACGAACATAATTTAACCTATGAGGCTACGCCTTGCGCTCGGATTAAGGATAGCTAAGTCACACCGTCTTAATAGAGCTTTGTATAAATAATACAGGCAGAGAATTTTCAAACAGTAAGAGTAGAGAGAAAAATAATAATATCACTATTATTAGGAAGAAACATTAATCCCTCTTTATTCTGGATTCACATTGATCTTATTGGTGTCACGGGTACGTTCGTCCTCCTAAAATCCAGCCGTCCATGTCCCCAATTATATAACATAGTAGAAAACTCATGACAAAGCCGCATAAGACTCGACAATCTCGCTGGCGTCAAATAAGGTAAACCTCAGCTAAGAATAAAGCCTATAAACCCATTTTCCTTTCGAGTCCTACCTTTAACTTAGTGATAACCAAGTTACTTTTCGAACTCAGCCTATAAACAGATTCCCCGTAATAACTTTGGCAGTCAGAGCAAACTCAATAGCGAGACCTCAAACGCATTCACCGACTCCCCTCTAAATTGGTAACCCAGCTTCACCAATAAAACCCGCTATAAACTGCTCACTCTATTAACTCCACAATGCCCTCTATAAATTTAACACAAGGTCAATGAATTTTGAGACCACCAAGTACTTAATTATCTATTAGGTATTTCTCATAATTTGTCTCTTTACCATGTTGTTTTTTTCCTCCAATTAAATAGTGTTGTTGTCATAGAATTATTTTCAAAATTTTAATATTCAAAAAAGAACTTTTGGGTGTTTATTTATTATTACTAATCAAATAAATTGCTTTATTTTTCGGAATTTTATTATATTTCTTTTTCAGATTTCAAAACAATTTCTACACATTTTAAAACGTCAGGAAACAAATTTTGGATTCTAGTTGAAATATTTAATTAATGTTAAGTTCATATTCTTGGCATTTTGCCACTATTGCTATAGTTTAAAACAGTTTTACTCCAATTGGCGGAAGTAAAAAAGCTAAAGCACTATTTACCACGCCAATATTCTATAAAATGTCTGTTTAGTGCAAATACTGAAAGAAAGATTACCTTCATTATAAACAAAATATTACATAATATATATCGTTATTAATATAAATTTTTAAAACAGTTCGGGGATGTATTCACTCAACGAATAAAAAGTTTGACAAAAACCTAAACGTCTCACAATGATTACAAAGCGATATAATGACCCGCAATGAATTTACGGACCAATGAATATTCAAGATTCTCGTGTGAATATCTCTTTCTCTTCGCGCTGCAGGTGTGCAATATTACCACCATGAAAATAGGCAAATTATTATTTCAAGATAATCCAATCTATTGCTTTAGTCGATCTAGAGATTCTACTCAAGTCAGAAAGTTTATAGCACCAATAAAGCAGTAGTTTTTTCACAATCAGAATGTTTTTGATTCTTTGTAAACTGAGTTTACAGCAGGCTTGCTTAAGTTGCTTTAATTGAAGAAAACAACCAAAACATCTCTGTTTGGTTCTACCCTCTTTGTTTAGGGCCGTTTTGTTCACCATTGCTTAACTAATCTCTCAGTTGGCGCTAATTCAAAGACCTGGGATGAAAGATGCAGCCAACATGATACTTGCTTCAAACCTGAAGCCAGAACGCTGTTGATGGCTGTCGGTAGAAACTCTCAATTAAAGTATCAATACTTTTTCCTCACTTTTCTTACCCGACATGCCATACGTAGTATGAGTACTCGTTAAGGATTTTGCCACATCAACGGCTCATGAATGCAACCTTAGCTTGGCATCTTTAAAAGGTTTGAGAGCCCATCTAGCGACTGCCTAGTAGTGCCAAAGTCGCTGTACTCAGAACAGAGCCTACTACTAGGCTAGATTAAAAAACAAATAACAATTTGCAGATAACAAATAAAAATATAAAAGAAAGGCAAAGGCTAAGCACAGGCTAAAATGCAACAACAAAGAAAAAAGAAAAGAAAACAAAATGGCAACAGGAAGGAAATGTGCTCCGGCCTCAGGTGTAGGCCCGACTTCCCCCGGCGCAGGAATATGCGACCTCCACAAAGACATTCAAATAAAGTGGAGGAGGCCATCCTTATCCAAAATGTCGTATTGACCACAAGTTTGCGTGCAGGAACTATTCATGAGTGGTTCATCAAATGGCGATGAGTCCAGCGAGTGTGTCGAATTCAGAGGAGACAGAAATCAACTGGAAGTCAACGCGTCATTTGGGGTTAGGTCCTTGGAAACAGCCGCAGCGCAATGGCACGTAACTTTAGGTTAACCTTGACGGTCCCCCATCTTCGTTGCCAAGCAGCCCAAAGAACTGCCCGTATTCCTGCCATGTACTCAGTGTGAAGCAGAGCGAAACGCTTGTCTAGTCACCCAGTCCTCTCAGACTCTTTGTCGCACTCATCGGCGCGTTCGTTCCTGAAATTTCAACATGCCCATGAACACAGCAGAAGATAATCTCGAAATCAGCCGGCTCGCTAAAACCGTGTCATTGCGGATATCGCGAATCAGTAACTGCGAAGATTCCAATGCCCTGAGAGGATTCCTGACGCATGTTGAGTCGCTATAAATCACAAATCTGGTCTCCCAACCAGGTATGTCGCGTTATCTCCCGTACCGAGTGGTGTATTGAAACTAGCTCGGACGCGGAGAGAGACGCAGCGCCTAGCAGAGCCCTGCGGACTTCAAACAAAGGGGATACGGCGTGGAAACCGACCCGCTTTTGAGAGTTAAAGTCATCCGTATTCACTGGCAAAGTTCCATCGTTAAAAGAACTATGGTCCTAAAAGGCCGAACGCAATACTCCCGGTGCTGTAAAAGATTTGGGAGCAGAGGCGTGGTCACAAATAGTCAAAGGTGGTACCTTTCGAGAACTATATCAAGCCCTCGAAGGACTTTCCTAGACCTAAAGCCAATTGGCTTAGTGTATGCCTGACGTGTATCAGCGGCAGAGGCACCATTGAGATCAGGTGCGGATGCAGTGAAAGCTTTTGCCGACTGAGAATAATGCACTGTGCACAGTGCAACGGCACAGAGCGAGTTGCTTCTCCCGAACATCGACAAGTAGACTCTTAATGATAGACGTGCTAAAAGCACCGGTCGCCAGGCCAAGGCCGCTGTGGTGGATCGAGGCCACTTCCCACAGTACACGCTCGGCTGCGGATGAATAAAACTTGCATCTGTAGTTGACTTCCAACAAACAAGGGATCGATAAGAAAGTAAGGCAGTAGCCATATCAGCGACTCAGGCACTTAATGTCACGGAACGAAGAATATTCATGGCGCGGATATGAGCCTCCAAGATAAAGCATCGGTCAAATACAATACCAAGGAAACGGTGCAAGTCCACCACTTCTAGGTAAACCTCATTCAGAAACAAATCTGGTTCTGGGTGGAGCCGTGGACTGCGGCATAAGTGCACGACCTTATTCTAGGCTAAGGAAAACTGAAGCTTGTAAGTTTTGGCATAACGAGAGACGAGATTTAAAGCCTGTTTGAGTCACGCTCCAACGTTGAAATCTTGGCCGCGCCAAGGTATCGAAAGGTCGTACACGTAAAGCGTAGCAAGAACAATTTCAAGCAGCACAAACCGAGGTAATGCCGTTGATACTCAGGCCAAATAATGTGATACTGAGAACAGTTCCTTCTGCATTAGGCCGGTGAGGATTCCTCACCCCTACGCGGAATGGAGGTTCTCGCACAAATTCAGATATAATGATTGGGAGGTTTCCCCTCGCCCCTTTCGTGTGGACAGTATCCATGATACCTTATCGCCATGCGAATCATAGGCCTTTTACAGATCGAAAAATACAGTGGCGTGGTGCTGTCTAGAAAGCAAGGCCTCGAAGAGGGCCTTTTCCATTCGAAGCAGAGCATCCAGCGTAGAGTTGAACTTCTGGACGCCGCAACCTGCAGAAGACAAGTGGTCTCCGCTGTCCTGGAAAAAAGGCTAATATAACATTAACCAATTTCTCCATCAACTTAGACACGCAGGAAGTTAGAGAGATTGGGCGGAAACCAGCCGGGGTAGAGTGACATCTCACTTGTTGGCGAAAAACGAATACAGAAGCGATTTGCCAGGAGTCTGGGATGACACCATCTACCTAGATTCTGTTAAACAAATCTAACAGAAAAACCATGCCTCGCTCACCCAGGTTTCAAATCAGAGCGTATGTGACACTCAGCGTGAGCGGAACCCAACTCACTCAATGTAAGCCTGTCATTAAAGGGTTCTTATCGGCGGTCTTCCGTGACATCATGACAAGAATTGAATGCTGGCGAAGCAGCACCCCAGCTAGAGAAAGTAGAGAAAGCGATGGCTCTATTAAGACGGTGTGACTTAGCTATCCTTAATCCGAGCGCAAGGCGTAGCCTCATAGGTTAAATTATGTTCGTTTGTTCCTTTGTTGAGACTGTTGGGTGGAGTCAAAGGGTGTGTGTGTTTCAATGTAGACAGATTTGGGCTGCCATTGACAGCAAGTTAATAGCAAAATGAATTTTATAGTTTCGCAGGTGTACGTCAACTTCAGCTGGTCAAACCCGACTGCGTTCCGTCTGTTTCATTTTCTTTTATCGATACCTTCCTGCTTGCAGCTGTTTCCTTGCGTATGGATGTTTGTGGGTTCGCGTGTGAAGCTCCCACTATTCGCTTGTCTTTTCACACTCATGTTTTTCTTAATCTATGTAAAATTGTGATTTAACATTATATATAAGTATTTCGCTTTATTATAGATTGGTTCACTTTTATTACATGCATATTATTTCAGTAGTTAATATGTGTGCCCAATTTCAAGATTTCATAGGTTAACAGGGTGTTCATTTGTCAGGTTGTGTTGGGCGTACTTCATATTGCCATTTGGGCGTCGCTACAAATCTCCCCTTCGAGACACGGAGTGTTATAAATAAAGAACTAATATACCTCGATTCGGTGTACACAGTTTGTTTCAAATGTAATGCTACATATTACATTATTTTGATACCCATAAACTTATTTTTAATGTTTCTGGTTCTCTCTACCTCTATAACTAGTCCCTAATAATACTATATGTAACGATTATAATACTTAGTATATAAAATTGGTTCATAAGCGAAGTGTTATGTACAAAATTATATGGCGTGCGGAAATTTGCATCTTTCTCTTTTATTACAATAGGCCGGGACCATGAAATGAAGGTAACCGGATTTAAAAATGAAAGAATGATGGATCTCTAGAGAACGTAAGATGTCAACAAGAACGAGTAAAAATGTCCGGCTTATCCTTGCTCTCAAGTGAGAAAGAAACCTTTAGCACATTTAGATGTCAACATGGAATCTAAAAGCTTTGAAGTATCGTTGAAAAGAACACAAAACATAGAGAAGCTATATAATGCATTACTTTCATTTAAGCCTACAAGTGTAGAATCTGAAAGGGCGTTCTTGGAAGCGGCGCTTTTACTCGCGAAACTCAGATCAAATGTTTAAAAAAATACTCTGAATAGTCTTTGTTTTCTCAAGTGTGTATTTCAAAATGAGAAATAATCTAAGTAGCTTTTTTTTCATCAAAAGGTTGTTTTTTTTTCTGGGATTAGAGGGGTATGGTTTTTTTAAATAGATCTTAATTTGCATTATTTATTATTGCATCGAATTAGTAAAATTCATATCTTCTAACATAATCTAATCTTTTTTAGTTTTAAAAAAGGTTTCATTAAAAATTTACTGTCATGGAGTAAAACAAGAGGGAAAGTCCCTCCAATGACCTGCGGCGTTTTGTGATAAAAGGATAAAAGGTTATTGCATTGATGGTTTCCATGGTTAAAATCACTTGGATATATGTATCTGTAGCTCCTCCTAGCTTTGTTAGTGTAGATTTTAGAGAGTCAGGGGATATTAGAATGGGTGAAGAGGAGAGTAGGAGTTATATACTTATGTGGTCAGATATTAGGCGTGAAGTTGAGATTGTGTGTCTGTGTGGAAGCGTGTGGCTGTGCATTGAAGAAGACTATGCCTGCGGACTGAATGCCTTAACGATGACAGAAGAATGTAGGAAAGGGTGCGCAGCCGATGTGGTCGGAGTGGACTCGCTCTAAATCACCGGTTAGATACCTACTGGTTAGATATGCCTCGAACCATAAATCCATCCACCCCCGAGATCAGAGAGCAAAGATCGATCTTCTTCAAAAAGAGAAATGGTGAAGAAGGCAAGAAAAAATGGCCCCCTACATTTAACCTGAATATTAATCAAACGGAAATTGAAGAAGACTAGTTCGTACAGGTAAAATTATGCAAGAAATGCTATGCATTCGCAGAGCATAGTTTGCAGGAATACACCCCCAAAGACACAGCCATCATGCGAATGCGGACAAGAACGGCACAAGTTGTCCTATTGCACCATCAAGGACAAAGAGCGGGAACTGCAGAGTCCTCATAAAACTCTCACCTTGCGGTTCCCAAAACGCAGAGTCCAAGAAAATAAAAGGACAGCCGCAAGTAGACCAGATCGAAGCATCAACAAACTAACCCAGAAATAACTGACGTGAGAGCAGAGAAGAATGACCAATAAATTACGAAAATGTCAGCAACGTTAGCTCGAACGTGTTGTCATACTAAATGTATGCTTGAATTGAAAAAAAAACGTCATTGCAGTTTGCTTGGATAATAACCAAAATTTGATAAAGATAAAAGAACTGATGAAAAAACACTGGTTTACTGAATATTTAGCCTATAGTCAGATAATGCGCATGAATTTTTTGCGATCTATTCTCGAAGAAACGCAAGAAATCACTTCCAAACCCTACAAGGTGGTGGAAAAGGAAGAAGGAAAGGAGTAAGTAAATTGCAAGCAGAAAAAAGAAGAGAAAACAAAGGCCAAATTAAATGAGAAACCAGTCAACAACAAAGAGCAGGAAAACCCAATACACAAAAAGAAAATAAAGCAAGAAAGGTGGAACATAGCTGTTTGGAGGAAGAATAAACAGAACCAACAGGGAGTTAAGAAAAGACTAGCGAATTACATTTAGAGAGCAAAAAAATCACTAGAAGATAATGAAGACGAAAAAGAATAAGAAATAGGTAGAAAGCAGCAACCACCAGAAATATAAAATGAAATAACATTGGTGAACAATGTATTTGGTGAATTGACAAAGTACATTTTCCTACCTAATTCGAGCATACTGAATTCAAATCTGAAATCAGATTCTCTCTAAATGCTACAGATTTTTATAATATCAAAAATTAATATTATATAATAATTTTCATTTTATCACTCCTGTCATCATGCCCTGAGGTAATTCGGAATCATCCTTTTGCGTTATTTTTTAGTAAAGCAGGTTTTTTGGCAAAAAAATTTATTGCATATGAGAGGAAAATTGAATTACACATTAGGATTACAAATATTGTAATCAAACACAAGTTAATTTATTAATGACCCTATACCAGGCTAGAGGAGCTCTTCTTGATTTAAATCGGGAAAAAATTTGCGTTTGTAACTCTTTCTGTGGAAAATCTTCCCTGGATAATCTCTTTTAATGGTGCAGCAGTAGATCGCCATCATGTGTCAATCCAAGTGACCTTGGTAGCGCTCTTCCATCGTCATCAAATTCTGATGGAAGCGTTTCCCTTGTTCGTTGCTCACGGCTCCCAGATTCTCTGGGAATCGGTCGAGGTGACTATTTAGGAAATGCAGCTTCACATTCATGTTGCATCCCAGATTGAGATATTCTCAAAGCATATTAGTAACCATATCCTCGTAGTTATGCGCTTTTTTGTTTCCCAAGAAGTTACGAACAACGGCAGAAAATGAGAGCCAGGCTGCCTTCTCTTTTTCATTCATGGTGTTCACGAATCTAGAATCACTCAGAAGCCTACGGATTTGGGGACTATCAAATACTGCTGCTTTTAGTTTTTGGTATGAAAAAGCAAGAAACGCCGATACTATGTATCGAAAACAATCATTGTCAGTGCCCAACGCCTTAACATACTGCTTTATTAACCCAAGTTTGAAATGAAGTGGAGGGAAAACGATCTTCTCTCGACTTACGATTGGCTTATTAACAATGTTTGGCATTACTGCTTCCAAAGTTTCCCGAACTGGCTAATCTTTTGGGCACCAGTGTTTGTCACGGGCTCGACTGTCCCACATACAGATATAGCATGAAGACTTTCTCTATGCCTTCTGCTGGCCAAGGAGGAAGTTGACCACCCTAAGGTCTACACATATGATCCAATTGTGTTCATGGTAATCAAGTAAATCCATGGCCATGCATTTAACAGCGATATATGTAGCAGAAGGTGTCTGGATTATTAACGCAATTTTCTCTTGAAGAAGCCATCTCTCTAACATGAGACCTAAAAAACCCCCAATAATGTCAATATTTGGCACAATAACATTTAATACTATCTTACTACTCTGTACTGTCAATTATTTGCTTTCTACAAGCAACCTCTCTGTCTGTCCATCCTGAGGGCAGTTTTCGGGGAAACGAGAAAATAGAAATTACAGAATAACTAGAGCATGTAGGTAAAAATAGATTATATATTTGAAATAAACATGAAAAACGAATTAAAATTTTCAGATAATTCTAAGTCACCAGAAAACGTGATTAAAATTGTTTCCCTGAGTAAACAACCTAAAGGTCTGTACGCTATGAAAACGTAAGTACGCGAAGAACTGGGACCAAGTGGAATGTATCAAGGGATTGGGTAAAGAGTCTTATAAGTGATACTCTGCCCAAAACTATGAGGGCTGCAGCTCAGTGGATGTAAAAGATGCCCTACACGAGGGAAAAGTCTTCATCCTTAAGGAAAGATCCTTGTTGCTTAATACACATGTATTAAATTATACGACAATCGACAACGAACCACAAACCCCAAAAAGTGAAAAAGGAAAAATAAATTAAGCATACATAAAAAACGAACACTATGTCACAATACAACTCTAAAAAGAAAAACAAGATTTCTTCCTAGTAGTACATGAACACATCGCAAAAAATAGAAAAACAGATTAGCTTGATCTAGCGCCAATACAAGCCTAGTATATCAAGGAATTTCTTCAAATGTCTCCAATTATTTTCGATACACATCTTTCTTCTCACACTTATACTTACCTCTTACCTCACCACATTCCTCATTAAGAAAAAGACATTGCCAGGGAAGATGTGTTAATGCAACGGATATCGATGATGGACAGATTTTTAGACAATAGTTAATGTCAAGTTGCTGACAACATAAAACTGAATAGTTCTCGCCAGAATGACTCACCTTGATTATAACGTGGAATTAAGCACTCTTCGCAACTAATCAACCACTCCTAAATTAAACAAATAAAGTGGTTAGGTTAACCTTCGCTATTGAGCATGCCATGAATAGAAGAAAAGTGAGAAAGTGTTTTTAAGCGAACAAACAACTTTTTTCGGATTGGATTGAAATCAATATCCAGGGGGTAATTAGTGGAAAGAATGAATCCTACACCTACGAAAAAGATGGTTACAATTGGATACGCAGCGTTAGTGTATATGGCATGTTTTCATGCACTAGGGTCTGTCTGATCATTCGTTTACGCGACAAAGTAAAAGCTGCGGTTTAAAATATTCTGCTTAAGAAGCATGAGTTCTCTGTCCGAACATCAGGAGTAAATACCCAAGAGTGATTTGATAAGGTAAAATGCTCCATACCACACAGCAAAGAGGGCGAAGGAGATCATGAGTGCTAAAAATATTGACGTGGTTAACTGCCCTGCACTAATATAAACCATACATGCAATAAACATATAAAAGATAGTGTGTTGTTTATGGCTCGGAAACTTGAATTTTAAAGATCTCTGACAAAGATCAGAAGTAGAGTAGAATAAAATCACGAAGGAAAATTTGGCATATTGTCAAGAACCTGCTATTTAAGATATACTCGAGTCCTTCAGAACTAATATGCATACTTATAATTAAGTTTTCTGATTATATCTGCATTAATACTTATCCTTCTCGTAATTTTATATTCTTCTCTCTACAAATACATATTACTCTATTCAAAACTTGAAAATTATCAGAGGAAAATTGTAAATATTCTTTTCCTAATTGCTATAGAATTTAAACTATTATTTTTAAGAAAATAAATAATTTTATGTTCTCTAGTTTTTATAGGTAGTGTAATATAAAGTAATTTCTTTGTGCTTGCTGAGGATCTGTTACTATTGAACTTAATTGGACCTAAGGCCTGTCAGCTCCTGTTATTCTACGAAATACATTCCATTTTGTATTACGAAGGCAGGAGTCGTAATTAATCTTTAAGGATGAAAAATGATACAGGTTATATTTAATAAAATGCTATAGATGACGAGAAATGAAATCAGATTATAAGGGATTACACCTTTAAATAGGAATTGAGGGACAAAATACCAAATATTAAATAGTAAACTTATGTTCTTTTTCCCCAACATAAGAAAGCGGGCAAAATCATATATATAAGAGATTCATCGAAAACTATAATTTGTTTTAACAATTAATATGACTGTAGCAACTGACTGCTTATCAAGTGGTTCATAATGAATAAAGTGTACCTCATCTCACCAAATGGATTGCATAGCCCTTTGCCGTTGGAGACCACGTTTACGATTAGGAGAATTTTTGTTTGTATTGAATTCATTATTTATTGCGCTAAATATTAGAGTAACGAACCTATTCTTCTAGCCTGTAGCAATGCTGTTTGGAATGTTTAGTGGGCTTGGAAGAAAGATCAAAATGTTCTGAAGTATAAGTTAAGTCGTTATGATTAGCAGTTGGAGAGTAAAGATTAGAAATAATTAAAAAGATAACTAGAGAGGTGGATTAAAGATGGCACTTTAGTACCATGGATATAATATGTGGAAAGTGAAATTCTGCTTGTAATGGATGTGAAGTAGCGCACTAAAAATAAAGTATGGCCTGGTCTTGATTATAAAGAGCTAATTACTTATGGGGAGTGTCATACTGGAGATGAGATTACTGATGTATGCAATGAAAGATTAAGGGAGTGGAGAACAACAGAAGATAATATTGCTGATGTGAACTTGAAATCTGCTTATTTACAAATTACAGTTGAAGAGAAATTGTGGAAGTACGAAATTGTAAATTATAAGGGCAGAACATATTGCTCTAAAAGATTAGGGTGTGATATTATTTGTGCACCTCGAATTCTAAAAACAATTGCAGACACTCTTAGCCAAGAGTGATAGAATCAAAGAATCAACAAGCTCATATATAGATGATATACTTGTTAACGAGTCACAGGTGTCTACCAGAGAATTGTAGGAACAATTAAAGCCATTTGGATTTGTGACAAACACCCTGAATCATTGGATGGGGAGTGAAGTTGGACTGAAGTTAAAGAGGAATAAGGCTGGAAGCCTATTATTCTTTAGAGGGAATGAGATACCCCATACACCAGTGTATTGTACCAGAAAGGCATTATTTTTAATTTGTGGGAAGTTAGTAGCGCATTATCCAATCGCATTTTGGCTTCGAGTGTTATGCAAAGGAGACTTTAGATAAAGTGAGAAGAGAAGACCAAGTGAACAGAAGGTTGTTTGTGAAAAAAGAAGAAAGCGCAAATGTATGGTCTCAGGTTAGTAGTATAGCAGTTGGTGCTTTCTTTCAAGTTGATGGATTTGGTGTAGAAGATTGTAATTGTCTGAGAAAAATGGGATTTTGATTATATTAATTTTGCCGGGCTGAAAGCTGTATTGAAGAGAATCATTCTTGGGCTAAAATATGGTTATAAAAGCTCTACACTGCTAACCTATTCAGCCACTGTATATAGCCAGGTAAATATTACTTTGATGACAGAGTGGAGGATTAACACAAGAGGAGCAGCTGAAATGATTATTAAACATCAAATGGAAATGATGTAAAACCTAATTAAAGAATTTGAAATAAACAGCTGTGTAAAACTGGTTTAAAGCACTAAAAATAAGGCTGATATATTTACGAGAGTGCAAAAAGGTAGGTGATGAGCGATGAAATGAGAAATGATGGAAGAATTAGTCAATGTTGTACAAGTGCTAGATATTTAAAGGAATCTCATAACATTATCATTTTGGAGTTGAGTGCTTTCTTTATTTGGCAAGAAACTTAGACCAAGTTGTGACTATAACTGCTGTAAAGAAAGCTTGTTCGGAGTTGCGATAGATGTTGGATGATTGATTCTGCTCTAGTGGTTCATAAAAAAAGGAGAAGTTAGCATCGAAGAAAACTGGAGACGGATAACAGTGGATCTTTCTATTACCGGCATAAGGCTTATTTATCAGTAGCTGATTGTGGATCTGTGCGATTTGCAGTATGACGGCAAGTACAATTGGAAACAGACGATTGCATGGTGTCTGTACTTAATGAACTTTTCTTAGAGAGGGTACCAGTGAATGAAATGAGCTGGATAATTCCAGCCTTTTTAAGTCAGAATTAAAATTGCAACTGTGTAGGAAGAGGAATGTTCAAAGGTATTTCCGTGCTGCATATCGTCCAGGCGTAAATTGAATTGTAGAAAGACATCATATTAACATCAAAACAGTTTGTGATAGGGGTAATATATCGCCACACGAAGCTGTTTTTCGTATAATATCTCGCTTGAAGTGTGCCAAGATGAGACCTCTCTTCCACAAAGATCAATATACTAGTATGAGTGAAGGTATCCAGCACTAAGTCCTTCATTGAAAAAAACACAACAGAGGTTTTACTTAAGGTGGGGAAAGAAGTATGGGTGATGCCCAGCAAGCCTTATACAAATTACGTTAGAAAAGGGGGAGAATAATGATATTATTTCAGACCATATAGATAGTCTGTCCCGGCCTGTACTTGATATTAAAAAAAAAATTATCACCGAATGATTCGGGGTCCAGTGAAGCAACAGATGCTGAGGATGAATTATTTGTCGTGGATCATGGAAAAGACGATGAGAATGAACCACAGGTAATTGATGATACAAATTATTCTCAGAAATATGCAGCCATCCGTCTGGAAAGATGAGTACAGTTTTAAATACTTTGTTTTTGTCGACAATAGTTTTGGATTAAGATAATTTTTTGCTCCTGCATTGTTTTTATATTCCGTATTTCTTGTATTACAAATATGTATCTTTTGATAGGCCTTACTATATATGAATATATGATCTTGAGATCAGTACGGCGTGGGGTTATTCAACCTATCCAAACTCGCACCGCAGGGAAGGCAAGGCAAAGGGAAGGGTATTATTTAAGTTATGGCACTTTTTGTTAGTTGACATCAGAGACGATAGGTTGTGCATATGTCGTTGTCCTTCCTGTCTGGTAGCCGGCGAAATTTGTTTGTTGATTTTGTTGGTCTGGTTTGAAATTAGTTTCATCTAAAGTTGAATCTCAGTGGACAATTATGCAGACTGTCAAGCAGGCGTAGGTTTGCTTGGTATGGATTTTTAATTAACCATATAATTTCAGATAATACAGGTAAAAAATGTTATTGCCGTTGAATGGCCAGACTCTCTCTCTCTCTCTCTCTCTCTCTCTCTCTCTCTCTCTCTCTCTCTATATATATATATATATATATATATATATATATATATATATATATATATATATAAATATATATTTACGTAGGTACTTTTGCGGCTTTGGGCCGAAGTTGGTTGAAGACCGTTAATGAATAGGGAAATTGTCAGGAGTCCAGTGGGGATGGTTTAGTATTAACTTTGCAGGGTCTTTTTTAAACAAATATTTCAGAGTGCAAGTTGTTCAAAAAATAACAGGTAGCTGGTACGTGTTGGGATTGCAAAAGAAAGACAATGACGAAAATATATCTTTCCTAGCAACAAAATAATATTTAAATATACACAAATATTGAGTTTAAAGGGAATGGAAGTACAGAAGGAGTTAAATATCTATGCAAGATACAGTTGAGTTAATTAGGGAATGAAGGAGATCGGATTCTGGTCGGTAATTTAAAGAAGCGGTTTTAAACCGGGGCGCACACACAAAGAACAGATCGATTCGGTAAGACAGATTCTAGATCAATCTGCAGGCGGCAACAGTTACAATCGCTTAGGTACTTGTTGCAAAAAAGGGGTTAGTTGGGATACAATGACTGCGAAGGGAGAAGTCGGGTTACATCTCGCTTCAAATGAGGAAGAAGTCGGGTTCCTTCTCGCTTTAGATGAGGGAGCAGTGGTAGATGGCCTTCTTAGATTGGAATCCTCGTTAGATAATCGCCGATTGACTATTACAGCGTTCACGGATGTCGATTTAGCCTTCGTTCTCGAATAGAAATCGTCGATGTCTCTTTTCGCGGGTGAAGGCGAGCATCCTTCAGCTCGTTCGCGGTAGTAGGTGGGGTCTATTAATGCTACTTGATAAACTGTTTTAAAACATTATATAGACGCCTGATAAGGTGGCTTTTGGTGGCTTTGGCAACCGCCACATACACACATGCAATTTTAAGGAAAAGTCTATGACTCTTTTTGGCAGGGGGGAGGGGGGGGGGGATTGTACAAACGTTGACGTAGAATGTTCGAAGAAAATCGATATTATGACACAAGGCGGAAATGTTGTCTGAAAGGCAGCCATGGGAGACGATGAAATCGGTCCCTTGGCAAATACAGATCTGGTGTGATAAACTCGTAGGCTGCACCCTTACCCTGGATCAGCAGTGATTTCGAAGCTCCATGAGGTGATCTCAGAACAACCTAGGTAGAGAATGGCAGGTGGTCGCCCTTCGACCTTATTCTACTACTCGTACATCCCTACCATCCAAAACCATAGCACTTTCGGAGTTCGGAGTTAGGAAATAAAAGTGACATTCCCTAAGACGAATGACTTGGGGAAACTGAGACTTTCACGCGAGTGGTCAACGGGGTAAGCGGAAAAAGGGAATTCCTGACCTGACGTCGAGCAGGTTGTTGTACAAGCTAATTCTAGCAGACTGCGTGTACATATGAATAAAAAAGGAAATTAATTATTCCCGACCAGAAGAGCATTAAAGGGGGCATAATTAAAAAAATGAAAAAAGTATTTATGCACTAAGATATACGAAGCAAAGAAAAAGATAAAAGAATGATTTTTTTGTTTCAAGGGGCTATCTGGCGACTGCCCACTTAGGCATAAGTCGCCGCAAACAAACACCCCGGTTCTAGGCTACTTGAAAATAAAAATTTTAACAGAAACAACAATAAAAAGGAGATAACAATCAGGGAGCCTGCTACCTACAAAAACAAAACAAACAAACAACAATAACAAAAAAAAGAAGTTAAATACGAGGGAGAAGGCCGGCCCCCGCCCCTACAAAAGGGAACAAGTCCACCAGTCATGGTAAACGCACTCGACCCGAGTACAAGGGACAGGCGGTAGCGACCCCGCCCATCCCCGTACCAGGACAGGTAACGTGCGCGAAGATCACCCAGACTTGGACATTCGACAAGAATGTGCCGAACAGTCTGGGGAATGACGCAGTCGTCGCAATAGGGCACAGGCAAGCGCTACATCAAATAGCAAAGCGTCAAACGAGTGTGTCTGATTCGGAGACGACAGAAAGCGACCTGAAGCCGTCGCGGCATTGGAAAATAGGTCCATGGGAATAGTAGCAGCGCAATGGCACGCAACTTTAAGTTCTCTTCGACCTTCTCCAAACTTATTTTCCAAGCAGTCTGAAGAGCTGCCCGTATTCCTGCCATGTAGTCAGTTTGAGGAAGAGCGAAACGCTGGTCCGATCGCAGAGTCCTAGCGTACTTTTTGGTGCCCTCATTGGCGCGCTTATTCCCCGCAATTCCTACATGTCCATGAACCCAACAAAAGATAATATCGACATCTGCCCTGCTCGCCATAACCGTGGCGTCACGGATATCTCGAACCAGGGGATGCGGAGATTCCAATGCCCCGAGAGCACTCAGGGCTCTTTGTGAGTCGCTATAGATCACAATCCGGTCTCCGAAACGGGCACGTTAGGTAATCTCCCGTACCGAGTGGTGTATTGCCACCAGCTCGGCCGTAAAGACAGACGGAGCGCCTGGCAGAGCCCCGCTGAATTCAAACAGAGGGGATAGTGCGTGGAAGCCGACCCCCTCTTGGGACTTGGAGCCATCCGTATACACTGGCACGGTTCCAGCGTGACACGAGGTGTGCTCCTGAAAGGTCGAACGCAATACTCGCGGCGCTGTAAAAGCTTTGGGAGCAGAGGCGTGGCGACAAATAGCCAAATGTGGTACCCTCCAGGGTGGCATCCTGGGCAGAAACAGGGGCGTCACCGGCCTGAGAGCTATATCTAGTTCTCGAAGGAGTTTTCTGGCCCTAAACCAAAAGGGCCTAAAAGTATGACTGGCGTCTATCGGCGGCGTAAGCAACATCGAGATCAGCTCCGGATGCAGTGAGAGCTGTTGGCCAATGAAAGAGGGGCCGGGCTCGCGCATACAGGCGAGTGATGCACTGCACGCGGCGCAGAGCGAGTGGCATCTCCCTAGTATCGACCAACAGGCTCTTAATGGGGGAAGTGCGAAGGCACCAGTCGCAAGGCGGAGGCCGGTGTGCTGGATCGAATCCCCTACTGCAATAAACGCTCGGCTGCGGATGTATAAAACACGCTGCGTATTCGAGCTTCGAACAAACAAAGGATCGATAAAAAAGTATAGCTGTAGCCTTATAAGCGCCCCAAGCGCTGAACGTCACGCAACGGAGAATGTCTATGGCGCGGTTACAAGAGACCCTAAGGCTGCGAATATGAGCCTCCCAGATGAGGCGTTGATTGAATACAAGACCGAGAAAACGGTGCGATTCCACCACATCTAGGCGCACCCCATTAAGAAACAAATCTGGGTCGAAGTGAAGCCGTGGATGGCGGCACAAGTGCACCACCTTAGTCTTGGCCGAAGAAAACTGAAACCTGTGCGCTTCGGCATAGCGAGAGACGCGGTTGAATGCGCCAAAAGAGATCGAAAGGTCGTCCACGTAAAGCGTAGGGAGAAAATCTTTCGGCAGCACCGAGGTGATGCCGTTGATGCTCAGGGCAAAGAGTGTTACACTGAGAACACTTTCCGGCGGGACACCCTCTTCCTGCTCCTTTGGGCCGGAGAGGTCTCCCCCCACCCGTACGTGGAATCAATGATCTCGCAAAAATTCAGATATAAACCTTGTGAGGCGTCCCCTCACCCCATCGTGTGGAGAGTCTATATGATACCGTATCGATATGCGGTATCATAGGCCTTCTTCAGATCGAAAAACACGCGTAGTGCTGTATACGAAGGAAAGCCTCGCAGACGGCATTTCCAGTCGGAGCAGAGCATCCGACGTGGAGTGGAACTTGCGGAAGCCGCACTGTGCAGAAGACAGATGGCCTCCTCTGTCCAGGAAAAAGAATAATCTAACCTTTACCAATTTCTCCATTAACTTGCATACGCAAGAGGTTAAAGAGATTGGGCAGAAACCAGTCGGATTAGAGTGATCTCTCCCCTATTTGCAAAAAGCGAGCAGAGTAGCCATTCGCTAAGAGTCTGGGAGAAGACCCTCCTCCCAGTTCCTTTTAAGCAAATCTGAGAGAAATGCCATGCCTCACTCCCCTAGGTGTCAAAGCATGGCGTACGGGACATCGTCCGGACCATGGGCAGTGTCCGCGCATGAAGCGAGAGCAAAGCGCAACTCACTTCCCAGTAAACTTGTCAATAAAGGGTTCTCCGCCTCTGGAGGTAAAGTCCAACCGGCGGCCTCCCGCGACATCACGACGTGCATTGAATGCTGGCGGAGCAGCATCCCGGCTAGAGAATGCGGAATAAGCGGTCGCTAAAGATTACGCCACGGACGCAGAGTCCCAGATTGCGGTCCCATTCTCCTGAAGAACGGGAGGGGAGGCCGGCGAGAACTTGCTCCGAATCCTTTTGACTTGCTTTCCCCCCTCTGCTAAAGGGGTCTCCCCATTAAGTGAAGACACGTATGGCCGCCAAGAATAGCGGAGGGAGGGCTTCGAAATATACCGGAACCTAGCCTTAGCACAACGAAATTCAGCGACAGTGAAATCGTTCGGGTGGCGGTAATAGAGCATGTAGGCATACCGCTTCTGTTTGAGGGCCGTCTTACAATCGGCCGACCACCATGGGAGTTGTCGGCGTGCAAAACGGACAGATGTCCTAGGAATAGTAGTTAGGCCCACGGCGATGAGGTTGCCGGAGAAGAACTCAACGGCCTCATCTACCGACCTAAACTCCTCGACTGACATAGAGAATTCAGGCCACCGCGCCCAAGCCAAACACCACTGAGGTGGGCTCTCAGGCGGCAGTTGCCCTGAAATGATATTTGAAATGGAAATCAAAATCAGGCTGTCCATCCGAAGAGCACAAAGATAGATCAAGGCAAGAAAATGAAGCGGTTCTCGGACAGTGATGCGTAAACTCATCCACGTTTAGGACACCTATCTCAAGCTCTTCGATCAGATCAGCAAGGACCAGTCCCCTGAGATTTAGTGAGTAATCTCTTCAGAGAGGATGCCTGCCGTTTAGATCTCCAAGCAAGAGAAAGGGCCTCGGCAACCGTGCAACGACGCGGCGGAAGTCTCCCGCGTCGAAGTCAGCTGACGGTGGAATGTACGCAGAAATGATAGTATACCTCCAATCCAGGTGCAGCTGCACAGCCACTGCCTGAAAGGAGGTATCAAAAGAGAAAGGAAGAACGGAGACATGATGCTGGGTGTAAACCGCGCATCCCCCAGCCCGTCCATCCCGTGGTCGTGGGGTTGCAAGACCCTTATACCCCGGAAGGGAGGGCAGGAGGTACGCGCTAAGCATGGTCTCCTGCAAAAGGATAGCTAATGGGGAACGGGACGAGACGAGCATCCGCAGTTCCTCCCAGTTGGGCCGGAGTCCACGGCAATTCCATTGAAGGAATATGCCCTCCAGGCCTAGCTCGGAGGAGACGCGGGGGCCCTCCTTGAACATAAGACCCTCACGGGAATTGCCGTACGCTTCCCGGAGGCAGAGCCCCGGGCCCTGTTGGCCGGACAAAGCGCTAAAGGAGCTATCGCCTTCGAGGACTTATTGGGGGAGGTTGGGCTCGCCATGCGAGTCTTTTTCTCCCTTCGCCTCAAAACCTCAGGCGGGCGTTGCGGCTTTGGAGGCGGGGGGATATTTTTTCGAGGAACCACCGTCTCCGAGCCACTCGCTCCACCTCTAGGCATGGGCGAAGGAGCCGAAGCTCCTCTGTTGCTTTCGTACTTTTGGGGGAGAGCTTTAGGAACCCCGAAAGATGGCCTAGCGACTAACTTCAGAGGTGTTGCCTCCTGTGAGTCTAACGACTCGGTGGAGGCGCGTGGCCCTTTCTCCTTACGTTAAACGGTCACGCAAGGAGAAGAGGGGGGAGCCCTGTTTTTAGCCGGGGCTGAGTATGAACCCTTTTTGCCGCCACCTTTGCCAGGGGAACGCCCGGGTTGAGTATAGCCCGCAGAAGGGCTCCGAATGGGCGCGGAAACAACCGTGCTCGTTGGCCTGGATTGGCCAAGAGCAGAGGGTGGCTTTCTAACTATTGAGGCATATGAAGTCCCAGGCAGAGCTGGGCGCACCAGGACCAATTCCTTAGCCTCGCATAATAAGAGTCAATCCTGGGCCTGAACGGCCAGGATTTTTTTCTCGAGGAGAAAAGCACGACATTGCTTCCAAGAAGCGTGTTGCAGCTTTCCGCATTTGACACACTTGACCACACATTGTTTAGACTTATCGTGTGCGGCCTTGGAGCAATTTACACAGACTTCCGGTGACCCCGACTTTGAACGTCTACAAGAACGATTCGTTTGGCCGAAGCGGTGACAGTAATAGCACCGTCGCGGCAGTGGCACGAATGCCTTCACGCAGAAGCGGTACCAACCGGCACGCACCGACTCAGAGAGTTTGTCACAGTCGATCGTGATGAAGACTGTAGGGGTGGGTCTCGAGGCCCCTCCCTGTTTTCTCATCACACGTTCGACCTTGACCACCCCATGGTCAGCCAGCTCTAGGGTGATGTCCTCAATGGAGTAGTCAACGAATTCCCTCGCATAAACTACTCTTTTCACAAAGTTCATGGTAGAGTGCGGCGTCATACGAACCGGAGTGCCATGAAGTGTCTGAAGAGCACTTATCTTGGCCGCCTCGGCAGGATTCGCCGCATTCGCCAGAAGGCTCCCGTTCGAGAAACTGGTCACCTTCGGCTCTCTACCAATTACCTTACCTAATCCTCTACCCTGATGGATCATAGTGCCCTTGGCAAACATGTTGCCATCTGTGGAGCGAAGGACATGAAAGCGTTTGAAGCCATCTGTCTCAAAAATGCCAGGTAACCTCTGAATAAAGGGCCCTGATGTTATCGAGGCCCCGCTTGGCGCACTTTTGGTCTTCGTCATAGTCAGGGTCTGCACAACCAAGGGGGCAGAGGGGCCGGATGTGCCGATCTTGGCTGGGTCGCTTCCCAAAGTGGCAGCAGACACATCCGTCCCCCGCAGCCTCCGCGGATGGAGAGTAGCCCCGAGTCTTCTTTGTCTTTTTTGTTTTAGTCTTTTTCTTTTTTGGAGAGGAGGGCGGGGAATGAACCCGCTTCTCACCTCCGCCAGCAGAAGCCCCCAGGCCAGATAGACCGGCCTCAACAAAGTCTTTCTCTGAAATGTAGAAGGTCCTGGTGGTCGCAGGGGCACCGTCCGGAGGAGATTTCTCCTCTCCTTGTACTGTATCAGAAACCATAGGCGTTTGAGGAGGACCTTGCATAGGGGCGAATTCGGGTTCGGTATTTGGCGCCAAGCCCGGATTAACCCCCATGAAAGGCCCTACCGTCTGAGGCTGGGTTTCCTCAGGGACCATGTCTATCACAGGAGGGTTCTCCAGTTGGCCATCCCCTCCCAGGACATCGCAGGTCCCCTCGGCAGTGTCGCCAGTCTTGTGTGGGGAGGCACAGGCCTTGACGCCGGCAAGGTTTAAAATTCTTGCCAGCAGGACTTTTGAGGGAAGCGACCGAAGGGGCCTGGCTTCTCTCTCCCCCCTAAGGGGGCTTGCCCTAGCGAGCCGCTTACACGAAGGGTGCTCGGCAATGGGCTGCCTGCTGGCTTTCTTGGCAGTCCTCTTAGAAAGGAAAAGAGGGACTGCCGCTGGAAATAGCGAGTTGCCCGAAAGCACCTCCAGAGAAGGGGGTTAGGGTGAGTCCCCTTCACCCGTAGTCGTAGGAGAGGAGTAAGCCTCCTCTCCGGTTGAATAAGTATGGAGGATCTCCTGCGAAAGCACAGGGGGTGGGACCTCCATTTTCTCGGTTGAGCTGCCCGAGGGCGACTCCATCGATGTAAAAGGGGGAATGGGGAGAGATTTGGATTTTTTTTATTTTCATACATGGGCATGGTGACCCTCTTTTTTATACAAGACGCAATAGCTCACCACCTCTTGCAGTTTATCGCACTGCAAGAGGTGCTTACAGGCCTAGCAGAGCCAGGCACTGCCATTTGGAACCACCCCACTCGGCTGGTGGCCTGGCAGTCCATTGGCATGGCGGCTCCACCTTAGACGCAGCGTAAAACTGAGTGTGAAGAAGAAAGGAAAAGGGATGTGAGGAATGTATGGGTGGGGATTAAGCAAGTTGTTAGAAAAATCCCATTCCGAACTGGAGCTCAGGGTTTAGGGAACGTTGTTCCCTCCCCCCTCAGCCCCGATCCGGGACGGTTGGCTTGAAAAGAAGGTCAGCATCTACCGTGTGAAATTAGAGGCTGACCATTGAAAGTTGTGGGAGAGGTTATATGAAAAGCGACGAAGTAGGGGAGAAATACAGGCTATCTGCAGGAAGGAAGAGAGGCTAAGCTGGGGCCGGACGAAGCGCTGGATCCCGTCAGCACGGCGGCCAGGATGGCAAATCACCGCGCCTCTTACAGGAGAAAAAAGAATGAAATGGATATTCAATGATCCATTTTACATAAATGACACAAGGATTACAGTTGTACATATACACATATAGGGGTTTTGGACCTGGCTTCTAAATACTAATTTCATATATACAATAGGGATGTGCGTCCTAGACCTACACATCGAGAAAAATAAATACATAAACACAAATAATTTAATTATGCTCATCTCTAGCTGGCGGTTATAATACTTACCAGATAGACAAATGGCTATGGAGCAATTACAATTAAAAATTAGCGTAGGTCGTCACCCAATGGATTACGACTAAGGGTATCGGCAAAACAATTTTTCGACCTTTATATTTATATTTTCATATATTGTAATTCCTGCAATAATAAGCTTTATCTCATTACACGGCCATTATGATGTTTAATATTACGGATGTATTCCATGGGCTGTGATCGGTTTTTATAACGAATTCTCGCCCTACCAAGTACATTTGAATCTTCTGCACACTCCAAAAAATAGCTAAAGCTTCCTTTTCTATCACTGCATAATTCCTCTCACGTGGGAGCAATTCGCGACTCGGGTAGGCCACAAGGTAACTATCACCGTCGTATCCGTACTGAAGAAGGACACAACCGATGCCCTCGTTACTCACATCCGTTCGGATCTCGAGGGGGCTACTGAGGTCATGCAACCTGAGGACTGGGGCAGATGCCAATTTACCCTGTAGTTGATGGTAATGAGCAGTATCCCTCGAATTCCATATGATGCGCTCTGGAGACTTCTTTTCTTTTCGAGTAGTTCACACAACGGGGCGGCCAAAGAAGTAAAATTGGGGACGAACCTCCTATAAAATCAGGCAAACTCCACGAAAGAATGGAGTTGTTTCTTCGTTCCTGGGACTGGCATCTCAACTATCGCCTGGAGCCTGTCTTCTTTGGGCTTAAGTTGGTCGTTTCAAATGTGGAAATATAGATAATTGATCGAATCATAGGCGATGTGGCACTTGCCGGGGCCTATCCTAAGGCCGTGCTCTCGTAAACAGCTTAAGAGCGCCTGAAGGAAGGCCAAGTGTTGGTTCCAGTTACAAGTGGCAACTTAAATGCTGTCAAAATAAAAGGTGACATTATCCAATCCGTCCAAAACTCTGCTCATTATCCGATTATAATTGCTGAAGGCCGTCATTAACCCGAGTGGAAGTCGGTGTATTTCCTTACGCTTTTTTTTAGGGGAACCTGGTAATACGCTTTACATAGGTCGAGCTCGCTAATAAACTTTGGCTTTTCGAACAAGTGAAGGTTTTGGTCAACTAAAGGAATCGGTTCCGCACCAAAAACGTTCATTGAAATTTAATTTGCGAAAATCTAAATACATGCGGTAAAAGTTATCTGGTTTCCGTACCATAACTATTGTGGAACAATTATTCGACGTGAAAGGTTCAATGATTTTGAGGTTGAGCAGAATATTAACCTTGGCGTTAAAGGCATTTCTCAGATGAATTAGACGGAGATAATGTCTTGAACGAACAGGTTCTTTGGTGGCGCGAATTATATCATGCTCGAAGTTAATAGCCCACCCAGGGGCCTCAGAAATGATGTCTTCAAACTTACTTAAAATAAGTTACAACTGGCTAGTTTGGTTGACAATTAGCCGCTTATTGATATCCAAACTAGCAGGTGTTGAATAGATGGAGCCGGGCAAGGCGGTTAGTGAGGAATCCCTAACCTGTTCAACTCACATGGCATCGCTCGTGTAGTCCGCCCCTCGAGCTGTCTCTTCGTCGGTGGTAACAATGTTGTTGACACATGCGCGGCGGTGATATCTATTTAACATGTTGACGTGGAACAGCTTTTCTCCTGTGGGGGTCTTAATTAAATAATCCACCGGTCCTCGTGCTTCGAAAATAGGGAAGAAGCCTTTCCATTGGATCATAAGTTTGTTGCTCTTCGTAGAAAGTACCAATAGAACCTCATCACAGGGCTTAAACTTCATCTCCTTCGATTTGACTTCGAAGTAAGTCCGGTATTTGTCTTAGTTAACGTCGGCAATTTTTAGAACAAGGGGGAGATGCGAACAGGGAACAAAGAAGGCGTGAGTCTCGGAAATGAAGCCATCCGAGCAAGCGCGATATAACAAGCCTTCTTTCACAATATAAGAGGCTGTCTTGTTACGGCGGACCGAATCCTACTAGAGGCTCCAAGATTTTTCCTACAAAGTAAGGCGATTTAGGCGTTATGAGCGAATTCTTCACTCATAACGCCGCTGAAATCTGAATCTAAGGCATTTTCAAGGGCAGCAGGCGTCTGAGATTCCATCTCTGCCTGAGCTCTCGTGATAACAGGCTGAGCCACAGGGTTAGATGAAACTTGGGGGCACTGTCCTACCAAAACGGAACAGAATTTGATAGGGAATGACACGACTTCATCCCATTCGGAAAAGTACTGACACTCCAGGTAACAGTTTACAATGGGTAAGACGGTTTGCGCGTACCAGGTAGTCATGGACTACCTCAAACTTTTTGTGTTCGGGGGCAACCGGGGAAAGAAGTTCATTTGATACCTCGATACAGGTACACCCGGTATCGCGGACGAGGGTGGAGACTCGGCACCCATTAACCCTTCCGTTTTAAAATTTCAAACTTCCTGGAGAACTCTTGTCCAAGAGGAAATTAACATGGTGCTCTCGGGTAATACTGGAAGACGAGATTGGAGCTGGAGTTTCCGGTCGCGATGGAGGGATAGCGGGAGCAGCATTCACCTAGGGGACTTGATGAATGGGATTACCATGGAATTGGGAGTTGGGGGGAAATTTGAACGCGTGAGGCCTTCGACACCGCACGTAAAACATACGATTGGCCTAGGGGAAAAAGTTGACGTCGGGGCATTTGAGATAAGGGACTTGATATAACGGAGTTTTGATGAAGGCAAACATCTGGGCTTAAAGAGGTGCGTAACATTGGCGAATTCTGGGGAGTTCTTAGGATGGAACCGCGAGTTATTAATTTTATTCTTGGGGGATAAAGGATTGTTGGCTGAAAGGAGCCCATGGGAGACGATGAAATCGGTCCCTAAGCAAATACAGATGGGGTGGGATAAAGGCGTAGGCTGCACCGTCACCCTAGTTCAGCTGTGCTTTCAAAGCTCCATGCGGTGATTTCAGGACCACCTGGGTACCCAAGGGCACATAGTCGCCCTTCGACCTTATTCTGCTACAGTTATATTTAATCAAAATACGATACATAAAAAACATGAAAGCAGATTCTAAGGGACTAAGACTTTAAGTAGGAATTGAGAGACATTATAAAGCAGAGTAAATAGTCAAATTTTATTATTCTTTCCACAAAGCATAGGAAGGTGGGATAAAATCATATTTAACTATAATTTTAGAGTTGATGTAACCAGTAATAATTGCATCTATTGCAAACAATACGGGGTTGATAGTAAAATTAAGAAGAGTATCAAAAGATAAACAATGCTAAAAAATTGGTTTCAAAACATATTAATTTAGATTAGATAAAAAGAAAGTAAAATCATTTTCGTTTAAAAACAACACATTAATCAACGAAGTTTCAATCATTAATGAAATTATTCTTTCTTCAAAACTTCATTTGGTTTCGATGAAATTTATAATTTTATATCCTTTTTATTATCCAATTAATAGTAAACATTTCGGTTATATAATAAACAGTTAAATGGTAATGCGATGGTAAAAAGTAGGGAAAAAATGGAGTTAATGAGGACCCTTCTTATGTCAAACGCGTCACTTTGGGTGCGGTTGTCATGATGGAAGAGAATACACTTTCGGTTGACCTTAGAAAGACGATTTCAATCAAAAGATTCAGTAAAAAGTTGCAATGGTTTTAACATTACATAGGACTCTAGTAACTAGTCACTTATTGAATGTTTATTAGGAACAATTGATAAGTCATCCAACCAAATGCAGTACAGAGCTTTTTGTCTTTGGAAACCACGTTTACGATTAGAAGAGTTTTTGTTTGTAAGGAATCTATTTTTTTGCGCTAAATATTAAAGTAACGAACCCATTCTCTTATATTCTATCTTCTATCTTTCTAGAAATGACTACGAGGCATTCGAGACAATAGAGATGAAGTGATATTCACATGTTACATAGATTTACATAGATAAACAGGTCACAACATACATTGTGGCCCATACTAGGTGACCTGGGATAAAGATTATAGGGAAGATGGATAGTACACCTTGCAAAATCGGTGAACTGCTCATCTGAAAGTTAGGGAGATACCTATTCGCTAGAAAACGTTGTTAGTTGAGGAGTAGATTCAAGGTATTTATCTATACGACGTTTGAAAGTATCTAGGGTATTGCAGTCAATTACTTTACGTGAAACCCCATTCCATAAGTTGACGGTTCGGTTAAAAAATAAATTCTTAGATTCCTGCGAGTTAGAATGTTTACTACAATTTTGTAACCGTTTCCTCTCGTGTAATTTGAATTGTCGATAGTGAAATATTTGTTTTCAACCTTATTGTCTATGCTTTTAATAATTTTTAAAGACCTGAATTAGATCCCTCTTAATCTACGCTTAGTTAACGAAAATAAATTTAGTTCGTTGGACTCGTTCTAACTTTGCTATAACTTTCTGCTCGTACGGCACCAGGCTTGAAAGCAGTATTCCAAAATAGGACAGACCAAGGAATTATAGAGAGTAAGGATTGCATTTTTTTACTTATACTCGAAAGTTCTACAAATGAATCTAATTATTTTAAGAGTTGAGTACCATTTAGTTGTCTTTCATGTGGTACCATAACAACAATATTATTTACTAATGCTTATAAAAATGTTAGCTACTGTATTCTTACTGAAATTTAAAATTCTTTCAATCTTACTATTGTTTTATGTAAAATTAGACGCTTTATACCCGAGTCTGAAGAGGTTAATAATCAATTGCATTATAGTGGCCTCTACCTTCGTAATTTGTTCGTACAAAATTTTTTGAAATGAATTTTTTTAAACAAACAAGACGTTTACGAAAATTCAACGCATTTCCACAGATTTATATTTTGTTTTTACTGCAAAAATTGCATTGCCCTTTGTTACATTCATAAAGTATGATATACCCTAGGAAGATTTCACTTGCCGCCATCCCTAATGAAGAGATTTGATTAAAGCTCACTCATTAATGCTTACATTTTTTTTTTTTTTTTTTTTTTTTTACAAAGCCCATCTGGCAACTGCCCACTTGGGCATAAGTCGCCGAAAAACACGACAGCCTAGAACTAGGCTACTTTAAAATACAAATATGAAAACGTAACAATAATATAAATTCGAAAAACTTAACAACCAGAAAGCAATCTCCCGCAGCGGGGGGAGGTCCCCCTCACCCTGGTGCAGGAGAGTGCAACCTACAAAACAACAACAACAGAAACACAAAAAAAATAACCTTAAATAAAGGGAAGAAGCCCGGCCTCCGCCCAAAAGTCAACAAGTCCAGAAGTCAATGTGCACGAATCCGTCCCGAGTACAAGGGACAGGCGGTAGCGACCCCGCCCATCCCGGTACCGGGACAGGTATCATGCGCGAAGATCACCCAGACTAGCACATTCGACAAGAATGTGCCGAACAGTCTGGGGGACGAGGCAGTCATTGCAATAAGGCGCAGGCGAGCACTCCATCAAATAGCGATGCGTCACACGAGTGTGCCCGATTCGGAGACGACAGAAAGCAACCTGAAGCCGCCGCGGCATTAAGGGATAGGTGCATGGGAACAGTCGCGGTGCAATGGCACGCAACTTTAAGTTCCCTTCGACCGTCTTCCATCTTCTTTGCCAAGCAGTTCGAAGAGCTGCCCGTATTCCTGCCATGTAGTCGGTGTGAGGAAGAGTGAAACGCTGGTTCGGTCGCAGAGTCCTCGCGGACTCTTTGGCGCCATCATCGGCGCGCTCATTCCCCGCAATTCCTACATGTCCATGAACCCAGCAGAAGATAATCTCGACATCTGCCCGGCATGCCAAAACCGTGGCGTCACGAATATCGCGAACCAGGGGATGTGGAGATTCCAATGCCCCAAGAGCACTCAGGGCGCTTGGTGAGTCGCTATATATCACAATCCGGTCTCCGAACCGGGCACGTCGCATAATCTCCCGTACCGAGTGGTGTATTGTGTGCTCCAAAAAGGCCGAACGCAATACTCTCGGCGCAGTACAAGCTTTTGGAGCAGAGGCGTGGCGACAAATATCCAAATGTGGTACCCTCCAGGGAGGCGTCTTGGGCAGAACCAGGGGCGCCACCGGCACAAGAGCTATATCTACCTCTCGAAGGAGTTTCCTGGCCCTAAACCCAAAGGGCTTAGGGTATGACTGGGGTCTCTCGGCGGCATATGCACCATCGAGATCAGCTGCGGATGCAGTGAGAGCTGTTGGCGACTGAGGGAGGCTCCGGGCTCGCGCGTACAGGCGAGTGATGCACTGCACGCGGCGCAAAGCGAGGGGCATCTTCCCAGCATCGACCAACAGGCTTTCAATGGGGAAAGTGTGGAAGGCACCGGTTGCAAGGTGAAGGCCGGTGTGGTGGATCGAATCCACCTTCCGCAATAAACGCTCGGCTGCGGATGCATAAAACTTGCATCCGTAGTCGAGCTTTGGACGAACAAAGGATCGATAAAAAAGTAGGGCAGTAGCCCTATCAGCGCCTCAAGCGCTGAACGTCACGGAACGGAGAATGTCCATGGCGCGGGTGCAAGAGACCCTAAGGCTGCAAATATGAGCCTCCCAGGTGAGGCGTCGGTCGAATAAAAGACCAAGGAAATGGTGCGCCTCAACCACATCCAGGCGCACCCCATTAAGAAACAAATCTGGGTGGGGTGAAGCCGTAGATGGCGGCAGAAGTGCACCACCTTAGTCTTGGCCAAAGAAAAACGAAACCTGTGCGCTTTAGCATAGCGAGAGATGCGGTTTAATGCCTGTTGGAGTCGACGCTCCAACAGAGATCGAAAGGTCGTCCACGTAGAGCGTAGCTAGAACATTTTCCGGCAGCGCCGAGGTGATGCCGTTGATGCTCAGGGCAAAGAGTGTGACACTGAGGACACTTCCCTGCGGTACACCCTCCTCCTGCTCCCTTGGACGGAGAGGGCTCCCACCACTCTTATGCGGAATCGACGATCTCGCAAAAATTCAGATATAAACATTGGGAGGCGTCCCCTCGCCCCCATCGTGTTTAGAGTCTTCATGATACCGTATTGCCATGCGGTATCATAGGCCTTCTCCAGTTCGAAAAACACCGTGGCGTAGTGCTGTCTACGAAGGAAAGCCTTGCAGACGGCATTTTCCAGTCGGAGCAGAGCATCCGACGGGGAGTGGAACTTGCGAAAGCCGCACTGTGCAGAAGACAGATGGCCTCCGCAGTCCAGAAAAAAGGCTAATCTAACATTTACCAATTTCTCCATCAACTTGCACACGCAAGAGGTTAGAGAGATTGGGCATAAACCGGTCGGAGTAGAGTGATCTCTCCCCGGTTTGCGAAAGGCGAGCACAGAAGCGATTCGCCAGGAGTCTGGGAGAAGACCTTCCACCCAGATCTTGTTGAACAAATCTAACAGTAAGGCCATGCCTCGCTCACCCACGTGTCGAAGCATGGCGTACGTGACATCGTCCGGACCATGGGTGGTGTCCGCGCACGAAGCTAGAGCGGAACGCAACTCACTTACAGTTAACTTGTCGTTGAAGGGTTCTCTGCCTCTGGAGGTAAAGTCCAGCTGGCGGCCTTCGGCTACATCACGACGTGCATTGAATGCTGGCAGAGCAGCATCCGGTTAGAGAATGCATAAAAAAGCGGTCGTTAAGGATTCCGCCACGGACGCGGGGTACGAGATTGCGGTCCCATTCTCCTGGAGAACGGGAAAGGGGTCCTGCGAGAACTTGGCCTGAATCCTTTTGACTCGCTTCCACACCTCAGCTAAAGGGGTCTTCCCGTTAAGTGAAGACACGTATGCCCGCCAAGAAGAGCGGTTGGCGTGCTTCGAAATATACCAGAGCCTAGCCCTAGCCCGACGAAATTCAGGGACAGTGAAATCGTTCGGGTGGCGCTTAAAGCGCATATAGGCATAACGCTTCTGTTTGAGGGCCGTCTCACACTCGGCCGACCACATTAATGCTTATAAAGTGTCTATTCATAGCTCACATACAAAGTGCCTAGGCATTATTACAGCTAAAAAAATGCCAAGTCATTATTAGCATTTTATAAAGGCTAGAGCATTACTGCAGTTCTTTTTAAACCTCTCGCAGCACATTTAGATCGGTGGTAAAAAAACTATCAATTTAGTTTTTGCTTTTATAACAAAATATTTAATATAATTTCCCGCTAATTAAAATTAATGAAATTTTTAAATAAGACTCATATCTATACCGATTTTTTATCAATAACTTGCATAAAATGTATCCATGAGCAAATCGTTAAAGAGCTTCATGGACGGTAAATAAAACGAAGAAATGTAAGTAATGATAATGATCAATCAGTCCTATTTAACCCGTTACTGCTTAAAATTATATTTTTCAGCTAAATTTGAATAAAATGGATGGATGGTTAAATATAACAACACTAGAGTATATATTACCTTTAATAAAAAAAAAAAAATAAAAATTAAGAAAATCTAGGAACTCTTATAATATGACTCAAAAGACTTTACATAAATGCCCATATCGCATTTTTCACATCATGTCTTTTTTTGTAACAATAAGCACAACGGGTCGGTTTTTCTTGCATAATTACCCAGTGAATATACTTGTTAGCCAGGCAATATTCCCTCATTTTATGTCTATTTTTCTGACCGTGTGGTGTGTCGCAGTATTTCAACAAATAAAACCTAACCTAGACTAATATGAAAAGATAAAATATCAATAGCATCACTTGCTGAGCATATCTTATGTAGTTGCCAAGCATTATTTATAGTAACATCAATCATATACGTTAATAAAGATGAGTACCACTTCTTTCCTTGGATGCCAATTTTGATATGATTTTGTCCATCCTATGAACACCTCCAATCCGTACATTGAAGGTTGTTTAATTTCACCACGCTTCTTACTCGATGAGGACTGGCAAGAGCCGTGACCTACAGCTTTAATTCAGCCTGCATTTAGGCAAATGCTCACAACACTTATCATTCCAAGTGCATATTAGTATTTCATTAGTGGCATTAGTCCTACGAGGGGCGGTTAATAAGTTTTGCAATTCTGATATAAGGAAACTAGATATGAGAAAAAGCGTTTTATTATTTTTCAATATAAGTACCCTAGACTTCAATGCATTTGCGCCACTTGTCCCTGAGGCTTCGAATTCCCGACAACCAGAAATCTCCGACTGCTGTTTAATCCACTCCTGGGCGGCGAGCTAGACATCTCCATCGTCCCCAAACCAGCGTCCACGCAGTGCAGCCTTGAGCTGGCAAAATAAAAAGTAGTCGCTAGGGGCCAGATCTGGACTGTAGGGGAGATGGTTGAGCTCCTCGAATCCGCACTTGCGCAGGGCAGCTTGTGCAACTCTGGCCTTGTGGACTTTGACGACGTTGAAGTCGATCAGGGGGCGTGAGGTTTCTAAGGACCAAACGGGTAGAGACCTTGGTCATGGCCAAATTGTCGAGGATGATGTTGATAACACTTCCATGTGATATTCCAAGTTCTGGCTCGATTTCTTCGACCTTGACCCGTCTATTTTTGAGGATTATCCTCTCCACACGTTGATATTGTGCGATTGGTAGATTGGTTACATAATAGATTTGATCATTTATATTGAAACCGGTACAGAAATTACTATCGAAAATGAATTAGGTGTGACGGACTCAGTTGGGATGATAATGATTGAATCCTATTTGAATAACTGCCATGTTCTTCTTGTTGACAATTGGTACACAAGCTTTGATCTCTTTGCAAAGTTAGTAAAAAATAAATCCGGCTCTTGTAGCACAATTCGTTCTGATAGGAAGCAGATGCCTAAATTTAAAAAACTTGAAGAAGGGGGAAGTTGACTCGATGCAATGCAACAATATATTATGCGTAAAATAGTATGATAAACGAAATGTGAAGTTGCTTACAAGTGTGTATGACGATCAAATGTGTGACTGCGGGAAAAGGGATAGGGATGATCACGTTATTTTGAAACCTAAAAGTGTGATTGAGTACAAAAAAAAAATGCAAATGGTTAATAGGAGTGCTATGCTGATAAGTGGTATGGAGTGTGTGCGTAAAACTATTAGATGGTATAAGAAGTTTTTCTTTCATCTTGTTGACATATTTATTCTAAATTCTTATTTTATGTATATACAAAAAGAAAACGAACGAGAGAAAGAAAACGATTTTGGATTTTTCAAACACTGTGATTGCACAAATGGTAGATAAATATAAAAAAGTTCGAATTTATGATATTAGACATATTGGTAATCGAACATCGTGCCTTATTGATGTTGGCATTCATTTTATGAAGCATCTTCCTTCAAGAAGAACTTGTAATGTATGCGCCAAAACAACAAAAACGAACAAATTATATCTGTTGTTAATGGGAATTAATATTTTGTTTACCCTTGTTTTAAAAAGTACCATACAGAAAAAGATTTCTAGTTCAATGTACATAATTTTTCAATTGTAAATAAATCAGTTTTAATATATATATATATATATATATATATATATATATATATATATATTATCCTCGCTATAGAAAGCACGTTAAATCTACAATTAGATAATGGAAATATAAAAAGTATGTTCATAAAACTAAAATTATGTAAGTTACTGATCTGTGAGGGATGCCAGTAAAGAACTATTAAAATTTAAGAATATTATGAATATAACGGAATAGTCTTGTACTAGGCATGCTGATTGCCACGCGAATGGACGAGGTGGCCAGTCTTTGGCCTTCGGTCTATGCCTTCAGTGCCTAGGTTTGAATCTTCACTATCAGGTTAGACTTTCTCTTCATTTATTACGCAAAATTCAAAAGAAATAGATTATTCTTGAACAGTTTATCGACGGAACTCGGTAAATCTAATTGTCACCAAACAAATCCCTATTATAATCTTTTTAAGCAAAGAAATTCATACAAAGGGATCTGACCCCGTCCCACCTTAAAGAATCAATAGATGCGTACAAATTTGAGTTGCTTTTGAGTACTCCATTGGAGTAAAACATTTGTGTTGTGCAATTAATTGTAAGAGTGCAACATTTCTTTCCAATAGAAAGGATATGCCTCAATTTTTAAAAAATGAAGAAGGAGGAAGCTAAATCAATGAAATGCAACAATATATTATGTGTAAAATGGTGTAATAAACAAAATGTAAGGTTGCCTAGAAATATTTCTTTTATCTACGTTATAGAAAGCATTTTAGATCTATAATGAGTGAAGGGAAAGATCCAAATTATGTCTATTTAGAAAAAAAAAAAATTATATAGGTAACTCATAAAATAGATAAAGAAAGAAAATAGGAGTGAGGTCAGTAAATTGCACGACATTCCTTTCTCAGCTATTAATTTTGGCGCGTTGTCCACGCGTTCGAATGTTTGCTTTGATAAATTAAGATTTTTCAAAAACATTGGATTTAACTATAAAAGGCTTTATATTAATAAGTCATTGCAAATTTTATTCTGAAAAATAGAAAGAGACGGTTAAATTGTATAATAATATTATTGTGACGGAATATTTGGTATTTGTCATGGATGTGAAGGAATAAATTCGCGAAAGTGCCATGGTATACGAAACGAGCGCATTTTCAAAATGCTAAACATATTTTTAAAATCACTGCAGTGGAAAAAATAACTACGCTGCTAAAAAAAAATAGTAAATGTTTATATTTAAAAAAATGCATATCTGCCACACACCGCACACCCATTGGAATTATTCTGGCAGCAGGTTAGTTCATCTTAGAGAATCCTTGGGTAATTAAAATGTCGCATAAATTTGTTTGCGACAACTTGGGGAGGGGGTGGGCGAGAAAGGAAATACAAACAAAATGAAATAAAGTAAAAGTTAAATTAAATACAAATTAATAGATTTGTGGGTCTACATTTGGACCCCGCATGATTTCCTTAATCATGCGTCGTGCCTATAAAGCCAAGCGACGAGTAGAAATAAGTCGACAACCTGCCGGAAGGTTGGAACAACTTAGAATAGATCCTTTGGGTGGCATACCTGCAAGTGGATCTGAATACAGGCTTGCGGACGAAATATCCGCAAGTGAAGGAAAAAGTTCCGAAGTACGAGTAGATCCTTCGAACATCCACAAGTGGATCCGAACACGAGCTTGCGGATGGAACATCCGCAGGTGGAAGCGGAAGTTCCATAGGAACCGATCAGAGTCTTTGTCTTCCTCCTTTAAAATTATTTGAAGATACACCTTCTCAATATATGTAATGTATACAAATGGGTATTGCCTAAATCTAATAAAGATATGGTACAAGTTGTTAATTAACGAAGGACTAGGATCCAGGCAATCATTTAGACTTACGCTTCCAGCTGAACAGTCAAAAACCACGTGTAGGGAAGTTGTTGGTGAATCTTTTCGCACGCTGGTGTGCTAAATAATGCATTTTTTCTCCCTCTTTGTTAAGAGTATTTCGCCTCACTTCGTCTATACATCTCTTTCCATGTTGCTCCTGGAAATTTCATTATAAACTTGCAAAAGTGAATGGTTATCCCGCCTCAATTTGGCTACCATATTTAGTAGACGCGACTTTGCTATGCCATAATTATTAGGGAGATTAGTGTCAATTGTTTTCCATGGTAGCCCTACAACGAATCTACCATCCTTGATCTCCGCTTTATAGTGACCTGGATATCATCTTTTGGTGATATAGCCCTTGGGTCATAGAGTTCCTCAAGGTCTCTTACGTTTGACTTTAATACGGCTACTCCCCCTGTTAGGAAATTAGCGGTTTCATTAGGGGGAGGTAAAGGACCGATAGGCATAGCACCCTTATTAGAGTTTAAATAAGTTACATCTTCCCTATGAACTATTTCATTTACAAATTCATGGTAGATATCTCCACCTATCAAAAAGAGATCTATTTTAAACCAAATCACCTAAATGCGGGTCGGCTAGCATCACCTTTACATCTGCAATTGAAGCCTTTGCTTTGCTCAACTCAGGCATATAAAGGTTATCAGGAACCTTGTCGACTAACAGAGCCTTAATATTTACTGGTCCATCATTAGTTTATTACATTACACGATAACTCGTCGTATAGCTTTGATAGGTTTTGTTGGTTGAACCCATTTATAGATACCGTAACATTACGATCCTGCCACCGTTACTTCGGCTATTGGTAGGCCAGTGGCGGAGAAACAATGGAAGAATAATGTACTGAAATTGGATTATGTTTACTGCTTAAAATTAATTGTATTAGATTTGTTTTTATCCTCATAAGAAAAGACACAAACTTGTTTGGTGTCTTTTTTCAAATCTCATACACCTAAACTTAGATGTACACTCATTATTGTAGTGATTCAACCGTAAACAATTAATATATAATTTCAACCTTTTTGCCTGATTTAGTTTATCGGGAGGAGAAACATATTTGGGGCATGCATATGCCTTATGGAGATTGCTACAGAGTGCGCATCGTTTTGGAGTTCAATAGTAACTTTTTTCGCCCCGTAACACTAAACGTGGAAAATTGTTTTTTACTCGGGGATCTAAACATTTTTTCACATCCTAATTGCTCGTACTTATGCTATAACAATTTACTCTCTTTTTTCAAATCCTCTTGGAAAATATTCAACCACCAATACTCAGATTCATTTTAAATCAACCTATTTATTTGATTTTTAACGGCAGATGGCAATTTACGTGTCAATAGCGTTATGATAAAAACCCTCGCAGCATCAATATCCAAACCGAGCTTTTAGTCTCCTCAAAGGACATTCATAAGATGCCCTAATGTCCGAGAGGTACTTAGAATTACATTTTGATCCGTCTAAATCTAAATGTAAGTAAATGTGTTTTTGAATGATACACAGTTTATTGCCCTACGTACGCTTGAGCAACTCGTAAGCATCGTCATAATGATCCCAAGAAATGGTTAACCCACCAAGTAGGCGCAATGTGTCTCCACTTAATTGTCCCAGAAGATAGGCAAATTCTTGTGAATCCAGAATATTCATAACTTGGATGTACATATTATAGAATAAATCATGAAAGTTTATCCACTGGAGAACGTCTCCTGAAAATATTTCTAGGTTAATTTTAGGCAGCTTTAATTTCGCTCGCCGAACTAGAAACCTTAGATGCTTTAACTTTGTTGAGTCTTTCAAACATTTTTCGCCTATATGGATTTCCCTTCTAATCTCAAAATTACGCATTAAGGCCTCCAAGATTGCCTTTTCCAAATCATTCTCATCAACTTCTTTTAGTATAAGTTCATCTAATGATAAAATTTTGGCAAAATGGTACTTTCACTTCTCTATCTGGGAATACAAAGTGTCGCATTCCATTTCTTTTAATAAGATGGGTAAGTAGAGTCCTATGTGCCCCTCTAGTTTTAACCAAACTCATTTTTTATGAGAGGGCCCGGGTCTGGGCACCAATGTAGGAAATTAATTATCACACTATACAAGATTACACAGTGCTAAAGCTGTGTAGGAATTTAATTATCCCACTATATAAGTTTACACAGCGCTAAAGCCAAATTATTAGTTTTTATGCTGCTTATGGAGGAAGGAAGCACTGCATTGTTTAAGTTTATATTTACCTATGAATGGGTTAAATATACTCGTGTTTTAGTATTGAATGATATTTACACTGCTTAAATCTAATTATATACACTTTGCACAGAGTTAATTATACCAGTAGCACAAGACGTATGGGAACAATCTCCGGCAATGAAAATTGATTATACGATCTAAAGCGTTTAGAATAGGAATAGCGAGCTAATGAAGATCACAAGAATAAAATAAATAGACCTAATCAAATAGGATAGAGTAGGGATTAAATGGCGAACGCATATTCGACCGAATGACACAAGGATACACAATAGATTGGAAGGCCTACCAAAAGACTTTCCTTCTCGTCCCATCGTATAAGGGAAATTGAGAGGCTGACGCTTGGTTCGTCTTAGCAAATCCTTGAGTAATTAAAATGTCGCATAAATTTTAGACAAACTTATAGTAATAGGTACACTAGTTGATAAATTTGTAGCCTATTGATATAGAATTATTTAATACATATACTGTACTCCCTAAGCTGAGGTTGTATAGTTCCGTAGTTTCTGGCCTGGAAGGTTTTAAATAAGAAATAAATACCGACAATAAGATTCTGAGATTCTCTTCCTTTAAATGTTAGACCAGTGGCCGAAAATTTCGATAAATATCTTCTAACTCATTCAAATTTTAAGATTAATCTAATGAATCTCTAAATATATTAACGTTTTTTCTAAATAATGACTCCGCGTGTTTTTAGCACCATCACTTTACGACATCAGATGATCAAATTCATATACCTAATATTTTTTTCATAATTATATCTATCTTATGGCCTCTCATTCATTCATCTTCTTTTGATTTAGTTTTATTTTTTATGCCATGAACTAATATATTCAAGCAATAATTCACTGGTTCTTGCTTTATTGGGGCTTTATTTTTTATACGGAACCAAGAAACACGGGTTTACATGAGATATTTCTCCCTGGTGAAGCTCTTAGAGAGCTTTAAAGTTATATGAAAAACCCGGCATACAAAGACACTGCAAACGGACCTAACTTTGTTGAGGAATTTGGGGAAATTTAAAAGAATTGCATTCCCTACCTGTGCTTAATTAACTATATTTAAACATAAGTGCCAGAGCTCCTCCCCACTTAATTTCCTCCCCTTCTTAAATGATCTTTAGTGTGGATGCCTTCATAATTTAATACCATTTTAAAATATTGAATAAGGATAAAGGCAAATCAAATTTAAATGAGAACACAGCAAAACTAAAAGCAATGGATGGAAAGTTTTCCTTCAAATTTTATTACGAATATTACAAACATTTGTTTTGTTAGAGATGATACGGGAATTAATAATATTTTAAACACAAAATTATTTTAACCAAATTCTAAAAATCGTCTCACGACATTTTTACAAAATTATTTAAGGGACAACCACTATGCAATTTTAGGGCGTGTTTATTGGACATGTATTATTGTCTCCAACTTTTGTACAGTATTAATTTAAGAACTTCGTAAATTTATATAAAAGAAAAAACTTTGATATACATTTTATTGATAAAACCATTGTGTCTGTAATTTTATACTCAACTGTGATAGCATTTATTTAAATATTTAAATTAGGGTCTAAAATATTTATCAATCATTAATATCAGTATATTTTCCACTTTTGCTCGTCGGGCAAAAAAAGCTGATATAATGATAAAAATATCAGGTAAATTTTAATTTGGAACCAATGGATAATTTTTATTGTTACCAAAAACCTTAAAATAGGGAGTTTTGGGTAATAAAGAACGATGACTGAATATATATTTATGACTGTCATAAATAATTTTAGTGTGAACCCGAAAGTTTAGGCAATTTCAACATTCGCTCGCCATTTCTGCAATTTTAATTTTTTGGTTAAATAAAGTGGCTTTTGCACATTAATTTGATACAGTTAAGGAGGAGGCTGAATGTAAAGTAAAATATGATAGGGATATAATAAAATAAAAGTTGAGCTTCACATTTATTGTGCAATTTTTTTTAATAAAACTAGATGAGCCCTATATGTATTTATTAAAAGGATGAATATATATAACATAGTTAATTGCACAAATTAGAAAGCAAGTACTTTTTTACGAAAAATAGGGAAAAACTATCAGTAAAACAAAAAACAATTGAATAAGTAAATTGATGAGAATTAGGAAATTCGCTTACCAGGCAGAGGTCCCTGTATAGGATGGTATTCTTGAGCAGTGTTGTGAATGTGGGGAAATTTGACTTAAATAATTATTGGTACCTGTTAGTTGGTAGTTTATGAAGGGAATAGTTGGCTATATTTCAAATAATTAATAAGGGAGACAAAGATTGTGGTAGTTAATTTTAGGGGTGAGTTTCTAATATATAATGACTGCAGAATATCTAGATCATCAATATTAGGACTAGAATCCAAGATAGAGAATTCTGAGTCTGAAATTTGTGAATTACAAGACATTGAATGGTTTCGAATGGAAGAAAATTCATGGGTAGTTAATGATCTGTTACGTGCGCTACGTGCGCTAAGATCACCAAGACTTGGACATTCAATAATAATGTGGAGAACAGTCCAGTAGACAACGCAGTCCTCGCAACATGCTGTGGATGAGAACTTCATCAAATGGTGATGCGTCCCGCGAGTGTGCCCAATTTGAACACGACAGAAAGCAACCTAACACCGTCGTGGCATTGAAGGGGTAGGTCCATGGAAACAGACGTGGCGCAACTTTATGTTCCCCGTGGACGTGTATACATAATTTTTTCTTACTGAATAGTATTCTGTATACTTACGATCGAAGTAAGGACACCCGAGCAGAGCCAGCTTATTTTAAAACAGTTGGTTATTTTGAAAAAGAAATACTACTTTTTTTCGGTCACGTAAAAGTGACATGAGCGCTTAAGCTCCCGACATCGTTCTCCGCCGGCGGGAACCTTGCAATCGTGAAACTGGACTGCTCACAACCCTTTAAAAACTATGCCAGTCGACTGTGATATGGCACAATTAGGGGAATTGACGGAAGCTGGTTTGAGGAGTAGCCCACAGCAGAAATCAATTTCAGGGGCTCCCCGGGAAAAGGGACGTACTGCGAACTCCGTTGATTTAGTTAGCTTTATCGATGGAGGTTTAGCGCCCAAGATCATAAAAGGACAAGCAACCGTCTATATGCTATGGAGGATGCAGTTTCGAATTTAAAAAACCCAATGGCGCGCCACCCCCGGGTGAAGGAAGTTGATTTGGCCTTCACCCATCATCAAGTCCGCCATAATCACCCCTTGGGAGGATCCCTTCCCGGGTCCATCGCTTCATCATCCATCATCCCATTAATTTCAGTACTCGTTTGCTAGAGAACGGGGCCACAATATGGCGGGGGACACCTTACACCGCATTTCTTTTTTTCCTTAAAACCACTCATCACTCACCTTAAATATGGGTGATATGGTTTTTAACCACCTTCTTACAGGAAGAAACAAATAAAGAAAAAAGGAAAAGAAACACTCAAGAGAAAGGATTCCTCCACCAGGAGAAATGCAGCCCTAGACTAATAAGGTCCCCTTGAGGGGACTCCCTGGCTATGCAATTCCGGCAAGATTCAGGTGTGCCTAGTTCTGTTCGCAGAACTCAGGGTTGCACTGATACGCCTGATAGAAGTCAACAACGGATACATAGCGCTATGCTGCGAGAATAAAGACTTAGACGAGGTACTATCCACCCGGACCACAAAAAGAATGAAGGAGATTGGGTTGGAAGCAAAACCCCATCCGCAGGTGGTGGCAAATAGAATCTTCATCTGTAGCAAAATCGAAAGTTGGTTCGAAGAGAGAAGCACCGAAGAAATAAAAGCAGAGATACAGAAGCAGAATCCGTGGGCAAAGATAAAGGAGATTATTAAATTAAATAATCATACCCTGTCGAGGAACGATACGGTGGACTCACGCTCTATACAGAGTCGGGCCCACGGGTATTCAACAAAGCCGGCAAGTACCAGCTACGGGCATAAGCACAATTTATATTCGAGTGCGTTAATCCAAGGTTGGCCAATAAAAGGGGGGGAATCGAGATTACCGTTTCCGCTTAAGAGTTATGGAAAGAAAAACCTCCTACAAAAGTAATCTTTAATATACAAGTAAATAATAGAATCATTATTGCTCACGAAAACTAAGCAAACTAATATAATAATGAATAAGTGATCAGCAGTTAATACTGGCAGGCAAGGAATAAATGGGAATAGCCCAAGAATTGTAACAATCACTTGAAAGACAGTTATAAAACGCGGGTTGAGATAATATTAATTAACTGCAGGGAATTACGGCTTTTTCGGGGAGTGAGTTAAATGGAAGAAAAATCACAGGACTGGGACCTCGGTTTAACCTCTGCGGCGGCGAATTCGATGGCGTTACTGGTTGAAGCCTCAGGGGGGAACGTTGTAGAGCGTGAGATGAGCGTAGATCAGGTTCCAAGTTGTCCTCAAAATGGGAATCACGAAGGGGGGAGGGGAGAAAGGTCCGCTCCAGGGACTAGTGTCGGCACAGCAACCAGATGGGAATCTGCATGGAATAACTTCTCGGACTTCCTTGCTCTTGTCTCACGGATGAGGTTAAGGAACACGGACCTTGTAGAGTGGAGAGAAGGAGCGGAGATTTGATCCCGGTTTGCTCTTCTAATTGGCAATAACGAAGGAGAGTAATCCGTCACTGACCAGATAGATTACGAAGATAAGATCCGCTCAAGGGATCACAGGCGTCGATACGGCAACCCAACGGGGAACGATCTGAAGGACGGACGTCGGAAAAAACTCTCGCTGACAATCATTGGAGTCGCTCGCATAAATACCGCGGGTTTATGCGGGGGACCTGGTTACGGAGAGAGGCGTAGGACACCTGGCGTCCCATGGGAGACTTGTCATGTAGCCGTGTAAACAGCCCCAAGCTACGAGCGTCTCACCACGCCTGGGGGAGGGGACTGATAGTTCTCGTTTTCGACTTTCCAATAGGGGATAATAACCGAGAACAATAGAGCGGTGGGCGCTCGGTAGGGTTTCGAAGTGATTAAAGGTTCTGAGGGCCATCAACTAAAGTAATATGGCCAGACTATGTCTTGGAATGTTTGTACATTTGACCTCTCTTGGGATAACCTCCACACACTCACGTCTTCAGAATCACCTTCCAGACCACCAAAAAGGCCCTAAAATCAAGCAAAGATAGAATACTTGCCTTTAATATGTGGATTCCGTCAGAAACATCAAGCAAGTAAAGATCCGCAATGTGCAGATATGCTTTTCTTTCTATAAACTAGAAAACCATACAAGTCAATCCTGTCCCAACAATGACAAGAAATTCTGTTCTGAGTACGAGCAAGAGGGTCACTGCTTCAAAGATTGGGCTGCAACCAAGAAGAAATTCTTGAACTGTAACGGTGATCACAGGACTCTCGCGTTCAACTGCCCAAAACGGAAGGAAATCATTAAACGGAAAGAGGAATAAACACAGACCCGTAGTACCCAGAGCTACGTGGGGTTACAGCCAAGAGCAGCCAAATTCACACTCCCAGCCAATCTACAATGAATATGAATAGCGAGGTCAGCTCAAAAATCTTAACCTGAATCATACATGCGCACATAGCAAATATAAGAGACCCTGGATGCTATGTAAAATAATTCAACTCGCTGCTACAAGCTAATGACATCCCAATGATAAAAGTGCCCAAAACACTTGACTCACTAAAGATAATCAACATGAGTGCAGCCTCACCCCGACTTTCGAAAGGAGTGGTGATACCCCCAAAAAGTCGCATCTGAGGACAATTCTGATGATATCCAAGAAGAGTCTTTCAACGACTAGCACTCAAGAGAGGTAGAGAAAGAAAAACAACAGAAAAAGATCCCAAAGGGTTTCGATGAGCAGGTGAGAGACTCCCAGGGTCCCCAGGAAGCAGGAACCTAAGACGAACCTGTTCATGGAACTAATTGAGGAAGAAACAACTGAAAATCCCTCCCTAGTTGACAATAAGGTTCCCAATAGAAACCCAGAATAAAGAAAAGGTAGATCAATTCTTAATAAGCAAAGAGACGGACTAAGAATCTTGAGCATTAACACCGATGGATGGATCACGAAAACAGTGCTGTACGGTAACATCTTCAAAAACATTAATGCGGATAAAATACTCATCTCGGAGCACGGTGTTAGCATAGCACGGATAGAGACATAATCAAGATATGGAACTAAAACATCCAAACAGTGAACCATTCTCAAGTAAAATTCGACGGAGCGGCCATAGCGGTCAAGAAAGAAATAAAGTTTAAGCAACTGAGGAATTTAGAAGAGTCCTACCTCACCATTGAGCTAGAGATGAGCCTGGAGAAGATGGTTGTTGCCACAGGATACCAACGTCGGAGGCGTGACTATTTGCCTAACCAAACCCCCGCGAGTATATTCGGGCGAAGGGTCCCTATGTTATTAATGGAGGACCTGGAAGCACGATGTGCCAACTCCGTATACACTCGTACCAATGGTATAGGCCGATGCTTGAATATCCTGTTGGATAGAAACATCGTCCAGAGATAGGGACCCAATTTTCCGATATTCATCACGAAAAGTAGTGCCACTAAGCCAGACATTTTCTTGGCCAACTTCCTCGTAGCATACAATTGTCACATGACACCTGAAATGATACCTTGTAGCGACTATATAGAGATTAACCTCAATATCAACGTTAAACCTATAATGGTCCTATAACATACAAAGAAGAATTTCAGCAGATTGAACTGGGATACTACGAGAGATTGTTAAGAAACTACATCCCAGTGAACCTCGACGAAGCAACGCTCGAAGACAAAGAGGAGGAGTTTAAGCGGCTGGACGCCAAGATGATCGAGGCTAACAGGGTATCAATTTCCAAAACCGCATACATAAAAATTTCTGCATATAGATGGATCGACGTATGAAAGATTTACGCCGTGAGCTAGATAAATTGTATCAAAGGAGCATCACTACGGGAACATCACGTGAGACACTGTACCGTACTAGAAAAGCAAAGGAAGAAGAACTAAAAACCTAATATATGGACAACAACAGGGAAGATGGAACAAAGCAATTGGAGATATTGATAGCGAAGCAAGAATGAAGTAATTCTTGGCGAAGATTAGGAGAGTGAACAGCAAGCCCCAGAAAATAAAAGTTGAATTAGAAGACGCCTACGGTGAAATTAAATCAGAGGTAAACGAAATGGAGGAAATTCTCACGGAACACTGGAAAAGATCTTCAGAATCAGTGAATGAAGACTTCGACATTGATTTCGCCAACCAGATAATAGACGAGCTCAATAAAATTACTGAAAGGACGCATCCGAACCGCCGAGTGAATAGGGGAGAAGAAAAAGAAGAAAGAGTGACACTGGAAGAAATGGAAAGTGCGCTCTACTCCTTTACACAAAAAGCTCCAGGCCGGTCAGGTTTGACGAAGCTAAACTTTGTCAAAACGTCAAGATTCGTAATGGAAGGTCTAATTAACATCTCCAACACCTGCCTAAATGTAGGCTACTTACCCGACGCATACAAAACGGCAGAATGATTTTCATTGCCAAACCTGGAAATCCCCAGATGAGAAAGGAGAGTTATTGTCCAATATCCCTTTTAGAACTTGGAGGTAAACTCTTCGAGAAAATCCTTAATAGACGACTCATCGTTCACTTGGAGGACAATTCGCTATATAACGACCGGCAATACGGCTTCAGAGAGAACAGAAGCACAAAGACGCCAATTAATGTCATCACGGAGAAGAATGCTCAAGCAAAGAAAAATCGGAGCTATACTGACATCGTATGTAGGGACATGTCAAATGCGTTTGAAAAGGTATGGCTAATGGGGATGCAATACAAGAACCTAGCTGGGTTTAAGCAACAAGCTTGAAAAATTCTCTGTGACTATGTCATGGAGAGATCGGCTTACATCAGTATAGGATGCACGGATGGCCCCACATTCCAACTACAGGCAGGATTGACTCAAGGCGGGTGTCTCAGTCTTCTACCTTACGCGATCTATACACCCGACATCCCAAAACCAAACAACCCTAATAGCATAAATATACAGTTCACCGATGATATAAGCCAACTCATCGTTTTTGGATATAAGAATGCGCCAAATGCAAGCTTGAATCACTGCCGAAGAAAATGGAATAGTTAATGAATATGAAACTAAATGGAAGCTCCGAACTAATGGCGAAAAATTCAAGATTGTCCCATTAGGAAAAATAGAACTTCAGATATGAGAGTGGAGGATACGCGCTATCACTGCACAAACAAGGGCAAAGTACACGGGATGAAGATCATTTTAACCGGGTACAGGAAGCATGTCAAAGAACAGATCCAAAAAGCATCTTCGGAAGTCATTACCCTCTATACCTTCTAAAACCTCAGCCAAAGAAACAAAAGGAAATTATATCCCTCAGCATATCATTTTGGCGTTCCGGAAATCGCTAAGGAGATGCAAAAAATACAAAACAAATGAATGTATACAGGGTCACCCCCTGAAAACGGGCCCCAACATTTAATAGGCTAATTTCTGCAAGGATTGAATGAAGTTTTGGTGATAACTAGTTTATTGTGTTTAAAAACATCATATAAAAACATGAGAGCCTTGGGACTTATCTTCTTTATTCTAGAGCTCAAATTCGAGATGACCTCCATTTAGCTCTGTGCATTTCTTGAGGCGCAGCACAAAGTTGTCCATGATGTCCTTTCAAACGAAATGAGTAATGGCTCTGATCTCCTCCCTGATGGCTTCGTTAAGCTCTGTGATGGCCCTGGATCTCCTTGAGTACACTTTGTCTTTAAGGTAGCCCCAGAGAACAAAATTTGGGTGGCTAAGGTCTGGGCTGTGAGGTATCTACTCAAACTCAGTCTTGAGACTGATCACACGCCCACCAAACTTCTCTTTCAGTCAATCTCGATAGAGGTTTGAGGTGTCAGAGCTTGCTCCATGTTGCTGGAATCAGAATTTCCTTATAAGTGAAGGGAACAGGGACTACAGCTCTCTCTTGAATGTTTTGAGGACCTTAACATACCGACCGTTGGTGACTCTCACTGTCGCGACAGATTCCTCGAATAAGATTGGTCCGATGATGCCTATGGCTGAGATTGCAGTCCATACCGTGGACTTAGGGGAGCTTAGGGGATTGGTAGCTACCTTATTTGGTCTGGAGGTCTCCCATAATGGAATTGAGCTTCATCTGAGGGCCAAAGGAGGTTAAGAAAGATTGCGGTCTCCTGAATCTTCTCCAGTATCTTGACTGCTATAGCCCTTCTCTGCTCTTTGTCTGAGGCTTTAAGGATCTGCTTCGTCTGTACTATGTATGGGTAGGCCTTTACATCCATTACTAGCTCTCTCATGTAAGGCTCACGGGATATCCTGAGAGACTGACTTCGCTTGCGCACATAGCGTTTTGGACTGACTCTCTCACGCTCTTGGCCAGCTCAGCTATACGCTCTTTGAATAATTCTGAATGGTTTGGACGGTTGCCTCTGGCTGTGTTGAAGTTCTCCACTATCCCATAGTTTTCGAAGTGGTCCACCCAGTCCTGAATTATGCTCTTGAAGGGGACTTTTTCACATTCGAACTGATTCCTGAAAGTGTATCAGTTCGTCAACGACCCGGTTCTGTAGTAATATGCATCAATTCTTGAACGAGCCTGTCTTGTTTTAATATTTGACGCGCTATATTCTTTGCTGGAGCTCCCATTCAGATCTAGGTGTGTTCCCAGGCGTTGCTTCAGGCTTGTCCTGCAAAGTAAGGGTGATTAGTGAATGAGTGAATGAAGGATATATCACAAAAAGTGTGTGTGGCTCGTGTTGGGTGGTGACCCTATTACCCCTCTATGTACTTCGACGAAAGGATGGAAGTGTATTATCACCAATACACGCAGAGGGATAAAAGGCGGCTCGAGGATCTGCATAGAGCGACGAATATTAGGCCGCTCAACACAGTTTTAAAGGAAAAAGCGTCATATATGAAAGATAAAATAACGTTAAACAACACCGAAAACATTAGAGCACTCATCGAAGAAAACCGACGAGATCCATGCCATTCAAGATTCCTAAGCAGCATTAAAAAGCTTGGTATCGTGTTTGTCCCGTACTTTGCATAAAAAAAGAACTACCAAGAAGACCGAAGAAGAAACATGGCCGACTACAAGGAAAGAACCCGATTAGACAAGTAACCCGATGAAAATCCGAATTCAACTAACGAGGACTGACAAGAAACAGGAAGGGTACAAAACATAAGTATGAAACACACAAGAAAAATAATGTATATAGGCATTAGAGTGGGTTGGTTTCCTATAAACGTCAAGTTTTAATTCATGGTGATCTTTATTAATGAGGACATCTAAAAATGGTAATCTATTATCATATTCCCATTCATATTTAAATTTGATGGAGATATGCGAATTATTCAAATTATTAAAAAAGTTATCAAAATCATGGCCATTAGGCCATACAGAAAATACATCGTCAATGTACCTCAACCATATAAAGTTAGGGGGAGAAATTGTGGGAAGGAGTTCAGTCTCAAAATATTCCATGAAAAGACATGCCAGTATCGGAGATAAACTATTTCCCATGCTAAGGCCAAATATTTGTCTATAAAACTCATTATTTACTCGAAACACATTTTCAGAAAGACATAATTCAATAAATTGATAAATTTACTCATAGAAATTAAGTCTAGGCATGATTTCCCGCAGAAGGCCTATGGTTTGGTCAACCGGAACTTTGGTAAACATTATGAACACTCAAGATTTCGTTGACCGTCTCAACCACCTGCAATTACCGGATGGAAAACTTGTGAAGTTTGATGTAAACTAACTTCTTGATCGTAAGGCCCAACCCTGTTGCAGGCAAGACTGAAACATCTGATGATTGCTTGGAGGCATCCTCAGTGTGTGTTGTCAGAGCGGCATCTTCAGCAAACAGCATCTCACGAATGAGGAATTTAGCACCTTTTCTTTGCACGGAGGCGTACGAGGTTTAACAGGCTGCCATCGCTTCTGTTGTGAAGATAGATGCCTTTTTAAGATAGATAGATATTTTACGATAGTTGTTACAATCGCTTTGATCGCCTAATTTTTGTAGAACGTGATGATGTTGGCATTTCGCTTTTCCTGAGGCACAGTTTCCTCTCCGCAGCACTGAAACAAGAGTTCGTGGAGATGGTCGAGGAGACTGGCCTGTTTGCCTAATTTAATGATCTCGGAAAGGATGCCTTCCTTCGCTGGAGCTTTGCCTCTGACTAGTGAGTCCCTGGCATCGCTGAGATCTTCAGTGGTGGGAGGGATCGTCTAACTCTTTTATGATTGGCAGCAAGATCGTATTTTTCACCGCTGGGTATGTGACAACGCTCTCTATGACAACGGGCTCTGCCCATCTCTCCATTAGCTTTCAACAATCGGTGATGATTTCACTAGTGGTAGACTTCAGCGGGTCTATCTTAATGGCACATGGGCCGAAGGCCTTTTTCATGCCCTCATACATGGTACAAATATTAGCGCAGTCGGTGGAAAGCTGGATGCTTTGACATAGATTCTGCCAATAGTTGTTGGTCACTGTCTAACAATCCATTGAGCATCGCTTCTGGTCCGCCTAAGACTAAAAGAAACAAGGGTATTTTCGCAGGGGTCTTGTAATTGAGTAAGGCATTCCTTTTGGATGAGATAGCTTGCTCAAGGTCTTCGATTGTGGCTTCAAACCAGTCGGGGGTTTTCGGTTGTCTCCTTTTGAAGGTGTCAATAGCAGACTTGTACGTTGCTCATGGATATGTTTCCATCAATCCTCCGCACTGCTAGATGGGCAGTTGGTGAGGGCCTCTTGAATGACGTGTGCAAAGCGTTCACGGAGGTCAGGGGCTGATGAAGGGACTGTGTTGACTCGAGGCCGACTTCTCTGCCTTAATCTATGAATACGCTTGTACCGAGGACGCATATTAATGGTGACCATGGAGTGATCAGTGTCACAGTCAGCTTTATGTTAGCTTGGTATAGTAAGCACACATTTCAGCGACGGTCTTCAGGTGATGACAAGATCAAACTAGTGCCGGTGAAGTGATCTGACGTGCCACCAGGATACCTGTAACTGGGTTTTGTGGGGGAAAATTTTTCGTGATGAAGAGGTCATAAAAGTAGCATAGCTCGAGGTGTCTTTGCCCTTTCTCTTTGAGTTTGCTGACGTTAAAGTGGCCAAATCATCTGGCTAGGAGATATGATCTGAACCTATCCGAGTGTTGAAGTCGTCAAGTAGGTACGAGTGTTCTGAGGTGGCTAGCTTCATGATGGTAGTTTTGAGCTACTCGTAAAAGTCGTCCTTCGCCTCCGCTAAAGAGAAAAGCGTGGGGGCGTATATACTCATGATGTTCACACAAGTTCAGAGGAAGTTGTGAGGCGGAGGGAGAGGATATGGGCCCCGCCTTCTGAAGGCGATTTGATTGAAGACAGTAGAGAGTTTCTCATAGCAAAAGCTACACCATGCACTCTGCGCTCCACCGAGGCCTTTCTCTGCCATAAAAAATGTATTGTCCATTTTCTTTAGGCTGCCTATCGGGAATAGAGGTTAATACCACCATTTTGCCGAGAAGCTATGAGGCTGGGCACTAGGTCGGGCGAAGCAGAGCAAAGTCGTGTGAACCATGAATCGAGCCACTTCAGCTGATAAGGCAGGAGCAAGAATTCTAAACGCGACAGCGTAAGCAGATGCTGCCCGCCTCTCCATGCGATATCAATAAACCCCGCTGGAGTTTATCCATATCTTTCGATGGGGTATTTGATTAAGGAGATGTGCCTTCTTGGCCTGAGGCATTATCACTTCTGAAGGCCCAAATATAATGCTAGATACAGCCGGGAAATAGACAGTATAGGCCCGGCTTTCTGCACGAGATACGTCAGTTTTCGATTCAGCTCTGTTTCCCCTTCTCGAGCTCGAAGGCAAATTTATAACAGAAGAAATTTAACCTCACTCAATTGGCGATCCTTGGATTCGGTTATAACCTCGTCTGGCAAAAATACTCCCTCGTTTTCCCTCCTCGAAGTTAAACTCCATCGATTACGATTTACTCGTTCAATCCCCCATCATCCGCGTAGTCTCATAAAGCCTAAACCACCAAGCTAGGATCCAAGCAACTAAATTATGGTTTCTTGCCTATTCAACCCGTAAACTGTATGTTCGTATATTGGTTCAACAGCAGCGGATTGTGAGCTCAAGTTTGTGCTTTTCTAATCGCTCCCGGTAATTCTTTATTCTGATCCTTGTAAACATTAAGTATACGTTTGTAATCTTTTCCATTTTGTATATATCCTATATCTATTGTAATTATTGAAGATTATTTTTGGTATTCTCCATTTCAGAGCCCTAGAGTCCCGAAGCCTTCTTTATTATACTAACGGCCAGTTATATTCGATTCCTTCGTGAAGGGAAATGATTATACTCAGTAGCTTGGGTGGATATCTATGAGGTATATGAACAAGGGGCGTCTCTCCTCGCAGCATTTCTCTTGCAACTGCTTCAATTGTTGATCTCTTGGCTCAATAACCGCACTGCGACTCTGAGTAGACACGTTCTGCAAGCGACTACAATCTACTCAATGTGACATGGGTATAGGTTTTCCCAACAGGGCACAGGATAGATATTTTACGATAGTTGTTACAATCACTGCGATCGCCTTATTTTTGTAGAACGTGATGATGTTGGCATTTCGCTTTTCCTGAGGCACAGTTCCCTCTCCGCAGACGTACTCGATTAGGAACCCTGCTCCCTTTTCTCCCCCTCGTCTGCCGCTGCTGGGACACGAGAAAAGGTCACTCAATTGACCTTGACCGCTGCTCTGTCTAAATATAATATATATATATATATATATGTATAATTATATACATAAATATATATATATATATATATTTATATATATATTGAGCCTATTGAGCTTGCGACTGATGATGGCAGTTTTTCATGAATTTTTAACCTGTTGGATGTCGTCGAAGAAGCCAAGAGACATGGTTCTGACATTCCAAGTTTCCAGTCTCAGTGCGAGCGGATTTTTTAATTTTCTCCTTTCTTTGTTTGGTGCAGGGTTCGCAGTCTGCTTTTTGGTATTTTCCCTGAGATTTAAGCACCTATTGGAGCTGGCAGATTGGGAGGGGTCAGCACCTTACTGACTGGTGGTTGCCCAGCTTGAGGCGGTCGATAGCTAAACAGTGTAAAGCGATGATCCCTCCGACCGTCAGAGACATCCCGTTGCCTCCGAGTTGACGTCAATACCCTAGACGTTTAACTAGTAACTGTTGTTTCTCGTATTATTCTTGTCGCTGGTACAGTGACACTGGAGTGACCTCTCAAAGAAACAGGCCATACTGAAATGTATGGAGAACTTGTGTTACCCATTCGTCAAGATCCCCTTCTTGGCAACGCTAGTGTCATCAAAAGAAATGCAGAGCAGTATGTTTGGAACCAGATTAGGTGCAGGAGCTACGGGTGTCAGTGAGCACAGCGCCCTGGTTCTTCTTGGGGGGATCCACTCCTGATTTTGAATGTTCACTCTCCTAAACTTTGCCATGGATCAGTCGAGGATCTACTCTGCCCGGCTAGCCGTTATTGCTAGAGGCACTTCCTCCGCCTACCTTCGTGGTTCTGTGTAAACACCATATCCTCAAGTGGTTTAGCCCTTCCGGATAGGGCAGTGTATCGTGGTTTGGCGCTTGGAGAGTTTAGCAGATGAATGAGGACCATTGGTTTCCCTCCAGCCTACCAGGTAGGGCACAGCCTTTAGAATGCTTATGCTCACGATGTAACTGTGCTCGCGACTATTGAATCCCTTCACTCTTGCAGCATTGCATTTAATTCCCTTAATGAAGATCTTCGATTCATTTGTATATGGTAACATACATGGAACATGAAGCTTAACATCACTAAATCTAAATGTATGTGTATCTCGCGATCTCGTAGCTCTTTTCCTCGACACGACCCTCTCCATGTTGATGATTTAACATTGAACGATGTGGACGAACTGGACATTTTGGGCCTTAAATTGGATTCCAAATTAACTTTGGAGTCTCGTATCAGATCTATTGTGACTACTGCTTCGCAGAAATTATGAATCATAAAAAAGGCCTATAGCACATTCAATGATGCTTCCGTGTCCGCCACTTGCTTCCGAACTTTATTCTTCAAGCTTTGGAATATTGTGCCCCTGTCTGGTCGTCTGTTGCTACCTCACACTTGCATCTTATTGACAGACTCTCTTATAATGCCAGCTTTCTTTGTGGTGGTAATGTCCAATAGAACCTTCTACATCGCCGGAAGATCAGCAATGTGTGCATGCTCTATAAGAAACAATCCAATCGGCATCACTCGGTGAATATTTCGTTGCCAAATCGCTTTGTAGCAAGAAGAAACACTCGTCAGGCTTTGGTCCGGAATCCTATTTGTTTTCAGTCTATCAGATGCCGTATTAGCCAGTTTCAGTGTCGCCTTCTGTCAAGTGTCGTCCATCTTTGGAATTTCTTGGAAAAAGAGACTTGTTGCATCCAATAGTGTAGATGCCTGCAAAAAGAAAGATAATAGGATCTTGTGTTCATCATGAGCCATTATCCTGTTATTTTGTTATTTGTTATGTTTTTTTTCTTTAAATATTCTATATACAGTATATCTTGTTTTGTTTGAATGTTGCTATATACTGTTTTTCCAATTTTTTATTTAATTTTATTACTCAATTTAATTTAACTGAATCCATATATGACTGGAAGCCTTGAGGTTTTTCTTTAACTATCTTTTCCCAGTTTGTTCTTCTATCCGGCTTCCCTTTCTTCTTACTATCGTTTCCTCCTCTACGTTGCAGGTGTGCGGGGATTGTTAATTGCAATCTATAGTGCTTGTACTCTTCCCGTTCTACCTGTCTCATCTTGTGTAATAATAATAATAATAATAATAATAATAATAGTACCTCTATTCTAAGCCCTCTACATCTCGTCGGAAACCAAGAGAACAAAATAACTAATCTTCATTTTATTGAAAATGCTCGTTTAATTTTTATTAAAATCCTAAGACACATGCATGACAAAACAAAGAGGTTTTCCTTTTATAGAAAGAACGATGACAAAACACTCGAATAGGCAATTATGATTTGTCATAAATTATTTTTGCATTAAAAGTGACTCGAATATTTTAGGCAATTTCAACTTTTTCTCGCCATTTCGCAAGTGTCATTATTTGGTCAGCAAGATATTAAATTTAAAGAAAAGAATATGGGGTTATATTAAAATAAAAGCTGAGATTCATTTTTTAATGCATGATTAAAAAATTCGTGAAACAAGCATCTTATATTTTGATCAGAATAAATACAATGGGAATTCGGAGATTAAAACCAACGAGGAAATGGATATTGTAATAGGAACAAATTATCGATCACTAGCTTTTTTCCAAGAATATGGAGTTTACTAAAAAATTATTGTAATTGTTAATGTGCGACTATATTTAATGAAACATATAAAAGTTGATACTTAAAAAGTGTCGAAGTTTCTTAATGCAAAACGACTCTAGCTGTTAAATTTCCGAGTTTATGCTTACTGCTTCAAGTATCTTGAATTCTGCAGTGTGACTCTTGAACCAAATTGCAAAGCGTGGTTTTTATCGAGGATGGTTTAGCTTTACAAAAGATGAAGACTAGTTCTCTCAGATGTACTACACGATAGAATCATTCATATAATGTAATGTGCCATTTTTACTATATAAATTCACTATATATTTATTTTTTTTATTTATTTTTAATGTTTTTAATAATAAATTGGATGACTTTTTTCTTTAATTACAGTTATAGTTCTTCGTGGCATGGATTTCACATTCCCCCAAATTTCCGAATCTATCTTGCACATTGAGATTGTAATTTGTCATAAAGTTCTTTTTTATTTTCACATGGGGTACTTCTTATTGCTTTTCCAAGCACTCCCACAAGTGTTCTATTATATTTAGGTTTGGACTGCCGGTAATCATCATTTCTCCAACCTCAATCTTGTGCAGTACGATGTATGGCATACAGCATTATCATACTGAAATATAACTTCATTTCTTTGTGTGTTTGACTGAGATTTATTAATATATGGCTATAAAACATGTGAAAACATATTAGTTAATGTTGTAAAGTTCATTCTTCTCTGTCCTGAAAATATCTTCCCTGGCCTTGAAGAAGACATGCAGATCCAAACCATGACCTAACCACCCCAATGCTTCACTGTTTATACCAGAAAATCAAGATGAAATATCCCTCCAACTTATCGTCCCACAAAGTTAGCGCCAGAAGACCTTAAAATTCGTAAAATGGTCACAGAAGGGTATATTTATAAATAATTTTCTTCCAAGATATGTATATTTAAATGGAGTTTCATAACACCTTATAATTTCATACCACTAAAAATTTTATTTCTTTTGACTTCAGATACCATGGCTTCTTTCTCCTCCTAGTTGTTCTTTGATATTTTTTATATTTGAGCTAGATGGAACTCACCAGCAAGTTTAGAGCATATTTTTCTGCGATTCTACTAAATATTGAAGTACAAATGATACATAAATTGTCTAAGTATTATTAGCCGTTTTCTGCCACTTAATAAAAACTCTTGGTCTCTAAGTCTCTTTCATAGTTGAACATTTTATTCTCTCAGCAATTTCTACTAGTTATAACCTTTGTGAATGGATGGAAGATTATACATCTGCTATGCCATCGTTAAAAGTTTTACCACATGCTAGTATAAGTGTTAGAATTCATTCTGCCATCATAAGTGAACAACAATCCTGGACCTAAATACGCCATGCAGCCCCAAACTATTACACTACCACCTCCACTCTTTGGTGAACATAAACATCTCCAGTGCTTACAAAATCTGAAGAGAATTACAATTTTTTATGAGCATTGTTTTCTATCCAATAGAAATGTGTAAAATAGTAATAAATTGCTGTAAACTAATGTGAAAAACCAACCTCAAAGTTAACTTCATCAGACCAAAAATCTTCAGCCCAATCATCATAGGTCCAATCTTAATGCTCTATTGCCCAAGATAATCGTTTCTTGTTTACCTGAGAAAGCCACGGTTTCTTTCTAGTGTGAAATCCTTTGAGCCAAGCTTCTAATAATATTTTCTCACTGTGCGTCTGGATATCTCTGTGTGTTGCTGCCCGAAAGTTAGCAGTGAGCTGAGAAGAGTTATTTTCCTATCGGCCAGAGGGATCCTTTTCAGCAACCTCCCTTCCCTCCGTCTTGTATATCTTTTGCGACCGTGACCATTGAAAGAATTGGTCTCAACCGAATGTTAATATCCCTAAGTTTCAGGCCCGAAACTTATTAGTTTTACCCTACAACCATATTTCCATTAAATTACCTAGTTTTCTTAGGCCTCTGAACATACATGTTATTTTTAAGTATGAGACTACAATTTATCGCATACTTGTCAAAAATTTGTCCCCCCCTCCACGACTTGGCATTGTTTATTCGATAGGCTGCAACAACCGCCAAAAAAAGTTATTATGGACAAACCGGGAAAGAACTAGATGTCCCGGTTAAACAGCATCAGGAAAAGCGAAATGCCAACATCATCCCGTGAACAATCTGCGCTTTTTTTTACCTATGTACAATCTTAACCATACCATTAACTGGAATAGTGCCAAACCAGTTATAAAATGCAGTAATTATATTTCGAGAAATATATCTCCATTAACACGTCCCAAATTTCAACCTTAGCCCTGGTTTGTTCATACTAGACCCCATTATCACTACATACTTAAAATCTCAAATAAAGTTGTTTCAGGATTTGTACCCCTGAATTAGGGTTCAGACGTAGATAGACTAAACCTCCTCTTCTACTATTTAAGGCAATGTATGTCCTGCCTCTTGTTCATTTCTTGAAAATGTCTTTAAGAATCAAGACGAAAGCGCTCGGAATCGTTTTTCACATTTCCTTTGTGGATGTATCTGCATAACTTAGACTCACATGCAATTTGTGAGCTTTTTTTTATATATGTATATATGGTGTTCGGTTGAAATTTAAAGATTTTAACGTCTTTATTTTCAGGAACAGTCAAAGGCTTTTGAGAGCGTAGAGAGTACAATTTTAGTTGAGAAAACGTTAGCTGACATGAAGGAAGGGAAGCGATCTAAATATTGAAAATGAGTTACATGTACATGACGATTCGTGCCGCGTATCAACATGCAGACATGATGACTGGTGTTCAATGCTTTGTTAATACTACTAGCTATATGCCGTGATATGAGCACGCTTAAATTCACCCAAATATAGCAAGACAATTTGAAGGAAGGCCGGATCAATGGTCTCTGGGTTTGCGAGAGAGATGAGTGTTCTAGTCATCTTCATGAAGCTGACATTGAATGAAGACCTTCGCTCCCACTCATAAAGAGGAACCACAAAACTTTCTAATAGTAAAGAGAAAGAGAAGCAATTAACGAATTGAAAGAAGCTCTCGAACAAGAAGATTTATCCTGGTGAGCCAGAGACGATCTGGATCTTTACAGATGTAAAGATTCTCTGCTAGACTCTGTTGCACAACATTCAGAACAACACGTGGCTTGCATATAACCCGTGCGACATTCAACGTACCATGAAGAAAAGGTTACCACAAACCCTGGGTGTGTGTCAGTGAAGGTAGCCCAATGACTCTCTACATATTTGAGCAGAGTCTTAATCTGAATTCAAACGGCTACAAGGAGCTTCTGAAGATTATGGTGAAACAGTAGCTGGAGATGGCTGTTTCCGAAAGGCAGAATTGGTTGTTAGAGAAATTCTACGACTTCACTAGTCCCAGTTTCTTGCTTCCTATGTCGTACGATTGTAATAACATGGATTACAATGTGTGGGCTGCGGTTGAGAAAGAGACCATCTAATGTGCCTGGGACATCAAGAACGAGCGGATGGTGAATATCAAAAAGGTGTTTCGATGATCTTCTCAAGGAAACAGTGATAAATGCAAACCACAGGTTCCTAAGCTTTATTGAAAACATAATAGGTTTGATATTTTTTAAATTTTAAAATAATTTATTTTTGGCTACAATATTGTCGCAGTTTTTTTTTTTCATGCAGAATGCAGATCCTTAAAATATAGCAGCTATGACACGCTATATATATAAATGTATATGTATGTATATATATATATATATATATATATATATATATATATATATATATATGATTAAAATTAATGTAATATCGCAAGAAAAGATGAGGAATTAAACCACATTCTCCGAAGACGGTTTAATTCCTCATATATATATATATATATATATATATATATATATATATATATATATATATATATATATATATATATATATACGAAGAGTAAATCCAATAGGACGAATTAGAATATTTAATCTCAACGTTTCGTACATACCCAACGGAGAATTATGTCATTTTTATGAAAATTAGCATAAGTATTAAAACAAAATTTAAAATATAACATAGTTAATTGGACAAATTAGAAAAAAAGTACTTTTTAGGAAAAATGCAAACACAAACAGTCAAACAAAAAACAATTAAATAAGTAAATTAATGAAAGTAAGGAAATTGGCTTTTAAATTTGGTTTTAATCGTTTAACAAGCGAGTTGTATGTATAACAAAAAAAACCACTATTATATTTAAATGCATATCTCTTATATACGGATTCCTGAATTCTGTTTGCTTTATCTGATGCCACAATACATTACATTAATATTTTTAGGTTGCTCTAAATTGATAACAAATTTTGTTTTCAATATAAAATGCTTTTATATTATGGCTACCCATTTTGTACGCTCGTTAGGGGCTTAGGGAACCTAGTTACCTCCATTTCTTCACTCTTATCTACCTTAACTCACATATACAAGTTTTTACCCCATTGCACTACTATACTCGTATCTTAGAGTTTAAACAAAAAAAACTGAGAATATATGTTTGGTGGAGAACACTATCCTTCTGTGTTAGCCTAGGTAACCTTCAATCCACTCAAGTACATTTCCTTAAAATAAATTCGCTTTTAACTTTATCAAGTATTTTATGTGTTACATCATCTAGGAAACTTTGAAAATCTACATATGTAATCTAAATTAGCCACTTTATGATGGTTGAAGGTTGTGACCATTTTGTGGAAAAATTAAGCAAATTACCTAAACACAAAGACTGATGGTAAAAATAATGCAGGGTATCATTTATTAATTTTTAGACACTAAATTATTCATGCTTTAGTCTCTAGTAAGAGACGAATGGAGTTTTCTCTAAAGTGAAGTTAGTGAAATGGAATGATAATTGTCGGGATTAGTTTTTATCCCTTTTTGGGAAGATCGGGAGATATTAAGCCTTTTAAACAATTGATGAGCTATATCTTTATGGATTGATTAAAATTGTACAAATGAGTTCTATTAATTCTATTTCTAATTACTTTGGTTAATCCCTGGGGCTTTATAAATTTTGGTTTCTTTTACCCTATTAAAAAAAACGAGTCATTATCAAAGTTAATTAGGTCCGGATGTTAGCAATTAAATTTGTGTCTTTGACAATACAGACATTTGCAAACCTTTCTTTTAACGTCTTCTCTACATATCTATTTGTGCTGAGTCATCATTAAGCCAACCATCGGAATCCTCAATGGTGCCGATGCGTTCCCTGAATTGTTTATAATTATTTGATTATCTATAAACGTTTTAGTCTCGCGTTTAGATACCATCGCTAATTTTCTTTGCTATTTTTTTATACCTCCTCATTACGTTTTTCATGCCAATGATAAAAATTTTAAATGTCTATGCTTTCAAATGGGTTACTATTTTCTAAAATTCTATAATATTGCTTACGTTCACGTATACATTTTTTAATTTCACTGTTTATCATGGCCCCTCTAGATTCTGTATTAATTTTCCATTGATAAGGCAAGCTCATTTTAATGCCCCGACAATGAGGCACATTTCCTGGGGGTTAACTGCGACATTTAAATATAATAAAACAGCGTCACTGTGCGAAATTATTTTTCTGAATTTCACCAATTTTCATTGTTTTGCATTTTAATTATTTTAATTTTTTATTGTACTTTCTATATATTTTTCCACTTTTTGTATTATATGTTTAACTATATTATCTATTTATGCCCTGTATAGAAATACAAAGTTAAATTTGGGGCGTCGAGTTATGACCTCAACAGCTAAAATAGTTGAGCCTGTATCTAGATTCAAATCCTTTACACCAGCATTTAGATGATAGTTTTTAAGGAAAATAAATCCCCTGCAAATTTTCTTTTAAAACTTTATTTAACAGTTTACAAACCGATAAATTCCTCTGCTGTATCTACTGTTCTCAACTCGTTGATCTTATTTCCCAGACTGCATGGGTTTTTATAAACGCAGGTGAATTTTGTTCTGATATTCGATCAATTTCCTGAGGAAGTTGGTATATGACTGCTCGTTACTCATCATGCTAAAACTTTTATAGATCCCCCGAACAAAATATAGTGGCATAGCAAATCTAACCGCTCCTACATTATTACAGTGAAATCTATCTGGCAGAAATAGGACACTTTAGATGTAGGAAAACCTTAGTTAAAATATTGTGTTCCCCATTTTACGATACAGAACCCTAAACATTCATAATGCAAAAAGTTTTTCCAGAAGCAATGGTAAATCCTTAAAGTATAGCTGTTTGAGAAAGTGTTATTATTCGCAATATTATTTGTCTGAATATTTTTATCGATTCTCCAAACAAAAAATAGCAGCATTATTAAATATCATGCCAAATATAACAGCTCCTACTTTATTAAAATGAAGTCCATCTGGCAGAAACAGATTACCTCTGTTGTAGAACAAACCCGTTTGTCAAACTATGTTCCCTTTTTCCGATAAAGAAACCTCAAAACATTATAATGCAAGAAGACCTTCCAGAAGAGCTTCTATACCCTGAAACTCTATCTGTTATAGAAAATATTGTTATTCGTAATATAAACTATAATTTCGGCATCTCTGATTATTTTGGCTAAAAAATCAACAGGGATTCCGTTAAGTAATACTGTCATGGACTACGTGTAAGACACCTTTCAAAGATAATTCAAGTACATCTCTCACCATCGAATCATGAAACCAGCAATAACTCCTAAGGGAAAATCTATCATTGGTAGCAAATGACCGATCCCTTTGGGAGGCATAGGAGAAGCTCATTCACGAACAAGTAGGAAAAGATCGTCAGAGGCAAGAGGGGATATTCTTGACGCTCCTCCCCGCAATTAGGAAACACATCTAAAAAAGAAAAGATCTCTCCGTAGTCGTCTAAACCCTCGCTGATAGAAGCGCAAATCCCTCTGACTACGATTGAAGCAGCAGCAACATGTACAATTACTCTAAAGTGGGCAAAAATACAATTCTCGGTGTCACTTTAAGAGTCTCATTTCTGTAGAATAAAGAACAATATATAGACTAAAGTAAATTATGCCAAATTTAGTAAGACAAGACCTGTAGAGTGTTTGAGCTCAGCTAGATCGAAAAAGGGCAGAAGGTTTCTTTCGCTGGTTTATATACCATCAAAATAAAAAGAGGCAAACAACGTCCTATAGAATAAATGGGGAATAAGGTTTTTAGCAAAATGGATTTTGTTTATTGAAGTCCACAAAGGACTTCAATACCCTCGGAAATTAAAAATTTAGAAAAAGCAGTTTAGGAATGATTACCATTAGAATCATTGTAACTTGAGAAGTACCTCATCCTGGCTTAAATTCCCAGGACAAAGGAAGCCTATATCATGGGTCGAAGTGTATGGGAAGCCGGTACTTTCCTTGGTTCCTTTATACGCAATTAATTTAGATGTACCTAATTGGATCTTGAAAGAGAAACTCTCCCCCTTGCCAAGGAAGACAAACACAATAAATATTTTACGAAAAATGGTTTACAAAAGTCAAGTACTTATGTCTCCTCCACTTCTGATTTTACACAACCTTCTTCCTTTAACAAAAGGGGAATCACTAAAAGACAAGAGCACAGCGATGTGATTATACACCGCCGCATCATCGTGGAACATGCTATTCAAAGTTTTGAGATGATTGTGCTCACCTATCTCATTACCCGAGCTCTGTTGCAGTAGTACATCTTCGACACATTTTGTTATCCTTCGGAAGGGAGTAATATCATCGCAAGACATCGAAGATAATGGTCGTACTCCTCCTTGCAAATAAAATCAACTAAGACCGAGTAAGACATCACGAAGCTAATTCACTAAGGTGAAGAACAGGCGAAGCAAGGAGGAATAAGGTAGATCGTCCGGCGAAGTCCATCGGGCAGACAGGAAAATAACTGTGAACAAGGATTGAGAAATAGCACGGAGACACCCATATTAACGACTTCCTCACAGAAATTACATAATACCATAACCTTCTGCAACATCACAGGAATTATACAGACGTAAGTTTTTGAAACGATCTGCCAGCAAGAAGAGGGAGAATTTCTCGCGCCTGGTTGTACGTGGATCACCCACTCAACAGGAACATATATATTTATAACCCATTCAATAAATCAATGCTTGAAACAAATTCATTCTTAGTTTGTGTTCCCTAAAATATTGCATGGGTGTTGAGCTGTGCCAAGCCTTTGCCATCTTACCTATTTTTCAGACACTCTTGCATTCTTTACCCTCCCCATTGTTTTGAAGAGAAAGTGGCTATATTTCCAGCCTTATCCTGTTTAATGCACCAGTACATGGAACGGTAAAAGAGTGCAATATGGCAAATTATTTTTGACTCATGATGTAGATATTATTCTCATCTCATAACATGCTGTTAATACAAATAGATATGCATGAGAGAAGGCGAGATTTAAAGGTAAGAAGAAGAAAAAAAGTAATATTTAGTGAAATTTAGGAAAATATATTCAAATTAAGCAAGGAAAATATTATGATTTCGATATAGAAATTTAACATAGAATTAATAATAGACAATTGAATCCATAAAGAGGACGTAGCCGATTCAGAAAGGGGAACAGAGAGTGGAATGCAAAGAAGATGAAAATACTCTAGAGGAGCTTCAAAGCATTAACATCCACAATGCCTTTGAACTCGGATTATTTCCTTGATAAATACAAAATGGAAAGTGATATAGAGACATAAACATTGAAAACGACCGACGAAAAAAGAAGTACCTCACAACTTCGATCCTGAAATTTTGAGGTAATCATAAACATATACAGAATAAACAAACTAGCAAACACAAAAAAATTTACCAAGTTACAAATCAGACAACCAAAACATATAAACAACAAAATACGAACGTACAAGTAAATATATTGCAATGTACAAAAATACATTAAAGAAACAAACAAAGCAAAGTAGCACATTATTATAAACAACAACAAAAGAAAACGACAAGAAAATTTTCCAAAGAGTAAACACAAATTATCTAAGACTTGAGCGCTTAGCAAGCATAACCATGGAAAAAAGATTACAAACACAACAGTGAACAAAAAATGCGATTAGCTGCATTTCTACTTCATGTCTATTTTAAAATACACTAAACATTTCTTAGAAACATGGCTATTATATTGGCGCCATTTGCAGTCGAAGAAAGTTTTTTATAGTTTCGAAAACATATCTATATGGATGGGTCTTATCTAACGTTCGAAAAATAAATTTCCAATATTTCTGAAAAGATACGTGCTATATAATGGTCATAAAACTAACAAGAAACTCAGCAACCATATATATATATATATATATATATATATATATATATATATATATATATATATATATATATATATATATATATATATATATATATAAGAAAGGAAATGCACATAAGACAGATTTTTTTTTGTACATAACAATAATTGGTAATAAACAAAATTATTCAACCATTCTCATAGCATGCTTAGAAATTCCATGAAATGTGAAAATTTGAAGATTCGAGAAATTCCTTGGAACGAAACTGATGTAAACTGCCGAATATCGCACTGTTGTTTGCTCTGAGCAATGCCGAAGATGAAGGAAGTTTCTCCAGCTATTCGCCCGAAAATAATTAACCTTAACTCAATTAGAGTATTGTATAGTGCAATTTCTGACCGAGTTTAAATAACTTATGCAACTGTCAGTTCTATAATTCAAATGCATTGCGAGTATGGAATCTCCTCCAACTTGGCTAGAGCCGGTACTCGATGCAATATTAACAAACGATCTTGAAGCTACCTGCTCAGAAAGCTAAAATAATATATATGAGAACTCAACAAAGCATTTTGTAAATTTTAGGGATTACTTAAGTAAAATAATTATTACTAGAGAGCTCTATCGTAATGATCTGCATTCTCTCACTGCCCGAAAAACTACACTTTTTAGTAAAAAGGATTTAGCGAACCGTTTAAAGTTTGCTATAATAATTAATTCATGAATAGTTCAAGAGAGAAAAAGAAAATCGATTAATGGCTAAGTCAATCCACAGATCTCAATTAAAATGAGTATATCTGGCGAATAATAATGTCTGCTATGTGAAAGAGAAACTCATAAAACTTTGCTGCTTTCAGTTAAATTTGCACAGAAGAGTGGAGGAAAATAGCAAGAAATGATTGCGAAAAGCTAATATTAGTCACTGAGAATCGTTTTTTGTTGTTATTGCCAACCACTAAATGACCAAAATTAGGTTTTGATGGAAAATATGCATCAAACTACTTTTAATCTTCTTCCCTTGTTGTCAGCCTAAGTGTCTTGGTATTCGTGTTGTGGTATTCGCTGTAGAGAATGCAGTCTACTTACGTTGTAGGGTGCCAGATGGATAGACCAGCTGCCCAGGGCTAATAAGAGGTGAGTGCGCGAGGAGATTAATGGTTGGCCAAAGGGAGGATTTAAATAACAGGTTTCATTCAAGGTTATTGAAAGATTAAAACCAAAATTAACTTTAATTACACTAATAATGCTAATTATGTAAATGTCTACAAAAGCAAAGGAATGGGAGAATAAGGTCGCTCCCAATGAAATAATAATTCAAGTACTAATCAATTTAACAGAGATCAAAATATGGGACTAGATCAGACAGGAAAAATGTTAGTAAACACTGGGGATTCCAATTAAAGGGTCGGAAAGAGGATATCAGGTGGCTAGGACAAAAGGGAGGATTATCATCGAAAAGAGGTAAAAGGGTTTTACCTTGATGGCTTTACTCTTGGTGAGATGATCAATACTTACGAGGCGAGCAAGTCTCGCAGCTCGAGGGGCGTTGTACTCTTGACGGAGGGTCGGAAAAAACCTGGGGCACGAATAATGTAAATTCCAGGCTGGGTGAGACACTCTCGAATTAGGATAAGTAATCTCAGACGAGGGGCGAGGTTACCTTGACGGGATGAGGAGATTGGTTCGCATAATTCTCCAAAGAAAGAGTCGTTTCACGAATTTGCTGATTGACTGTGGACAAACTCACAACAATCTGTCTAGCCGACTAGACCTAACTCCGATGTTTGACTGGAGATGAGGGGCTGTCTCTTTGCGAAAGGGCGGGCGGTACTCTCTGACGGGTAACGGTGGACTTTAGGTTAAAAACCCTGCTGGCTTCCTCGGTAGAAAGCCTCCAGGCATGGCAGTCTTTTAGAGGAATAACCATTGACGCCCGTCTCTTTAGACTCAGACGAGATAAGACGAATAAAGTAGTTTTGGGGGGGTTAAGCCTGTCCTCCAAGCAGGAGAGGGTCTGAAAAATGCGTCTCAGCGGGAAAGAGGCGGACTGATCAAACACAGGTGTTACCAGTCGCTTTGAAGTTTTCCCATGTGAGAATAGTTTCTCTCCTCGCATTTAGAGATCTTGCTTAGCCCCTTGTGGTCTCTGCTTGAATCAAGGGGATGGGGCTCATGGTGGCCCTTAGGGTTCCTTTCCTCACACTTTTCCTTCCGTAAGATGACCTTTTCTTTGAGCCAAGGGGAGAGAAAAGAGCATCCCCAAACTTCGAATTCCTAACCTGCTTCAAACGTCTGTAAACATGTATGACTATCCGACCAAACTGATACAGGTAATAAAAGAAATCATTACTTATATAAAAAATTACTTAAACAAACAAACATGCAAATGGTAGTAGAAAGGAAACGACAAAACATCATATACAAATACGGAGGATGACAACATACTCCCTCCAAAGAAAAATACATAAGCGTCAAATGGTATACATAGAATGGGTAAATATAACAACAGCTTGAGGATTTATAACGCGAGTACGCCGACTCGGCGACGAATTTTATGTACAAAGTGAGAATAATATAGGACTAAGTATTCATTTATTAGCTAGGGGAAGGGGGGGCCTATACGGGGTTTCTACTGAGAATATCTGCAGGACATTGGCACTTTCTTTAATATAGAGGATTCGAAATTGATTTTCTCGGAGGAGCAAGCTCAACCTCATCAAACGATCCTTTTGACTTTTAGAGTTCTTTAGATAGGCTAGGAGCTTCACGTTCAATAACCGATTAATTCTCTTCTCGCGCCAGGAGCTTCTAGCTGGCGTAAGAAACAGGCTGACTTTCGCCGTCCTCTCCATATTGGAGGAGAGTATACACCCGATGCCATCATTACTGGCGTCGGTTTTAATGTCAAAATGCTTGTTTGGGTTTGGGAGTCTTAAGATGGGGGTGGACGCAACTTGTCTTTCAACTTATGAAAATAGGCAGTAGCTTTGGTGTTCCAGGCAAGGGGATCGGGCGACTGCTTCTGAAGCAGGGAGCAAAGGGGAGCAGCGAGTGAGGCCTAATTTTAGACGAATCGCAGGTAAAAAGACGTAGATCCCATGAAAGAGCGTAACTGCTTCTTCCTACGCGGGAGGAGCATGCTGACTATGGCCCCTATCTTTTCTTCTTGTAGCGCAATTTGATTCTCTCTGACGTTGAATGCTAAATATCTAATTGTGCCGTCCGCAAAGTGGCACTAACTGGGGCCTACAGTGAGTCCGTGCTTACGGAGCCTGCTTGAGAGGGATAAGAGGGAGATCAGATGTTGATCCCCGGTCTGGGTGGAAACGTAAATGTTGTCGAAGTAGAACGAGACATTATGCAATCAGTCCAGTATTCGACGGGCTTCTTAAGTATCACAAGGAGGGCATCCCCTTTGGCTAAATTCTACCATCATACAACCTTTCTTTTAAAATTAAAGAAGATATTTGGTTACTCCAATAGCTCCATTTTCATCAAACCAAGTAAAGTTGTAAAAGATTTTATGGTAAAAGAATTACTAAATTTTCTTTTAGGGTGGTTTAAGACTAGTTTTGATGTTTCTTTAGTGTTGCAAAATATTGCAGCGGCCCAAAGGATCGATATCATTTTCAGATATTCCAACCTAACTCTAATTTTCCTGGGTTTACCCTACCACATTTAAAGAAGTCCTAAACCTAGTGACGAAAGAGAATTACTTTTAACCAAGAAACTTCTTGTCAAATAAATGTGGTGGGCAGGAGCAGTCCTTTGAGCCCTGTCCCAGCTGATATGTTCCTGACCTGGATTGAAGAAAATGTTTCAACCTAGAAGAGGAATCATTAGACCAATACAGTACTCTCGCTTAGTTAATGAAATATACCTACTTTTCAATAATAAAAACTTATGTGATACATTGTTGCCATAAGCCAACCGTATAATTTCATCCCAATATGAAATTTATGTGAGAAAAGGAGCTCAATGATTCCCTCTCATTTTTGGATATTTATATCTCTTCTTCCTTAGCAGGATTAGAAACCAGTTATTCGAAAGCCCACCTTTACAGTTCAATGCTTCAAATTCTACGGTTACATAAAATACTTTCCCCTTCTTTAAATTCAGATTCTTCTTTTTTTCCAATACTGCTATAAAATATTATTCAAACTCTTAATCCTCTGTTTCTTCTTACTTCTATCGTACTTTTACAACAGTCTCAGGTTTACACGTGATTAAGCTAGGTTATTGTTTGCTTAGTGTGTATATAATATTTCCTGCATTTTTTATATGGTACATTTTACTATTTAAATATTCCAACATAAATTCTAACCTAAGAAACTGTAAGTTTGGCAATAGTCCCTAAATCAACGGGCACAATTCTCGCTTTCACCATTTCCATAATTTGAATGTTGTTCTTAATTTTAAAACTTTCTGCCTAACCTCTTCATTAATTGGTTCTTCCGGGACTACAAGGTGGAGAAAAATGAAAGCCTGAAACGAAGTATTAAAGAAAATAAGTTCTCTCTAGTTATCCGTTCCTTCGTCCTCCAAATTACATATACTGCACATACATTTCATTTAACTACGCTGTGACCTAGGTAGTGACTATTTCACTCTAGGGAATGGATGGTCGGCAAGAGTTTTTGTCAGATCATTTTTTTAACGAGACTATTACCGCTTGACTACCCAAAGGATTGATGTAAAATCAAAACTGCGGGCACATTAATCGAGCGAAATTGATCAGTGTTTCGATGCATTAATAGCGCTAAGAGACTATTTGGGGCACCTGATGGTGCGGATTAAAATTTATATCGAACCAACACTCGAAGACGCTTGGACAAGTGTTGGAAGCGCAAAGAACTAACGGGATATTCAAGACAGAATTGATCGAAAGAATTTTAAAATACCAACTTTTTAGCGATGTTTCTAGCTTAACGAGCTTGAGTATCATCTTCGGATCTTAAACCAAATTATAATTATGTAAAAGAACCTGTAAGTAAAAATATTAAGAAATGTATTATATTCAGTGAGCCCCAAATCTCTTCGCACATTTTTGGCATGGTCCAACAAAGCAAAGAATTTTGGATCATCCTTTATTTTAAATAGCCTATACATTCAAGTTATACATGTTCCCAATAATGGATAAAGATGAATTTCAAATATTACAAGAGGAGATAAAGACGTAATGACTGGGCAATGATGCTAGCATATATATATATCTATTTAAAACTGGTAGTTAAAATCACAATAAAATGATTAGTTATAGAGTTTCTTAAGAAAATTAAAAAAAAAATTTAAACGAAAATCACAACTTCAAAACTACCATCACGGTTTTGGACCCTCAACTTGAATCTAGAAGCTCGAGGAATCTAGTGAAAGATCAGAAAGTGGAAGAGTTTGAGATATTTTTACAATCGTTTTAGATGTAGTATGAGGAAGTCGAGGAAGCAATAGATTTTAATGCCAGAATAAAAGTATTAAATAAATTAACTAAAGAGTAGGGATATTCGATCCAGATTTTAAAATTGTCCTTACTTGAGATTTACAATGGAATAAATAGTTACGAACTGGTGACTTTTCTCACTTCATTAGAGACATTTCATATCTTTATTATGGTGATTCATCCCCGTGTGCAAACAATATCGAACTTCAAGATTACACACAAGTAAGCTCTTTAGCCTTGCAAGCATGTTTACGACACTGCTAGGCAACCTAAGACGTGTCTTTTCCATTAAGAAAAGGTAGTAAGTAACCAATCAGAGGAAACATGCGTTACTTTAGTCGCACGTCGTACTCATAAAGTAATTGTTGAGTTAAATGATGGATAACTTTGTTTATGGGGATTCTTGTTATATATTTTTTTTAACTTGTAAACATTCGTAACTTATTCTTCGCCCCAGTCATATTACTTAAAAATATTAAGGCGTTTGGTTACCCTATTTATCAGGAACATGTATCAAATCCAAGTATTTTTCACTTTCAAACAGTAGACATGATAATAGATTAAAAGAACTTACAACTCTACTATTTTAAACCTTGTATGTTATTTTTCTAATTTTACTCAGTTTTTTCTTTACATTTATTTTTTCGAGATGGATTTCATCTTTTCCTGATAATAATTTATATCTTTGAATTAAGCCCCCAGTGCATTCATTTCTTGTACTGTAACGCCCCTCCCCCTAGTTCAATTAGCATCCCTTGATATTGCAAGAAGAATTTTGTGGTACTGCAAACTAACCAGCTAGAACCACTTCTTGCCACCTAAATTAAGTCACATCGAATGGTGTTAGTCGCTGATTTTCTCATTTAAGTCTACTTTGCGTTGGCTACCATAGCTGGAAGAATCTATGGTTCAGATCCCATTTCCAACTAAGGTCTTCGTTGAGCTGAGAACATCTTCAAAGAAATATGGAAATCTTTTTTCCTAAAATATATCCGTTGAATTCATTATTTCACCCCAATTTTATGAGACTAAACAATTTTAAACTTTTCTTATTGATTTGCGATATTGGTCGAAACCTTTCTCAGATGTTTACTTTTTCCAAAATTTTATTTCATACATTATTCAGTGTTTCATACCTTCACTATTTCTCTTGATGAAACTCATGTTTATTGTTTGTTAAGCCTATATTTTAAATAGCAACTACTTCGAGTAAATGGATCAGTTTATGTTAATGGCTTTCTTATTTCCATTTGATAAGCAAACAAAACTACAACACCGAGGAACACAAGAAATAATTGTGACCTTTGGTTACCTAAAATATAAATTTAAATGAACCAGAAGTTGGAGGAAATGCATGGAACGATGTAACCATCGAAATTACCAATTAATATGGAGAATGCAGCAGGATGGCCAGTTAGTTTGTGAATAAAAATCACTGAAGAAAAACATCGAGAGACGTAGAAGAGAGTTGTAGATTGTTCGAAGTGTTATTGCCAAACTTTGGAAAATATTGTTTGGTCTCAAGTTAATCTCCCGGTAAACATTTCAATAAAAGGTCCTCATATATCTAAGAACATCAAAATAGCACAATCGAGAGAAAAGCAATATAGAGAATATGAAGGTAGCAGTAATTAAAACAAATATTAATAAGGTTTTATTTAAAGTATTGGCTTCATACGATACACGAAATGATAGTTTAATAGTAATACTATAGGCGTTTCGACAACCATTCCCATTGGTTTAGCCTAAAGTGGACTCGTTTGTTTGATTGGGTCTAGAAACATGTAATTTCTGGATACGATATTGTAAAATGTTATATTAATTCTATTTTCTTATCTTATCTAGTTTATCCCTTTTTATGGAAAATAAAATCACCGTATCTGATTTTAAAACTATTTATTTATTATAACCAGCAAAACTTCAAACCTCACAATATGAATGTTTTGCTCAGCTCTACTATAGGCATTTGTGAGAATTGGTTATCGAAGACTTTCATGCAGATATATTTAATCCTGAAAATTACTAAGCTAATAAGTTTAATTTCAATTTGTTAAATTTAGGAGCTAAAACTTTAGGATGTATCCAAATCAACACAAAAAATGTTTAAAATTGATTGACAGAATGATAGAAATGGCACTTAACAATGCAAAAGAAGCAAAGGTTTTTCAGGTGTTGAATAATCAGTGCCATCAAAATGATGAAAGACCTCTTAAGTCTAATTTACCGGCAAGGCCAAAGAAACTCTTAATCACAAAAGCACATCAGCTTAAAACTTCATTAGGAGGGATTTCTTTCGTCTTATGCAAATATCTCGTTTCACTTGAATGGATAAAAATACTCTTATATCGGCGTTAATCCAGCAAAGAATCATTTGGAATCTTGAAAAAAGTAAATTATTGGAAGCAAACGCATCGACACACATACAAGAAACACATACACATACAAGAAACAGAAAAACAGGAATCTTTTTCTTCGCGAATGTTATTTCCTAATTTCCTATTGTTTATTCCAGTTACCTTTAATTTTTGATATTTAAATCAGTTTAAGTTAAAACTTCACTTCAATCTATTATTTTTAAAAGTTACACTAGATAGTATCAATTAATTTTATATATTATTACTTTGTTTTACTTTAATCCCAATAATTGTGAAATTATTTTATTTAACTTGCTTACACCCGATTTTTTAGTCAAACTATAATACATGCCTCTAACTGTTTAACTGTTATTGTTAATATTCCTTTGCCTTCTCATTAGTTGATACAGTCGCTAAAGAAGGTCCTAGCGAAGGTCCGAAACGTCCAGCCAATAAATGTATTGTGTAATCTCTCTGGCCTTCATATTCCTACTACGTATCAGATTCCCAAGGAACAAATCAATTTTAAGTAAATATATATATATATATATATATATATATATATATGGGTATAAGAAAGATAACTATTATTCAAATAAATCAGAGTAACAAACTTTCGATCAATACCCAAAATGCAGCGGAAATTTAGAACAGAATATGGGCCGCAATATGATGCCATTTGAAAGGAAAGATACGATATTTAACTGGCGTTTATAGATAATACTCCAATATTCGATAGGGAAAGATCAGGTTGTCCTTAAAATGCTCGATCTAAGGAGAATTTGAATGCAATTCAAGATGCTTATTAACTTTGTCAACAATGCCTATGAAATGATCGGTTTATCACTCTGCATCAGCACAGCTTTAATTCAAAGGCTTCTGGGAAATAATTCTAATATGTTTCTGTATAAAATTCAAGGTTTTGAGCATCAGAAGAACCAGTATTTGATAGGAATGTTGATTTTGTGAGACTTTTCTTCATAACTGAAATTAATCGACAAATTTTGATCGGCATTTGGTTGAGTGATTTTAACTATCTTCAATTTTATGATCGAGTTAACTGCCACTTCACTCGAATTTGGGGCAAAACTTCATATAACAATTGTTGAAGATGAAATATAAATGCCGAATTATTTTTCATGGTTTGCGATTTAACGAAGGAATGAATTTAGCTTACTGTTTCTATGACGCCATTGCTAAAACATATTATAAAACATAATATATGAGTACTATTGTGGAAAAGTAACTAAAGATGCCTTGAGATTATTCTTTTAGAAAGTTAAGGTTATTTATTACGAAATAATATATTAAACAAGAAGAATTCTGGGGCACCCAGCGAGTGCTACCAACCGCATTATGGTAACACAGACCAACCCCACACCACTTGAGCCTATTTAATGGCACTGACAAGAGATTCCAAACATATTGTGTTTTCATCACCTTATCATCTACTGTATTCACTTGCGTACTCCACCCCAAGTGCGAGACTCACTGTCAGCCTCCACACTCTCCATTCGCGTGAGCTACAGCCGCATAATTCGAGCAACCAAGAAGAATTCCTACCTCAGAGTTTAAATACCGATACTATATAATTCGGCGTGTTTGCATAATCAACCTCTGCAAGCTCATTTACACTACCAACGAAATGTTAAGACTTTCTTTTGGTAAAATTACTCGACCAGTTAATAAGTTAGCGAGACTCTGATTAGTGAACGTTGACTCACCAATTTCAAAATTGTGTAAATTTCTTTGCGGCTCTATTAAAAGCAAATCTATGCAAAGAGACTAAAGGCATTTTATAAAATTGAGAAAAAAAATGACAATTTTGAAAACATTGACTTGAAATGCTTTTGATAATGTGAGAAATACATGTGCTAAGCTTTGGCCGAATTGTTTTAAATAGGTTGGCAAATAGATAGAAGTATACTGTTGATAATGCATTTAAAAATTTCAATTTAACGTCGTTAGAAGTATTTTCAGTGTTTTATTGCAATGTGTATAATTTTTACCTCTCAGACAACCGTTAATTCTGATTAGAGAGGAGAAATATATATGATATTGATATAAAATTAAGCAAGATACTAATCGGTAATGCATGTTACATTTTTCCAGCATCTCGAGAATCTTAATATCTATATTTGTTTAATTACAATTACGTACAGTTCAACAATTAGCCATGTCACATTTAGCACTGCACTGCATTGATGATAGAGGCAGTGTTTGGGGTATAATTAGGTATAAATAAACGAGGAAGTTTATTTATAAATAAAATAAATTAAATATAGTGAAATATTGTTGTTATTACGGTTTTTCAAGCAGTATTATCTAAACATTTTGAAACGGTATGGATTCAAAAGACTGTTGCCAAATTTCTCGAATTTTTGCCATCTTCAAACTTAAAAACTATATATATTTATTACTATTAATCTTCGATATCGCCAAAATATTCATATTACTATTTAGTTAATTTTATTTATATCCATAAGGAGAAGAAAAAAGTCGAAGGGCGACCTCGTGCCCTTCGGTACCCACGTAGTCTTGAAATCGCTTCATGGAGCGTGGGAAGCGAGGCTGATCTAAAAGGAGGATGCGTGCGGTCCACGCCGTTTTATTGCACCCCAGCTGCCTTTACTTAGGGGCAAATTTTCCTCGTCTCGCACGCCCTTATAACCAGCCTGCTGACTTCGGCATAGATCGAAGTTCTTCGAACATTCTAACACAACTTTATCTCGCGCGAGTCAGTGAGACTCTCGCCCAGGCAAAAGCCGCTACCAGCGGAGCGTCAATTTAGTACCCCGACTCGGTTCAGCACTGTAGTATCGGAGCACAGCACCCCGGCTCAGAACTATTCCACTTTATGCCGTGTACGAGCTAAGGATACGCTCACCCGTCGCGATCGGCGTCACCGGTGATTTCGATTCGAGGACGAAGCCTAAATTGACATCCATGAACTCTACCATAGTCAATCGGCAAGTAGCTGACAAGGAACTCCAGTTCCGAAGGCCAAACTACGTGTGGTTCCTCATCCGCCCCGTGACGTAACCCAGCTTCACCATCGTAGTCATCGTATCCCGACTGGCCCTTCCCTTCAACAAACACGTAAGCAGTTGCAATCGTTAACGCCTATAGATTATTCTATAATCTGGTCTAACCAAACCGTGCAATCTTTTGTGTGAGCTCCCGGATTAAAATCCCCTTTTTAATCTACGAGCTTCCCCCGACCACTAATCCCATATTTATCCCTCATGTAATCTGTCCCATGCCGACATTTAATTTCTCCTGTACCACCATTCCCTTTAAACTCTGTATCTGTATATATTTCAAGTCTATTTAATTGTTAATAAATGTGTATTTTTGTTATCATCTTCTTCTTGCAACTCTGAACGGGTACCAGCACTCTGAATTATTTGTTTTCAAAGGACCACGCAATTGAAAAGTAAACCATCCCAACTGAATTCTTAACTATTGCCCGTTTACGAACTGGTTAGGTTGACTCTCAAACCGACTTCGACCAAACCTCAATGTCGAAGATCGACACAGTTGTGTCACGCTCTATACAGAGTCGGGCCCACGGGTATTCAACAAGGCCGGCAAGTGCCGGCTAAAGGCTTGTGCCCAATTTGTATTCGAGTGTGTTAATCCAAGGTTGGGCAATAAAAGGGGGGGATTCGAGATTGCCGTTTCAGCTCAGGGGGTATTAAAAGAAAAACCTCTTACAAAAATAACTTTTAATATACAAGTAAATAATAGAATTATTATTGGTCACGAATACTAAGCAAACTAAAATAATGATGAATAGGTGAGCAGTTGTTAATACCGGTGAGCAAGGAATAGATGGGAATAGCTCGGGAATTGTAACAATCACTTGAAAGACCGTTATTAAATGCGAGTAAAGATAATATTTATTAAATACTGGGAATTACAGGGGTTTTCGGGGAGTGAATTAAATGGAAGAAAAATCACGGAACTGGGACCTCGGTTTTACCTCAACACGCGTGAAATCGGTGAAGCCACGGGAGAACTTCGTAGAGCGGAAAATGAACGTATATCAGGTTACAAGTTGTCCTCTAACTGAAAATCATAAAGGGGGAAGGGAGAGCACACTCCAAGCACTGGTGTCGGCATGGCGACCAGATAGGAATCTGCACGGAAGGACTTCTCAGACTGCCTTCCTCTTGTCTCACGGTTGAGGTGAAAGTACAAGGACCTTTTAGAGTGGAGGTAATGAGCGAGGAGTTCATCTCGATTAGCCCCCTTCGAATTGGGAATAACGAAGGAGAGTAATCTGCCTCTGACCAGAGAGATTACGAAGGTAAGATCCGCGCAAGGGATCGCAGGCGTTGACACGGCGACTCGACGGGCAACGTGACGGACGGACTTCAGAAGAACTCTCGCTGACGATGTATGGAGATGCTCGCATAATTACAGCGTGTTTCTGCGAGGAACTGGGTTAGGGAGAGAGGCAGAAAACACCTGGCGTCCCATAAGAGACTTGTCATGTAGCCGTGTAAACAGCTCCAAGTCACTGGCGTCTCACAGCGGCTAGGAGGGGGGTGATATATCTCGTTTTCGACTTTTCACTGTGGGATGGTAAACGATCACAATGGAGGGCTGGAAAGGGGGTTGCCCGACATGGTTTTGAACTGATTAAAACCCGTAAGGGGCGCGGCGATTTGCCATCCCATGCCGTGCTGAAGGGATCCAGCGCCCCTTCCGGCCCCAGCTTAGCCTCTCTTCCATTCTTCAGATAGCCTGTATTCCTATCCTACCACGTCGCTTTTCATACAACCTCTCCTACAACTTTCTCTGGTCAGCCTCTAATTTCACAGGGTAGAAGCTGACCTTCTTCTTAGCCAATCGTCCCGGATTGGGGCTAAGGTGGAAGGGGACAATGTCCCCTAACCCCTGAGCTCCGGTCTGGGTGCTTACGCAGGGGACCCTCCATATTTCTATAACCGGAGAGGAGGCTTACTCCTCTCCTTCGCTTACGTGTGCAGGGGACTCCCCCTCACCCCCTTCTCTGGAGGTGCTTTCGGGCACCTCCCCTTTTCTAGCGGCAGTCCCCTCTTTTCTTTCCAAGGGGACTGCTAAGTAAGCCAGCAGGGGGCCCACTGCCGCCTGCCCCTCGTGTAAGCGACTCGGTAGGGCAAATCCCCTTAGGGGAGAGAGGGAAGCCAGGCCCCTTCGGTCGCTTCCCTCAAAAGACCTGCTGGCAAGAATATTGAACCTTGCTGGAGTCAAGGCCTGTGCCTCCCCACACAAGACTAGTGACAATACAGCCCATAGGACCTGCGATGTCTTGGAAGGGGATGGCCAACTGGAGGCCCCTCCTGTGACACACATGGTCCTTGATGAACCCCAGCCTCAGACAGTAGGGCCTCCCATGAGAGGGGGAATCCGGGCTTGGCGCCAAGCACCAAACCCGAATCCGCCCCTATGCCAGGTCCTCCTCAAACTGCTGAAGGATCCGCGGCAGTACAAGGAAGGAAGGGATCTCCTCCGACAGGTGCCCCTACGACTATCGGGACCTTTTCCATTTCGTAGAGGGACCTGGCTGAGGCCGGTCCATCTGGCATGAGGGCTTCTGCCGGCGGAGGTGGGAAGTGGGTTCATTCCCCGCCCTCCTCTCCTAAAAAGAAGAATAAAAAAACAAGAAAGCCCAAAAAGACTCGGGGCTCCTCTCCATGCGCGGGGGCTGCGGGGACGGATGGGTCTGCTGCCACTTTGGTAGGTGCCTAAGCCAAGATTAGCACATCCGGCCCTTCTACTCCCCAGTGTGCGGAGCCCCTGACTAAGAGTAAGAGCAAAAGTGCACAGGGAGGAGCCTTGATGACATCGGGGCCCCTCATTCAGAGGTTACCTGGCGTTTTCGAGCCCGCTGGCTTCAAACGCTTCCTCGTTATTCGCTCTACTGATGGCACCATGTTATCCAAGGGCAATATGATCCATCAGAGGAGAGGATTAGCTAGTAAAATTGGTAGAGAGCCGAAGGTGACCCGTTTCTCGGACGGAAGCCTTCTGGTGAATGCGGCGAGTTCCGCCGAGGCGGCCAAGATAAGTGCTCTTCGGACACTTCATGGCACTCCGGTGAGTGTGACGCCTCACTCTACCATGAACTTTGTGAAAGGAGTGGTTTATGCGAGGGAACTCGTTGACTACTCCATAAAAGATACTCTAGAGCTGTGCTGACATGGGGTGGTCAAGGTCGAACGTGTGATGAGAAAACAGGGAGGGTCCTCGAGACCCACCCCTACACTCTTCGTCACGTTCGACTGTGAAAAGCTCCCTGAGTCGGTGCGTGCTGGTTAGTAACACTATCGCGTGAAGGCATTCATGCCACTGCCGCGGCGGTGCTATTACTGTCACCGCTTTGGCCATACGAATCGCTCATGTAGACGTGCAGATTCGGGATCACCCGAAGTCTGTGTAAATTGCTCGAAGGTCGCACACGATAAGTCCAAATCGTGTGTGGCCAAGTATGTCAATTGCGGAGAGCCGCACCCTGCTTCTTCGAAGCAATGTGGTGCATATCTCCTTGATAAAGAAATCCTGGCCGTTCAGGCCCAGGATCGACTCTCATTCCGTGGGCCTAAGGACTTGGTCCTGGCGCGCCCGGCTCTGCCTGGGACGTCATATGCTTCAATAGTTAGAAAGGCACCCTCTGCTCCTGCCCCACCAGGCCAACGAGCACGGTTGTTTCTGCGCCCATTCGGAGCCCTTCTGCGGGCTGTACCGACCCGGGTGCTCCCATGGTAAAGCTGGCGGGAAAAAGGGTACATACCCAGCCCTGGCTAAAACCAGGCCTCCCCCTTTTTCCCCCAGCGTGAGCGTTTCCCGTAAGGCGAAACGGCCACGCGCCTTCACTGAGTCGTTAGACTCACAGAAGGCAACACCGCTCAAGATGGTCGCTAGGCCATCTTCCGGGGTTCCTAAAGCTTTTCCCCGAAAGAAGGACAGCATCAAAGCAGCTTCGGCTCCTTTGCCGACGCCACGAGGTGGAGCGAGTGGCTCGGAGACGGTGGTTCCTCGAAAAAAGGGCCCCCCGCCTCCGAAGCCGCAACGCCCGCCTAAGATTTCGAGGCGGAGGGAGGAAAAGACTCGCATGGCAAGCCCAACCTCCTCCAATAAGTCCTCAAAGGCGACAGCGCCTTCAGCGCTTTGTGTGGTCAACAGCGCCCGGGGTTCTGCCCCCGGGAAGCGTACGGCCATTCCCGTGAGGGTCTTCAGTTCGAGGAGGGCCCCCGCGTCTCCTCCGAACAACGCCTGGAGGGCATATTCCTTCAATGGAATTGCCGTGGACTCCGGGCCAACTGGAAGGAGCTGCGGAGGCTCGTCTTGTCCCGTTCCCCGTTAGCAACGTTTTGCAGGAGACAATTCTAGGCGCGTGCCCCCTGCCCGCCCTTCTGGGGTATAAGGGTCTTGCGACCCCACCACCGCGCGATGGCCGGGCTGGGGGATGCGCGGTTTACACCCGGCATCATGTCTCCGTTCTTCCTTTCTCTTTAGATACCTCCTTTCAGGCAGTGGATGTGCAGCTGCACCTGGATAGGAGGTATACTATCATTTCTGCGTACATTCCACCGTCAGCTGACTTCGACGCGGGGGACTTCCGACGCGGCGTGGCACGGTTGCCCAGGCCCTATCTCTTGCTTGGAGATCTGAACGGCAGGCCTTCTCTCTGGAAAGATTACTCCATAAATCCTAGGGGACAAGTCCTTGCCGATCTCATCGAAGAGCTTGAGATAGGTGTCCTAAACGTGGATGAGTTTACGCATCACTGTCCGAGAACCGCTTCATTTTCTTGCCTTGACCTATCTTTGTGCTCTTCGGATGCACAGCCAGATTTTGTTTTGGGGGTGGTCGTTGACCTCCATGGTAGTGATCACTTTCCCTTTTAAATATTATTTTCAGGGCAACTGCCGCCTGAAAGCCCACCTCGGTGGTGCTTGGCGCGGGCGCGGTGGCCTGCATTTCAGGAGATGACTGAATTCTCTATCTCAGTCGAGGAGTTTAGGGACGGTAGATGAGTTTTTCTCCGAAAACCTCATCGCCGTGGGCCTGACTACTATTCCTATGACATCTGGCCGTTTTGCACGCTGATTACTCCCATGGTGGTCGGCCGAGTGTGAGACGGCCTTCAAACAGAAGCGGTATGCCTACATGCGCTATAAGCGCCACCCCAACGATTTCACTGTCGCTGAATTTCGTCGGGCTAGGGCTAGGTTCCGGTATATTTCGAAGCACGTCCACCGCTCTTCTTGGCGGGCAGACGTGTCTTCACTTAACAGGAAGACCCCTTTAGCTGAGGTGTGGAAGCGAGTCAAAAGGATTCGGGGTAAGTTCTCGCAGGACCACACTCCCGTTCTCCAGGAGAATTGGACCGCAATCTCGGACCCCGCGTCCGTGGCGGAATCCTTAACGATGACTTTTTCCGCATTCTCTAGCCGAGATGCTGCTCCGCCAGCATTCAATGCACGTCGTGATGTCGCGGAAGGCCTCCGGCTAGACTTTACCTCCAGAGGCGGAGAACACTTCAACCAAAAGTTTACTGTGAGTGAGTTGCATTCCGGTCTCGCTTCGTGTGCGGACACCACCCATGGTTGGGGCCATGTCTTGCACGCCATGCTTCGACACCTGGGTGAGCGAGGCATGGCCTTTCTGTTAGATTTGTTCAACAGGATCTGGGTGGAAGGTCTTCTCCCAGACTCCTGGCGAATCACTACTATGCTTGCCTTTCGCAAACCGGGAAGAGATCACTCTACTCCGACCGGTTTTCACCCAATCTCTCTAACCTCTTGTGTGTGCAAGTTGATGTCGAAATTGGTAAATGTTAGACTAGCCTTTTTCTTGGACAGTGGAGGCCATCTGTCTTCCGCACAGTGTGGCTTCCGCAAGTTTCACTCTACGTTGGATGCTCTGCTCCGACTGGAAAATGAAGTCTGCGAGGCTTTCCTTCGTAGACAGCCCTACGCCACGGTGTTTTTCGATCTGAAGAAGGCCTATGATACCGCATGGCGATACGGTATCATGGAGACTCTCCACATGATGGTGGCAAGGGGACGCCTCCCAATGTTTATATCTGAATTTTTGTGAGATCGTCGATTCTGCGTACGGGAGGGGGGAGCCCTCTCCGGCCCAAAGGAGCAGGAAGAGGCTGTCTTGCAGGAAAGTGTCCTCAGTGTCGCACTTTTTGCCCTTTGCATCAACGGCATCACCTCGGTGCTGCCGGAAGATGTTCTCGCTACATTCTACGTCGTGGACGACCTTTCGATCTCTTTTCGTGCGGCCCAGATGCTAACTCTGGAGCGTCGACTCCAACAGGCATTGAACCGCATCTCTCGCTATGCCAAAGCGCACAGGTTTCGGTTTTCTTTGGCCAAGACTAAGGTGGTGCACCTGTGCCGCCATCCACGGCTTCACCCCGACCCAGATTTGTTTCTTAATGGGGTGCGCCTGGATGTGGTTGAGTCGCACCGTTTCCTTGGTCTTGTATTCGACCGACGCCTCACCTGGGAGGCTCATATTCGCAGCCTTAGGGTCTCTTTTACACGCGCCAAGGGCTACTGCCTTACTTTTTTATCGATCCTTTGTTCACTCGAACCTCGACTACAGATGCCAGTTTTATGCATCCGCAGCGGAGCGTTTATTGCGGAAGGTGGATTCGATCCACCTCACCGGTCTTCGCTTGCGACCGGTGCCTTCCGCACCTCTTCCATTGAGAGCCTGTTGGCCGATGCTGGGGAGATGCCACTCGCTCTGCGCTACGTGCAGTGCATCACTCGCCTGTACGCGCGAGCACGGCCCCTCTTTCATTCGCCAACAGCTCTTACTGCATCCGGAGCTGATCTCGATGTTGCTTATGCCGCCGATAGACGCCAGTCATACTTTTGCGCCCTTTTGGTTTAGGGCCAGAAAACTCCTTCGAGGACTAGATATAGCTCTCAGGCCGGTGACGCCCCTGGTTCTGCCCAGGACGCCACCCTGGAGTGTATACATTTGGCTATTTGTCGCCACGCCTCTGCTCCCAAAGCTTTTACAGCGCCTTTCGGGAGCACACCTCGTGTCACGCTGGAACCGTGCCAGTGTATACGGATGGCTCCAAGTCCCAAGAGGGGGTCGGCTTCCACGCCCTCTCTCTTCTGTTTGAAGTCAGCGGGGCTCTACCAGGCGCTGCGTCTGTCTTCACGGCTGAGCTGGTGACAATACACCACTCGGTACCGTAGATTACGCGACGTGCCTGGTTCGGAGACCGGATTGTGATCTATAGCGACTCACGAAGCGCATCTCCTGGTTTGCGATATCCGTGACGCCACGGTTTTGGCGAGCCGGGCAGATGTTCGAGATTATCTTCTGCTTGGTTCCTGGACATGTAGGAATTGGTGGGAATGAGCGCGCCGATAAGGGCGCCAAGAGTCCGTGAGGACTCTGCAACTGGACCAGTGTTTCGCTCTTCCTCACACCGACTACTTGGCAGGAATACGGGCAGCTCTTCGGACTGCTTGGCAAAGAAGATGGGAGACTGTCGAAGGGAACTTAAAGGGTCGTGCCATTGCGCCGCGACTGTTCTCATGGACCTATCCCCCAATGCCGCGGCGGCTTCAGGTTGCTTTCGGCGACTTATGCCCAAGTGGTTAGTTACCAGATGGGCTCTATAAAATTAAAAAAAAAAGAAAAAAGAACTGATTAAACGTTCTGGCGGCCATAAACCTAGTAGATTTTGCCAGACTATGTTTGGGAATGTTTGCATATTAAACCTTACTTGGGCTAACCTTCAAACACAAAAAAGACATATATGTACCTATATATATAGAGTCCGGCCATTCCACGACACTCTATAATTACTTTTCCAACCTAACCTTATGAAACATATTACTTGCCACCAATGCACAAAAAAGGCATAGCGACAGCCATCCAAAACTAAATAATTATATAAATAATTAAAATAATTCAAAAGTAAGTGAGCTTACTTTGGAAAAATGGGACATAACTCAAAATCTTAGTAATTTTCTAGTAAAGGGTAGTTTGTCTCTATATTCTTACTTCATCATCTTTTCATACAAATATAGATTTTTTCACCTTTTGCTTTAAATGTTCTTATACCTTCCATTAATACTGAAATTTCTTTTGTATAAGTATAGAAAGAATTTTAACACAATAAAGTTAGAGGAAATAAATGCAAGATTTATTTCTCTAGTCTCTTCTCTTGAAATTATATTCACTTCACTTTATCGATTAATTAAAACAGACATTTAAGAATTTGTGATACTTACCCTTGCCAAAAAATTGTTATATTATTTATCAACTGTATTAATATCTATGAAGTGAAATATTTTAGTTATCTTTATTACTTACATATTTTGAAACGTTTGTTAAAAAGGGTAAAACACAGCGACCAATGATATCGCAAGATTCAATTGGAACAATAAAGGAAAAGTCTAAATTAGACTGCTTAGTGGGCATTGAATTGTGTGATCTAGAAACATTAGTGATAAGTGTATGATCTAGAAACACGATAAATCATAAGTCTGTGATCTAAACATGCGATTACACTTAAGTGGTTCTAGTTGCTCCCTTCTATGGAGCAGCTATATATACACCCTTGTCAAAGAGATAAAATACCCTAAAGAATCCTTCATATAATGTAATAGGACATTTGTTGTGAATGAATTCAAAATAAATTATATATATATATATATATATATCATGTATATATAAATTAATTATTTTTAATAGTTAGTTGGACCAATTTTTATTTTAATTAGAGCAATAATTCTTCGTGGCATGGAATTCACAAAATTTCAAACACTATGTTACCCCTCTCCCAAAGCTTGAAATTTGTCATACCGTTCTTTTTTATTTGTACTATGGTATTCTATTGGATTCAGCTTTTGGTTCTCTCGTGTTCACTCAATAGTGTAAAATCCATATTTCTCCAAACAAATTTTTGGTATGATAGGATGTACAACTTGGAGCATTGTCCAACTGAACTATACCTTCATTTCTTGGTATTGTCGGCTGGATATTTGAATAGATAGCTATATAACTTGTTAAAAAATGGTGGTATAAATTGTTAAGTTCATTCTTCTCTGGCATAAAATCCTCTACCTTGCACTGATAAAAACATGCCTCCCCATTTTTCAGAGTTGGTACCACAAAAGCATGATAAAATGTCTCTCAAACTCTCATCTCATAATAACTGCTGAAAATCAGCACAATTGTTACAAAACTTTCTTCCAAGATCTATTTAAATCGAATTACTTTAATCACATGTAAACAACAATACACTAGTTTTTCTCACATTAATGGTATAATTACTTTCATCTAACCAGATAACTTTAGACCATTGTTCATATGTCCAATTTCTGTTATTTTGAGCCAACTATCGACATTTTTTTGTTGTCCTCAGATATTCTTCCTGGCTTTTTTTTCTTGCATGCATCTTTTTACTGCCCAATTATTGTCTCCTTTTAACTGTTAGGCAGTAATTTCTACCTTATTTTCTGCCTTGTCATAGTTCCCCTCTAAGTTGTAAACGAGGTTTCCCATGTAATTAACAATCTATTTCTTTCAAGCCTCTCCCAGAGCGGAAAATTAAAATTCAAGCATTAGAAATATTTTCACAGTTAATTATGAAAAATTATCCGACAAAATGTCCTCAATTTTCGACCTCACATAAAAGTGGTTAATAACTCTCGGTGCAGCCATTGAATTTCAGCTCAGATTTTACCATTTAGTTGCTGAATTATCTGGAGTTTATTGATATATAAAATTATTTTAAATATCCACAAAAGAAAATAATCGGGAAGCGATAGTTTAGGAGAACCTGGTAGCCAAGAATTTTTGTACATATTGAGCGAAATGATTCGGTTGCACAAACCTTGACTTAGAAGCTCTATCGTTGCCCAGTCCGTGTGAGAGGTTACTCTCTCCTGGAGAACCACATCTCAAGTTTGTTCTGCACTTTTTTGTGTTACCAAAAATCTCCATCATGTCTAGATACCGCACACTAGTGATTGTTATTGCATTAACATTTTCATTAAAAAAATTAATGTCCAATAATCCTTTTTTTCATTACATCACACTATAGTTTTAAAATAAAATGATACAACACGCGTTAATGAATATTACTAAGATTATTGATTTATTATTTTCGACAGTTGTGCTCATGAACAAAATGGTCCAAATGGAAATGAGCTTTATCACTCATAATCAGCTAATGAACTAATTCGTTAACTTCAGTAGCCAGCCTCTGAATCTTTAATGAATACCACTAGTCAACAATGATTTTGCCTCTTAGTTATTAGCATGTGATTTATACTAAAACAAGTATGCTGATTTTGAATCTGTAGTCATAATTGTTCTAGCACGTAAGGTTCCTGAGTTACACATATACTTTTTAGTTACACACATGGGCAGTGTTGCTTCGGCTACCATAGTGAGAAGATATATTGTGTGTGTTTATTTCCTGCGTTACACTCCTGCTTTATAACGTTGTTATAGTGTTTAAACTGTATTTACATAAAGTGATTAATTGCATTTTTCTTTTAGATTTATCTCACAATTAATTTGTGAATGAAATAAGATTTTACAAAAGTATATAACAGGGTATATATAAACTAAGTTGAAAAGATGAATCGACGAGGATGTATTAATAGCCCAGACAACTTTTGTTATATCTGTTGAACATATACTCCAAGCAACCAGCGGAAAATTTAGCTAAAAGAGTGAAATTTGCATACAGTTATTATTTTGGTTGTCGAGTTGGTGACCAAGGCTAGCCCTGAGCACCTCACAAATCTTGTACTGTGTGTTATACGGGGCTCACAAAGTGGTTAAATAGCAAACCGAATGCTATGCCATTTGTTGTACCAATGGTGTGGCGTGAGCCAACAAATCATGTTTCTGATTGCTACTCTTGTATGACAAATATTGAGGGATTCTCAAATAAGAACAAGTAAAAAATTGTATATCCAGATTGTAAGTCAGCTATTAAACAAGTCACTCATAATGGGAGATACCCATGGCAGTTTTTCCATCAGCTAGTGTAGTTAAAGACGATGATTAATCGCCTGAATAGGAGGATAACAATGACGATGAAATGTATGAGGATGATTCTAAGGAAAAGAATATCCGAATGATAAATCAAGAGAGATTGAATGATTTGGTAAGGGATTTTTCATTATCAAAGGAGAACGCAGAACTGTTGGGCTCCAGACTACAACAAAGGAATCTTCTAGGGGACGCTGCAAAAATATCTACCATCCGTAAAGGTCATAAAGCCTTATTGGCCTTCTATAGAGAAGAAGATGGTGCTATTTTCTTTACTGATGTTAATGACCTCATGAATCAGCTAGGAAACAAGTATTTACGTGATGAATGGAGACTAGTCATCGATGCAAGCACTGCTAGCCTCAAAGCTGTATTGCTACACAATGGTAACCAAAAACTTTCAAATCCTGTCCCATAAATTATTGGGATGCGAGAGACATATGACTCATTAAATATTATTTTGGAAGGTGTTCATTACTCGCATCATAAGTGGAATATCTGTGGTGATCTAACGGGAATTTCTTCACTTCTTGGACTACAGCTAGGATATACAAAGAATATGTGATTTTTTGTCCTATGAAACAAAAATCATTATATTTTGAAAGAGTGGCTCGAAAGAGAAGAACACATAGTTGGCCGATACAATGTACAGCACATGCCTTTGGTACATCTACAGAATCTCGACCTTCCACCATTTCATATCAATCTTGGCATTATCACGAGTTTTGTTAAAGCCCATGATTCTGATGTATTCCAGTATCTCAAAGAGAAATTTGGTGCAAAGAAAACCGATACTAAACTTAAAGCTGGTATTTTTGTAGGGCCGGATTTCAGAAAATTAATACGTGACTGGAAGTTCCGAAATAAACTAACTTCACTTGAGTTGGCAGCATGGGATTTATTATGCCATGTAGTGCAGAACGTCCTTGGTAATCATAGGGCTGAAAACTACGAAGAATTAAGGGACAATATGCTAAAGGCCTATCAATGATGGGGTGCAGGATGTCTCTTAAGATGCATTTCTTGCATTCGCATCTAGATTTCATTCCATTAAATATGAGCTATATTAGTGACGAACATGGGGAAAGGTTCCACCGAGATATCGCAATGATGGAAAGCAGGTATCAAGGCCGCTTCAACGAAAACATGATGGGTGACTATTGCTGATTCCTACAACGGGAGGATCCTATATCCACGCACAAGCAAGAGAGCAAGAGTTAGGTGAGTGCTACCTCTTTTATATGTAATACATATCTTGTCTGGGTCTGCAAACGGATGTATCTAATGCCAAATAGAGTGCCAGGATTCCAAAATTTTGCCCAGAAACGCCTCATTCTTCTCAAACTTGTAATAATTATATCATTAATTCATACAAGAAGACAAAGTGAGCCATAGAGTCTATTTGCATAACTCAGGAAGCTTACGGGCTAGGACAAATCTGAGCACATATTTAGAGTCAGTGCACAAAAAATTAGTTAATTATAACAGCATTTAGTCAAGTAGCAGAGACAAAAAGTTAAATTTTGTTGGTAAGTGTAATTTATGCGTTGTTGGTAGTCTTTCATTTGCACATTCCACACCAATTGAAATTTACATAGCGCAGATTGTCTCATAGTATGCGATACAAGCACTTCTGTAAATCGATATCCCTGGTCGTGTTCAACAATGTTCGACATAGTGGCAGGTCACTTACTGATCCACGTTGCCTAAAACGTTGAAGCAACCAAAGAATCATGAAATCCAAAGGTGATTTCCTAACATTGATGCGTCTGAAATATTCTCTGACTGCAAATGCTGGATTGGTTAAATAAAAAATAAAATTCAACGATTTTCGCTCTAGGGTCAGGTGCGAATTTTTTCATGGGTAATTTCCTTATGTTAATGTAAGTTGCAAAGAATAAAAAATAATAAAATTATTACATTTTATGTCATTTTTAATACTTACATTATTTTTGGGATAGCACATATATATATATATATATATATATATATATATATATATATATATATATATATATATATATATATATATATATATGAATGCAATGTCCCGCAGGAAAAAATGAAAAGGTGTTTCCAAGTACTTTCGAACTTTATTAAGTTCCTTCTTATCAAGGATAACTAGTTATCCTTTATAAGGAACTTAATAAAGTTCAAAAGTACTTGGAAACACCTTTTATTTTTTTCCTGCGGGACATTGCATTCATTTGCCACCCTCACATGATACTTTGTGAGTTTTTCATTTCATATATATATATATATATATATATATATATATATATATATATATATATATATATATAAATATATATAAATATAAATATATATATAATATATATATATATATATATATATATATATATATATATATATACATATATATATATATATATATATATATATATATATATATATATATATATATTTATGTTATTTTCTGTGGTCTTCATTCCTTTGGGCAGTCTTGAGGTATTTGGACCTAACTGGTATTGATTAGTTTATTTTGTGTCTACCTCTATTCTTTGTTCACTCCAGCTCCTTATTTTAATCTAAATTGCGCCCATTAATTTTATGATTTGTTAAATTTCTTATTCTCAGCGCTCTCTCTCCTCACCCACTTGCTTCTTATTTATTACAGTTTTGTGTTGTTTTCCGTCATTCCTTGATAATGACCTTGAAATAGAGATCTAAAGTAGTTGTAATCTTCGTTTCCACATTCTATTGGGCTTTGTTGCTTTTATTGGTTACTCATCCGAAACCTTTTGGGTTTTTCTTATATATATATATATATATATATATATATATATATATATATATATATATATATATATATATATATATACCTAAACTAACATGATGGGCCTATAAATGTTTAGCACATTTATTTGTGATTTTTTGGTTGATTTCTTATACAAGCCAGGGCAACTCATTTCAAAATTTAATGTGGATTCCTATTTAAATTGCACTATTTTTCCCTATTTATAGTAAATTTTATCATGCCAAAGTCTAATCTACTCTAACTGACTCTTTTCAAATTTCATAAATTATATTATTTTTTATATACTAATGTAGTTCACATACCTAAGTAGCATCACTTCGTCTTAGACTATTGGCGAACTAGCATCTTATCATTTATATCAAAGGATTGGGAGATAATGAAGTGAATAATGTCAAGCATTCCTAAGTCGATAATTTATTTTAATTGACGAAAATTGAAACCAACGTGAGAGAAATTCAATTATGATGTATGTTATTTTAAACAAATATTTTTGTCGAATATTAGCCGGCTTGAAGTTCTTTTCATGGCCAAATGAACCCCCACAGGACGTGATGTGTAGCAGTCTGTCTTCTACCTCAATTTTCTTCAAATGAAAACCTTCAAACCCAACAACCTGCATTATGGGACCCCTAAAGGCTCCAAACTATTATGCCGTATGTTAATCATCAAAATATAAAGAGCAAGAAACTCATCCGTTTTAAGCTAATTAAATTCCTGTTACAGGTCTTTTATTTGTAAATTATTATATATTTTTTAAAGTCGCCTTCCAAATTTCGTTCACCGGCTGCAACATTTTATGAGAATGCATTTTTGCATGTTCTCTGATTTATGTCACAATGGAATAAAAAATTAATAGTAAACGTTTCTAGATGATTGATCTTGTTTTGCATTATAAACTATATTTGTAAAGATAGATTCAATTTCATATTAAGGAGAAATATAATTCATTATAAGCATTCGTTTAAATTTCGACGGCTGTTTTGGTTCTAGCTAAGATCTTTCTTATTATGAAAAATCGTTCCCAAACTAAACCATTTGACATGTTGATAAGTAAAAACCATGAGCTCCCTTCCCTTTGTCTACTAAATAATCCAACTAGAATTATGAATTCACTGGCATACTTTATTCTAGTTTTGGGTGACGAGTCTCAATGACATTTGTGATGGAAATCTTGGTACACATATAGGGCTTACCGCGAGGACAAATTACACCGTATCAGATCCACCTTACACTCGAGTAGGGACAGGAGTAAGGTCGGATCCTCAATATTACCTCACTAATGAAGACGGTAAGTTTTCTGAAAACATCCTGCAATAGTCGTGGAAATTATGTTCTTCTTGTATAATTTCTGGATAATTATTTCTCGAGTCATTAAAATTAATGAGGGTACTACTTACCTAGTGACAAAAAATAGGGTTGATAATCATAGAACTAATAATAATGTTAATTACTCTCCCTCTATAATGATCTTTGCCTCAGAATACTAATATATAGAGGCTGAAAGGGAAGACGCAAGAAAAGAAGCGAAAAAGCATTTTGAGTAGAATACCTTACAAAATAGCTACATCTCGTACAAATTGGAAAGAAGAGAGAAAGAAATGGATATGTTATTTGACAACAACTTCTAAGACAATTAATTACCTTAACTAGCGTCATTTACATTAGAGTTCATGCTCCTGTGGCAAACGTCAAGAGCCTTTCTGTAGACAGAAGAAGCATACTGGTTTCATGGATGCCTCCAGACAGATCAAATGGAATTATTCTAAATTACACCATAACTATGATAAGGCATCCTGTGAATACTATTTATGTATGATACCTTAAATACTTAAGTTACAATAGTATTAACACCCACCGTTGTTAAAACTTTCCAGCTTTCGTATAAAATGGTTAAGGAGGTTCGGAAATTATTGTCTCCATCATTGTAAATAGTATTGATTTTCTTCCTCAACTCCTCTGAATGAAAGTGAGCTGCTCGACTAAACGACAACCTTTTCACATTCTAAACGTTTTGAAATAGTAATCAGGCAATAGCGATAGCGATTTGTTAGGTTTATGACACCCATTATTTCCAGATTTATTGCATTACAATTATAATTTTACTGTTTCGATTTATGTTTACTTACTAGAAAGTAGCAACGAAGAAATTTTCCGAACTTATATTAGTGTATAAGGAAAGTTCCTTCCACTAAGTAAAAGTTCGAAAAAAATATTTGTAAGTAAATTTAATCATTATATATGTATCATTTTGTTCTGAAAACCTTTTCTTACTTTTTGGTGTAATGCGATTAGTATAGTTCTGAGTAGCCACTGTATCAGGCACACCTGCGGAATGCTCTACTTCAATGCCATGCAAAAGACTGCATCGAATAGAACAATAAAACAGCCCTAAAGAGAACTGTATTATTTGGGTATTTTAACAGTATGAATGTGGGTACTCATTGCTATACTAACTGCGTGCCATCATTGCGTACATTGCAATTAACCTCATTATTGTTGGTCTAAAATCAGAAATAAATTTCGTTTAAAAACTAATAAAATTCTTTTAAAACCTAAATAAAATTTGTTTAGAAATGTAAATAAAATTAGTTTACAAACATTAATAAAATTCGTCTAAATACCTTAATAAAATGTGTTTAAAAACGTAAATAAAACTCTTTTAAAACATAAATAAAATTCGTTTAAAAACATAAATAAAATTTGTTCATAAACATAAATAAATTTAGTTGAAAAAATAGTAATTGCTGTGCAAAATATTTGAAATTAATCCTACCTCTCACGAATTAGCAACAAATGAGTAATAAATGAGCCTAATTAGGCCCTTACTACTCTATTTAGTTCCCTTATTCTCTAAAAATAGGCTTGCTTAGTACTAGTTAATATCTTAACTAGGATAGCCTAGTCATTTGTCCCTCATTAGGGAGAAGTGATTATAATTAATCAGAAGATCTTTTGAATACAATTTTTATTTTACAAAAATTATGTTTTCAAACAAATTAAATAACAACCGGTTTCATAAAAGTGGTAGGTATATAAACGATTAATTTTTTTTATTGTTCCCACACAGTATGACCTTTTCAGGTGACGAAATAAATTATTTAAGGTGAATAACTGGATAAAAATCAAATGTAATAAAAACATGAAATTTTAGAAAAATGTTTTGTTGCATTATGGAAAAACGTGCGCAGGAACAAAAATTGTTACAATTAAACAGCTTTGCTCTTACTGTTACCAAAAGTCATCCCAAATTATCTTGCAAATATTGCCGCAATAGAAGGTCTAAGGTTAAGCGTATGCGTATGAAAATGTTCAAAGAGAGGAACTGCAAATTGCAGACATGAGAAACAAATAGGAGATCATTTTTCTTTAAAGTACCTGAAAACGCATCCAGTATTATCCTCATGTGATCTATCATCAGAAAATTGCTCATGAAAACCTCCCGAAAAATCAGAAAAATGTGACCCTTTTGGTCTTGCGAAACCATTGAGCCTATCTACACAACAAACTAAACCTAACCTCAAAAAGGAACTATTAATTCGAAAGATTAAACCGGACGGAAATGCTCTGAATTGGCAAAAAATGCTCAAATAATAAATACACTATCGAATATCTAAGTATAAAGGTGTAAAGAACAAAAAAAACAACAGAACGACTGCAAAAAATTCATTAATTTTCCAGAAGAATCCCCCATATGTGTAAAGATCACATAGAGCCGTATTAATATTCAATGTATGAACGATTTTATCTTTTATTCTCAGACTCTAACGGAATTTTAAAAGTTCATTGCAGCTCACAAAAGTTGAAATCAATTGGAACTAAGCAATTTACTTCCGTTCACATTCCGCATATTAAAGATTTTGCTCCCGAAAACTCCAGTAAGGCCTTGATTGTGAATTGTCTTTTCTCTTGTCTCTATCCATTTAGGCTTTCTCGTCTGGTCGTTCAATTTGTGATAGGTATTCTGCGCTCCATAGATATAATTTTCGGCTAGAAAGGAAAATGTTTTTTTATCATTCTCTTCGGAAAAGTAACATTATGTTATTGCAGCTGAGGGATCGTTATTGTTATTTTGATGGTGCCTGTTTTTACATAGATATCCTGAGACAATTTCCATTTTGTTTGTTCCTTTTTATAAGGCAAACGCATCATTGGCAATTATGTGTATGGAATATCCTTAGGGTATTTTCCTTTTCGGAAAAAGATAGTAGATTTATTACAAACCATAAAGCAACAGAGAAGGAAAATTGTAAAACGATCTTGTAAAAAAATGATTTCCATTTCATTGCTTCAATTTTATTATGAAATCATGGCACATTGCCATTTAGAAGGACAGAATGATCGACAGTTTAAGCTATCTGACTAGATACCGCCTAAAAGTATATCTTTGTACAAACGAATTGCCTTCCACGCGCACAAAATTTAAAAAATTATAAATATATATTGGGTTGAGGAATAAGTTCTTGCGGTTTTATCAAATTTATTCATTACCATTAACAATTTCAGAAGAATTTCAATTTTAATTGATAACAATATGCAATTTAATCAATAATGTATTCTTTCGATGCCTCTGCTATAAAAGTCTATGCATTTTGACTCGAACAATTCGTCTAACCAGGTTCTTAATTCTACATCAGTATTGAACGAAACGCCGCACAAATTGTTGGAGAGCGATCGGAACAGATAGAAATCCAAAGAAGCCAAGTCTGGCAAATATGGAGGATGCGGCAGGATTTCCAAATTAAACGTTTGGATGGCAGCTTTTGTCATATTGGCAGTGTGAGGGCGAGCAGTGTCGTGTTGCAAAATGACTCCATAACGTCGATGAGGTCGCTTTTCACGAGAAGCGAAAGGACTTCAATGATTCCGTAGAGTTCTGCATATTCAATTTCGTTGTTCGCGAGGAGCTTATAAAGAATGATGCCTTAACAATCCCACCACACACACAGCATCGTCTTTCGTGGATGAAGTCCTTGCTTTAATTACGAAAGTGGTTTTTTATTCGGGCTAAGGCATTGTTTTCGATTGTTCATGTTGACATAAACACACAACTTTTTGTCGCCAGCGATGATGCAGTGAAGAAATCTTTCCTTATATCCACGAGTAGCCTTGTGACGAGCAAGCAAACCTGCGGCAATCGTGGAGCGTTGAAGTTTGTTGGTTTCGCTCAAAGCGTGCGCAACCTATGCACCACGTTTTTTAACTTTCCCCATCGAATAAAGGTGATTCACTACAGTTTTCTGATCACACGCCAATTGTACAGCTAATTCTCTAGTCGATTGACGAGGATTTTCATAAAGAAGGTCGTTCAATCGATCTTAATCCAACTTAATTAAGCGACCAGAACGTTCTTCGTCATTAAAATTGAAATGACCGTTTTTGAGACGTGAAAAACACCATTGAGCTGTCCTTTCTGATAAAGCATTTTCTCCGTACACAAAACAAATATCGCAACCAGCTTTGGCTGCGTTTGCAATGTTCTCGTCTCGATTGAAAATGAATAACAACAAGTGTCGAAAATTGCCTTTCTTTCAACTTAACATTCCATTTTGAGGGTACAGAACAAAAATTAAATTAACACAACTTTTAAATAAACCGCAATGACTTAATACTCAACTTCAAGACGTAGCCTAAACAAAAGCCTGTTAAGAGACGTAGCCTAACCTTTGAAAATTTTGCTCTCATTATTTATTATTGTTTCTTAATATGTGCACAAATCACGTCAACAAAACTTAAATCAACACAACATTAAAAAAAATGCAAGAACTTATTCCTCAACCTAATAGTTATTAGTTGTTGAATTTCTGATGAATTTCGTTAGATTCTCTTCGTTTATTCTGATTATAGTAGAGTTGTGTAGATTATTTGAAGGATAATTCGCATATTTTTAATTTGTTCCAAAATTATAGTTTTTATGAGTCTTGTTTTACAGAGTGAGAAAGTATGTAACTGAAGATAGTTAAAGAGTTGATGCCCTAAAGGGAGGGGGGATGGGATCATCTTTTCGCCCTAAAATAATTCTTCTTTAAGTCATCTGCTTTCACTTTGAAACCTATTTTTTTTTTCTTTAAGAATTTTAAATCAGGTTTCAACGCCCCCCCCCCCCCATCATCTCCACCCTAAAATGGTTAGATATTAGATTCTTGAAATATCCTTTTGAAATCCAACAAAAACACTGAGCCTCGTAGTGAGCTTTGGAGATTCTCCCGTTCGTGCGAGGAACCAAATGTTGAGGTTGATCATTTATTTATGTATAATGAAAAGAAATATCCATATTGTAAATGAGAGATATAAATTTACATAAAGAGAATGCTAAATTATTCGTATTGCATGAAGTAAAAAAAACTCACGTGATGTCGAGATATAGAATAATAGATTTGTATAAACTGTCTCAGATTAATAGAATACTAAGGAAGAAGTAGACTGCTTGGAATATGGATGGCGAATAGTGAGTATAGACATCGGTAGGTTGTGAAGAAGTTGGTGATACTTCTAGACGTTCCCCACGACTGAAACCAAGTGTGAAGAGTGAAACTCGATTAAGTTGACGGCATCATGTTATTCAAACATTTTATTCTGCGCTGAGGATATCGTCAAATTAAATATATCATTTTCCACTAGGTAACCTCCGTGCAGAAAAGGTTTCTAGGAGAGTAAAGTTAATGAAGAAAATAGGACTTCAATTAGATAATAGAATAAAAATGGTAGATGGCTGATGGAGTAGGTAATCGGTTTGCAAAGTTTGACCTAAACGCTCGTCAGTGAGTGAATCGCGACCGTGGTAGTGAAGAAAGTAACTTACCGCATTCACGTGGCCGTCAAAAAAGCCCTGCAAATTAAATAGGAGATTACAGTATTTGGAATTTTCTAGGCCCAAAATTGCCATAAAATGTTTGCTCTCATGTTCATCTCTGTCTGAAACTTGAGAATTGAAAGAGGAAAGAAATAACCAAATCGTTTAATGTTGCCTCGTAATGAATAATACTCATAGTTAGGAGCAAATAGACTATCCATAAACGGAAATTGCAATTGCTCTGAAGAAAACTATGAATTTACGATGAAATTATATACTGGGAACACTTACGTGAGTGATGTTTTGTGGAGATTTATAGATCGAGTTCGTTACTTATTTATAAATCAAACAATTCTGTTGAGAGGGAATTGCAGAATCTATTATTATTAAGGTCGATAATTTCAATTCAAGGGCAATACAAATTCAAAAAATATATCTCAAATGAGGTGGTCAATATTATTTATGAACCACCGGAAGGAATTGTTATCGGGGATTAGTAACTTCCTTCTGAATCCGCCCAAATATTTATGTTTTCCCAGTTTTTTCCTCTTCTTTCATTTTATGTAGTATTTTGTCCGCTTTTATATACGGGAGCTGCTTGCCTTGCTTCTTCATTACTCAGTTGAAAATGGCATCAATTATAACTTTGCCGAAACTAGTTCTGTTGTTAGAAATAAATTTTATACAAATATTGTAGTTTACTATATATATATATATATATATATATATATATATATATAAGAGAAAAGTAACTACAAGATTTAAATCATAGAGCGAAGCCAATTTCTCATATATAACCTCTCTAACAACCCATCATCTTGGAGAAACTTCATGCAAACATTCGTTAGCATATTTGTATATAGATAAAAGAGACTGATGTCTTGAGTAGTTTATGAAAGCCCGTCATCTTTACTTTGTATCTTTACAAAGAATAATGAACATTGGTATTTCTTTTTAAACCATTCTTTCTGGACGACAGTACAATCTTAGTTTTTTGGTAAATTAAAATATTTAGCTAATTTAGAACCATTAATCATATAAATTTTCACTTTGCTAGTTATGATATAAATGATCAGCAAATTCAACTTAAATATATAGTCGTGAATCTTTTTCTTTTAATAAGTAAATGTTAAATTTTTATCACTGTTTTTTCCGTATAATAGAGACAGTAGCATTGACGAAGATAGTAGCCTAGTCTTTTTCATATGTCAAATGAAAGACATGACCAATTTTTATCAGTTTTTGTTTTTACATTTTATTGTGAATTCATTTCATTTATTCTTAATATTAAACAAGTTAAATGCCCAATATCTTTATATGCTTTCCATTTCCTTGATCGATATTTTTTTTATCTGGAAGTTATTGTAATAGTGTTAGCTACAGAATTTTCAAAAAAAATGTATTTCCAGGTTTGTAAAAGGCAAACTAAAATAGATTGAATCACAAAAATTCAGATTTCTGTGATTCAGATGTTGTCCGTACACAGGGTTCGTTTACTAATATCTTTAACCCCTCAGAGCTTTGTTCTTTTGTATAGGTTTATTGTGCAATACATTTATAAATATAATATAATATATAAAATAATATACAAATAAGCCTAAATATATTGCACAAAGAGGGAAGCCCGCCAGTGTTGGCGTGCAGCAAGACGCGGCGGAGTATCCCACGCGTGGCTTGTCTGCTACTAGTCTTTGGCTGCGTTCCTCACCACCCGTCTCACGGCTGGGCGTGGGCGGCGATCAGCGCGGCGGGGTGGCTGTTCTCAGCACCTCCAGCAGCTCGATTGTCAGTGTGTGGCAGACCAACTGGGTGGCTCTTGCCTCTTTTGCCCTCAGTAGGGTGCCTCTTATAGGGTGAGGGGCTGGTGCTTGCTCTGGACTGAGGCAGGCGGTGGCTGGGCAGGAGAGGAGGTAGTACACCAGTGGGCGCCGGGAGCGGCCACCGCAGTGTTCGCACCTCCCTGCCACAAAGTCGATGTGTAGCTCTTCCCGCGTGGAGTAGCCCAGCCTGACATGCTGCAGCAGCACGCCGTTCGCTCTAGGCTGCTGGTAGGCTGCGTCCAGTGTGCGATAGGCTGCGGCTCTAGCGTACCACGCCGATTGCTTCTTGGTTGCCTCCATTCTTGGTGCTGCTGGTGCGCGTTGTAGGCAGCCCAGCGTTCGGCCTGCGCCTTGAGTTTTGAAGGCTGGGACACACGGTCCAGGTGATGGTGGGGCCGTGGAAGGCTCGCTTGGCGGCATCGTCGGCAGCTTCATTGCCGCGCACGACCACGTGGCTTGGAATCCAGTTCAACCGGACCCGGCTGCCTGTCACTACCAGGTCCTGCAGGGTGCAAAGGATGGCGTTGGTGAGACGAATGTTGTCTCTGGTGTGGGCGTGGGCATGCTGCAGCGCCTGCAGCCCCGACCGAGAGTCCGTGAGTATCACTACAGTGGGCTCCCGGCGGAGCAGAGCGTGCTGGAGGGCGTGTAGGTTTGCTACCAACTCTGTGTGGAGAGTGGAACAGTAGTCAAATGTCCTCCACGCCAGAGTCAGCACGCTCGTGACGAAGGCAGGGCCGGACCTCCCGCTGTCGGGGTCGACGGATCCGTCAGTGAAGTAGACTGCGTTGCCCAGTTCCGTGACCTCAGACATGGCTCTGAGGGCGTGCTGGCGCAGTTTTTCCGTGAGGCAGTGAGCTTTGCTGGTGAGCAGCTGTGTTGCTGTGATGTCGGGGGCGAGGAGCTCCCATGGTGGTGGTGGAGTGTAGGCGAGGTCGGGGGTGTCGGGGTCGTGACACAACCACTTCCCTGCCTGGTTGAGGGTGGAGGCTGCTAAGGTGACGTTTATGAGCCATCTGTTGGTTTCAGGAACTTGATGCCATTCTCCACAGCCACCCAGAGTCTCCTCTGCGCCACACCCTCGACGTCGCACTGGAGTACTCTGGCCAGCCGACAGGCTATAATGCAGTCCATCTTGGTGATAAGGGGCACCAGGCGGGTCTCGCTCTGCATGACACAGGCACTGCACCACCTCGGTGCTCTTAATATGGTCCTAATAGCGGTCTTCTTCCCCACTTCTAGCCGCTGCTGCTGCTGGCGGGGCAGCTCTACAAGGATCAGTGCACTGTAGTGTACCAGGGAGCGCACTGCCTGCAGGTAGTAGAGGCGGAGGACGGGGAAAGTTGCACCAGCACTCAGCCGCGTCATGGCCCTCATCACGTTCAGCTGGGCCTATGGCCGTTGCCTTAGGCGCGTGACATGCTGCGTTAAAGACAGCTGCCTGTTCACCCACACCCTAAGGTACTGGTAGGAGTCGGTCCAGGCCAGTCCGACTCCCTAGACGCGTAGCTGCTGGCCAGCTGGCTTGGTAGTTTTGATTGCTATAGGACGGGATTTCTCTGCAGAGATCTTGAGTCATAGCTCTTCGTTCGCACTTTGCAGTGCTTAGGTGCAGCGCCTCTTGAGCCCACGCAAGCTTGCGCCGCGCCCTGTAACGATGATGGCCAGGTCGTCGGCGTAGCTAGGCAGGATGGTTCTTTCCCGATAGGGCAGTGCCACCAGCTGCTCCATCAGCACGTTCAAGAAGAACGGGCTGAGGATGTCACCCTGGGGCGTCCCCTTCTCGAAACTTAGGTAAGGAGACTAGTGACCCTGGAACTTCACACCGGCCCGACGCTGCTGAATGCAGTCCTGGAGCCAGCCCAGCAGTCTCCCTCAGATGCCCTTCCTCACAAGGGTGGCAAGTATGGCGGGGGAGGGGGCAGCTCGAAAGCCTTCTCGAGGTTGAGGAAGAATACGATGGTAAGCTGGTTGTTGGCGTGATCCAGGAGGGTGATGAGGCAGCCTGCCGTGCTCACCCTCCTGGTGTAGCCGAACACGTGGGGGTGAAGGCTCCCCACGCATACTGTAGGCGACTCAGCACCATCCTCTCCGCTGTTTCCCAGTGTAGCTCAGGAGAAAGATTAGCCTAGAGGTGGTGGAATCCGTCGGCTTGTGGATAAGCTTAGGGATGTCCACATCCTTCCAGGAGGGCGGCAGGCGGCCTGCCAGCCACAACGCGTTGACCGGGGCCAGCAGCGCAGCGTCCCCGGCGGGCCCAGCGTGTGAAGGGATGGAGTACCGTACTCCGTCGGCCCCTGCTTCTGTGTCACGCCCACGCTTCGCCCTAGCCAGCTTCTCGAGTGTGAAGGGCTGGCCCGTCACGTTCGGCTGGCCCCGCGCCTCCCTGAACTCTTCGTTGCGCTGTGGGCGTAGCTGCTGCTGGAGGTGGTGAGTGTGGAGAGGGAGCTGCTCGTTGGAACTCCTTGATGTGAAGCAGTTTGCCAGCCGATCAGCCTGTTGCTGTTTGCGTGGGTTAGCGGCTTGGCTGGTCTGGGAAGCGCCTGAGGCCTTCCTGAAGCACTCCACCCCTCAGAGCATGCATAGGTCCCTTTTTCTCCAAATCGTATACACACCTGACATTTCTCGAAACATTTCGTCAGGCAAAATATTTAACATTTTCGGCCAAAATTGTAGTCTTTTTCTGCTTGCACTCTTAATATTTTAACTTCAATAATACTTTACAGTAATGATTTTCCGTGCGTTTTTTCTAGAATCGTCAACTCAAGTTATTATTGACTTTTGAAACGGAGATAAATCATTAGATATTAAAGAGAAGTGCGAATTACTAATACTCTGAATGACACTTTAATTTTTCTTTAAACACCCAAAACAAAGAGAACATTAAGGCAGGTTAGTTAACGGGGACTCATAGGACGAAGTATTCAAAAACCTTAACATATTTCTTGGTTACATTATTTACCGTCTCCCCTTTTATTATGGTTGGCTCCTTGAGTGGAACTGATGGCTCCTTAAACTAAAATCTAAACCTTTTAAAAGGAAATTCATCGTTTGTATCCCGATCAGTCCTTGGCTTCTCTCGCGGCGCTGGAGTCCAATGAGTGGTTGTTTCCGTTTCCGGCGACTCATTCTGTCGTCGACTCTTCTCTTCTGGAATTCAACAGCGAGCGCATCACCGACCTTGACGGCAGATCACCCCCAAACGCAATTCAGCGGAGCCGCCAAATATGGCAAACCAAATTTTTTTTCGGGAAAGTCGTGGATTATTTGAGGTAAGATAAATAATAATCACGCAAAATCTAATCCTATTTAATCTGAAAATCCTTTATTAGATTAGAAGGAGGAAATGAATTTGCAAACAAATACTTCGAAATACCAAAATTTATAATTAATAGCTAACTAGTCCATTATTATTATCATAAGATACGCATTTTCTTTAGTGGATCTAGCTAATATTTTAATTTAACATTAAATTTCAATTTATTTAACTTATAGTGAATCCTGTAAAAATAATTACTTCTAAAAAGTATAAGAACCTCGAATTTTATTAATTTCTCTTTTTGTTGACACAACAAAAGACAACTGGTTGAGACACCGGAATTATACCAGAAGATTTATGATCCCTTTGCTTATTTATATATGCAATCCATCTGGAGAAGAGGGTGAAAATGAAAAAAACTCAAACAAATTTGAAGGATAAAAGAAAAATGATAAATAAGACAAAGTGGGTGCCTTCCTAGAATCAGTGAAACCGCTTAGATTAAATATCTTTTATATAAGCGACACCAAAAAATCATTTCGGAGATGAGTTTTTCTAACTTTTGGAATCATTTGTTATTTTTGCCAAAATTTTCTACTTTATTTAATCTTCGTTTATCTCTCTGTGTCGCTCACCGTTTCTTTCTGACTTTATCTATTGGTCTGTCTGTCTCTTTTGAGCTCTCACTTGCTCTTTGTCTGTTGCTCTCTATCCACCCCTTTCTCTCTCTCTCTCTCGCTCCCTCCTTTTTCTCTCTAGCTCTTGTTTCTTCTTCTACCTCACGCTCTGATTCTCTCTCTCTCTTTCGCTTTCACTTGCTCTCTCTATATTATATCTTTATGTTTCCTGTGCACTCTATCTCTCTCTCTCTAGCTCTCGCCCTCGGGCCCTCTATCTCTCTCTTTCTCTTTTTCTTTAGCTATATTTTTCTCTCTTTATTTCTTTTGCCATGATTCTCTTCCTCTCTCTCTCTTTCTTCCTCTTTCCCTCTCTCCCTCGCTCCCTCTTTCTCCTTTTTCTCTAGCTCTCACTTCATCTCTTTTGCTCTCTCTCTTTATACATCTCTCTCTCCCTCCTTCTCTCTCAATATCTACTCTATTTTTTCATTATTTCTTTCTACCTATCCTTTTAGCCATATATCCTACTATCCGCCTATATACAAATCACCTTCTTCTTATCTCTGGCCGCTTGTTGCTATGCTTAATTTAAAAATAAACTTTTCGCCGTTTCTTTTCTCTTTCTCTTCTTCGTTGGCCTTCACGTCGTGAATATATTTATACGCATCTATAAATTAAAGTGGTTTCATTTATTTATTGATATTAATTTAATTAAACCTACGCGATCAAACCTTTTTTTTCCTCTATATCTATATTTTATATTTCGTGTTTATTTTAATTGAAAATATTAAATCTCAGTAGTATTTACTTTCCAGTAGATTTTCAATTCTTCCACAGTTTTTGCCTAAAATATTCTATATAATCTCAAATTAATTCTTGATTTAGCTTTCTTTCTCTTCCCATCGTTTTTCCTCATTTACATGCGATTTACCTCATATGTGCTTGATTAATTAAAAAATATTCTCCTCATAATTCTATCTAGGCAGCTGTATTGTATGCCTCCTCTCGCACTAACAGGACATTGCAGAAAGTGCTATTAGTTTTCAAACCTTTGAATTCGGTGATTTTCAGTTGTTTTGAGTATGCAACATTGTCTTTTAGTCGTGTGTGAGTATAGGCGCAAACGTCTCTTTACCTCACTATGTCGGTCCGTCTCCGTTTTGCTTTTTTATTCTCTTTGTAATAACATCAAAACTATTTGGCCGATGCTAACGAAATTTGAATACCTTATATTGTTTAACATTCTCTTTCGAATGATATAATGTCCAAAGTCTTTCCAAGTTTAGCCCGGGAATTATTTTGTTTTGGCAATAACACCATAACTATTCAGCCGATTCTAACGAAATTATATAATATGCGCACCGCCTGAGACACGGCACATTTCATGTCAGTAGTCCACCTCCTCCAAAACACGCTGCAGGATGTTTTGGTAACAGTCTTCAGTGCGGTAGTGATTATAGGCTTAAGTTCCTCTAGATTTGCAAGAATCTAGACCCAGAAAAAAGAATCGTAAGGTATCAGGTCGGATGAACGTGGCGGCCATTTCAACAGCACATTGTCTTCATCACCAGCATACCCGATCCATTTCCTTTGCGGATTGCCATTGAAATAAGCTCACACAGTGAGCTTCCAGTCAGGTGAAGCTCCGTTCTTTTGAAAAATGGAGTCTTCTTGTTCATTTTCAATGAGCTCATCCATTAGCCAGTTCTGAAGCATTTGTAGATAAACATGGCTGGTCACATTTTCCTCAAAGAAAAATGGGCTATGAAGATGGTTCAGGGAGATGGCGCAGAACACATTCACTTTCGGTCAGTCCCTCACGTGCTTAACTGTGGAATGGGGATTTTCTTCGCCCCAAATGCGAACATTATGCTTATTGACTTTGCCATTCGTATGAAATGTGGCCTTATCACTGAAACCAAGACGTTCCTTGAACTCGTCTTCTTCAAGTTTATCTTGCATATCAAAACAGAATTGCTTGTACTTTCACTTGTCATCTGCCGTTATGACCTGAACTACCTGCAGCTTATAGGGTTTCATTAGCAAGCGTTTCCTCAGGACACGCAAAACTGTCGTTGTAGGAATCTGGGTTGCCAGACTTGTTCTTTTTATGGACTTCTTAGGCCTTCGCAAAACATCTTTTCCGATGTTATTGGTCATCCAGATTCTTTTGCCCTGCACAGACAGCCTTCCTCTTTGAATTTTTTGTGCCAAGTCCGAATCTGCATTGTTGTTAGTGACTGTTTAGAGAACTCTCTCAAAAATGCACACTGCACAGTCTTGTTTCACTGTGTTAAAAAATCAAACATTAAACATAAAGTTTTAACCTGTTTCTTAACATGCTTTTGAAATTTGAAGTCATTCGAGCAGGAACTGGCAAAGTTATTACATTGCAAAATTATATCAATTTTTTTAAATAGCCGGTATTTGCCTTGCTATAGTAGGCTATTCTAGATTAGCTATACTAGGTTAGGCTACTCTAGGCGACGCTAGGCTAAGCTCACGCATGCACTAATAAGCTTTACCTGGTTAGGCTAGGCTCACGCATGCACTGCTAAGCCTTACCTGGTTAGGCTAGGCTATATATAATAAGTAGGGCTACACTAGACAATGCTACGCTAGACAACGCTATAATAGGCTAGGATAAGCTAGGCTATACTATAATATGCTAGGTTAGAATAGGGTCTACAATGCTGGGCTAGGCTATAAAATAATATCCTAGGTTACACTAGGGTCTACTAAGCTAGGCTAGGCTATACTAGGATCCCATAAGCTAGGCTATACTAAGCTAAAGTAAGACAAAGTACTCTATACTATGCTAGGCTATACTAGGCTAGCTAGATTATACTAAGCTAAGCTAAGTTATGCCCGGCACAACTAGGTTATTCTATTTTAGGGTAGGCTATCCTATGTTTGGCTAGGCTTGGCTATACTAGGATAAAACAGGGTAGGTTATACTATGCTATGCTAAGCAGGTTTAGGCTAGGCTATTCTATGCTATACTAAGTTATGCTTTGCTAGACAATACTACGCTATGCTAGGTTAGGCTATTCCTACTAAGCTATACTAAAGTATGTGGCTATACTATGCTGTGCTATGCTATGCTATACTATACTATTATATGCTATGATTGTTATACTATATTATGCTATACTATGTTGTGCTATATTATGCAATGTTGTGTTATGCTATACTATGATATGCAATAATATTCTATAATATACTATGCTCTAATCCGCTATGGTATATTATACTATACTATGGAATATTGTGCTATTAGTATGTGTCAATTTTTTCAACGTTCTAATTACATAAATGAGGGGTGCTCAAAATTTGCCGCTCTACTTATGAATTATATATTTTTTTATTTTAATATAATTTTAGTTCTACTTGGTTAGGTACTTAAATGTTTTGACTTATTTTTGTCATCTTTGGGGATTAAATGATTATTATTATATTAATAATTATATCAATTTCCCTTTTTTTCTTATATCACCGCTCGAAACATATTCATCAGTGTGCTAAAGATTACGTCACCTTCAGTACTACCAACCTACCAGTGGTATTTGAACTACAATTGCTTTTAAATTTAGGACAATACTGGCGATATTCACACATTTGAACACCTAAATTGAAAATAGCAGAGTTGTTGCCATCTGAATTGCAAACTCTGGTTGACGTTCAGAAATGTGTATATGAGAAACTACCCAGCAGCCAATCTTTCAAAGGATATTTAGCCTAAAGTGCTTGAAAAGTGAAACCTAGGGAACAGTTCTTTTCTAGCCACCGTTGTAAATTCAAGAGTCACAATCTTAAACAGATCTAAAAGAATTTGGAGCATGCTAAAAACATATCATTTGGGAGAGTAGAGCTACAGGCCTAAGACACTTTCATTACAAAACTAGACACCTTGTTGATATCCTCAGGCACCAGTCTAAAATTGTTTTTTGCTGAGAATTTGGCTGCCGTGGTTGCAAAAACAAAAATCAAATTAATTTAAATCCCCAACGGAGATGAAGATCTCTGTGAAGGAACTTGCATTCATTAAAGTTCAGAGAGAAATGATTATTTCTCCTGGACCACATCAAGCTTGCTTTCGAGATTATCTTGACTAAAATAGACAAGTCAATAAGTAAAAGCGACAAGAAGGTGAAGGAAGAAGAATTGCTTACTATAAGTATGCCAATGTTTCAATGTTTCTCCTGAAGAAAATGAAGAAAAAAAAGCTAATGCTTAAGATGCAAAAGATTGAATTTATAAAGTGACATAAAAAATACCAACATCTTCCTATTCCATTAAAAAGCAACCCGGGAATCTTTTATTTTTTTACCAATAACATCATAACAATTCGGTTGATTCTAACGAAATTTGAAATTTCATATTCTCTTTTAAATAATATAATTGCCAAAGTCCTCTAAAGGTTAGCCGGGGAAAATTATTTTGTTTTAGCAATAGCATCATAACTATTTGGGCCATTATAACGCAATTGTAAAACCTTAATGTGTTTACATTCTGTTTCGAATGATAGAAGTGCCAAGGTCCTCCTAAGATTACTCCGAGAAATATTGAAAGTTTTGAAGGTCGTAAGGTCAGAAATTAGAATAAGTGTGGGCACGCAACGTTTGAGTCAGCAGACCTTATTTATTGCTATTGGTTATTTTTTGCCCCCAGTAAGTTATTTTTTCTACATGTAAGACCTTTACTTTAGAATCAGTAGAATATTGTGTTTTGCGGGGTTAATGATAGAATAAAATTGCAAAGAGAAAAATCAGTCTAAGGATTACGGAGTTCTGATATCCAGATTCATTCATTCCTTTTATTCTATGGAAGGTCTATTTTTATGTCGTTGAGAGTTGCTTCCTCCCTATCAAAACGAGCAATACTATTATTATTTTATGTTTTTAACTTTTTACTTTAATTAATTCGCATTTTTATATCCTTTCGTACAAAACTCATTTTTCATTGTCTAAATAATTTTTAGTTAAATGAATTATTTATATAATGTGAACTTGGCAATTTTCATTGGTTAAAAAATCAGATAGTGGACAACGAAAGAAAGATGAAAGAAAAAGTGATGGAGAATATGAAAGAAACAGCTAACAATACATTTTATAGTGTCTTCTTTGTAAGCGTGTCTAGAGTAATTTAATTTTCTAAGTCTCCCTTTGATTAAAAACAACAAGATGTCGCTTTTATCGTCGCTTTTGTCCCTAAAACTTCATGATACATACAGACTAAACTGCTTGGAATCATAGTCCCTTTCTTTGCCCTCTTTTGTTTACTAAATTAGGATCTCTGTCTATTTCGAATTTTCTTACCTTTTCTCAATCATTTCTCAAATGTTTTATTATATCTCCGATGACCAATAATCTTCGTGACAAAAAAAGACACTTTCTTTCTATGCTCATCCTTTACCTGGTGCATGGGTCATATGTCTGAGTTTACCAAGCTCCCGACACCTTGTAGTTAGGATTGTGTATAACTAAAGCCTACTAATGAAAGCTTGAATCATGTATGCCATTTTCAAGAGTTTAGACCTCAAAACATTTTTTCCTTTAAATTCGGGGAATTGGAAGTAGAGAATCGGAGCTTAATATAACATCTTCCTTGAGGTTGGAAGAAAAGAAAATTCTTTAATATCAAGAATAAATATAAAAAATCAAAACCAAAAGAAGTAGATAATAAAATAATTATAATTTTCTCCGAGGAATAATGAGGCATACAATTTTGTTGATGATCATAGAGGAAATGAGAACCAGTACCTCGTGTGAGGGCTAAATGAAAGGATACCCTACAGCTTCTACGTGAAAGCAGCCACCGTAGAGGGAACAGGACCACCAGGAACTTCCGTCCTACAAAACCCACGCCATCATACCCCGTTGCAATTGCATCATTTTCTCGAAAATTTGTAAGTATTTATAATTTAAGCACATAAGGTTGGGGGATGGGGGGGTAATACCCTATATATTCTGATGATAGTCAATACATTATATTTCTCAAAGGGTAATTGTGTAATTTTTAAATACATTGAACAAGCAAAAGAACATTCTTGTAAAAAGTAAAAGGATGAAACCGAAATGGGGAGAACTCCGCAATTAGTCAGCTAGAGCGGGTGCGCCCTGCATATGTAGCGAGACGCTACATGTTCTTACTGAGTGTCTAACATTTAAATCCAAATGGTTTCTTTGACGTTAATAATTATAATTATGCAGCTTAAGTATGCGGGTATGTAGAGGGTTTCTTTTGAGGTCCTGGAGCCTTCACCTCTTTCAATCTTGTCGTTGGTTGCATCCTTTTCCCTCATCCGAATGTCAAAATTAATGAAGGGGAAAACTAAATTTGGGGGGCTCAATCATTCTTAATTACGGGAAAATGAGATTATGTTTACATTTGCAGGAAATTTCAAAATTTGAAGGCAGAAGGGCTTGGTTATTTACATTTTTAGAATTATCTAAACAACTAACAGACATTAACATTCAGATCATACTCCCTTGGATGCCATTGTTAAACGAATAAACGCAACGTTGGCCGCCTGAGGGTATTTAAAGATGGCTTCACAACCAAATATTCTCTGAGTTTAACACGATTACCATCAACCATTTATAAAAATGAACAAACTTATAAACAATATATAAATTAACAAACCCAAATGACTCAACTACACCTCCCTAACACGTTAAATAACTCATACAACTAATAACAGCAAGGGCGAACCGTAAATAATCTGAACTTTGCCATGTCGAAGTTTTCTTGCATGGGGAAAATATGGTTGAAATATTGACTTTTCTTGACTATCTAAGAGATGATACACCCACTCCACCTATGACTCTCAAAAAGGTATTCAAGCTGCGATTAGCTCCAAAAGATGTAACTAAATATTAAAACGTTACAGTCTTCTGTATATTTCTTTAATTTCATTCATACACATTTGAATTCATATGGTTTTGTTCAGCCGGGTAAAACGCGTTGCAAATCTCATTAGTACCCATATATTGAAATCTTTGTTTGGTTAATATACCCAGCAAGGAGGTATCATAGACTGCTACACTTAGGACCAAGATGAGTCGCACGCCCTCCCAGCCCCATTTCCCTATGGCAGTCTCAAACTAGATTGAGACTACCAAGTTTTTATCCTTACTAAATTTTTCGATTTTACCCATTTTTTAGACACTATTAACAAGTCTATTTTCACTTACATTGCTGGTAGGGGTCTTATTACGCAGGCTAGTCGCCAACCAGTATTTGTACATTCATACAATGGTCAAGGCCCCGCGAGGGTAAAGCTGATTCATCCCTCTCTTTTCCTATTCTAGAGTTACTGGATTTTAGCATGCTTGCATTGTTCCCCTCCTTTTCTATTTCTACTTCCACCTACTTCTTTATTTCCCTTATCTCTCATTTTTAGGCCCTCACAAGGGTATATCAGTTGTAGCATGCAAACCTTAGTGTAGCTGACATCTGGGAAGTTGTATAATCTTTCTGTCCCATGTCAGCACGAGCATCCACGGCCACATATCTTCGACATATGTTCACTTCTTATAACTTAGTCCATTCCTTATAGAGTTCTCCTAAAAACCTTTTAGCGTGGTACGTCCTCGTTGATAGTGCTTTGTAAATTTGACAAGGGGTGCTAAATATATTTAATGAATTATAAGGAAGCGATTACGCGCAATTGCACAATAAATTGTGTTCTTTAAGAGTTAGGGAATAAATCTCGCCCTCCACCCCTTCCATATTTTCTTGAAAGCACCATTGCTGCCTTAGGAGTTTTCAGGAGCGCAGAAGTTGCAATATTTATGCAGCTTTCAATCAAACATTCTGAACACGTTGGCCATTAAATTCCTAGAAAATCTATGTGACGATTACAGTTCGCCCATTGAAGCATTTATTCCAGCAAATTGCATGAATCATTTCCAGAATTTGAATATACGTTCACATAAAAGCTCATCATGTACGAGGAAACAAATATTGGTTTTCGAACTTTGTGCACATGAAATGAAAATAATGACAAGTCTCCTGTTGCGGGAATCAAATCAGCGATTGATTAAAGAGAATTCTGAATTTAAAAGACATCTGATCATTTAGTCCGGCGTTGGATTTACAGTGAATTCTGGAATTGGGTTTAACTCTATCATAACAAGTTAGTGATCGGTTTATTCCGTGGAACACAGATTGACAATGAATGTAAAACGTTATTATTCCTAACATTCTCTGTTTTCTCAACAAATTTCTCACACAATGTCTCACCTTATCTACATACTTCGCAATCCTATAATCTATGTATTTTTTGTTGATGGTTAAGATGAATATTTTAGATGATGAGAGGATCACCAAATGCATTTATTTTCCACCTCATTTTGTGAACCTCTTTGCTATTGCGCTCCCCATAAGATTGTTGCGAAACGTTGATCGTTAAACCGGATTTGGGTGATACGATAACGTTCCGAGAAATTATTACCTGACTCCAAAAGGTAATGGATGAATATTTTGAGGCTGGGCGATGAGCAGAAATTCTGATATGATTTTGCCTTCGAGCAAAATGGTAATGAAAACAAGAAGACTGCAGTTCTATTTATTCAGTGGCTTTGGGTAGCAAATAGAGGAAGAGTTTGAATTAGATTCATTATCGATTTCACGAGCTTATCTTTGATGATACTTAAATACAGCTCGCTTAGTGTTCGTGCTTTGGTAGGATGAATGAATAAGACTCGCCTTGATGTAAGATCAGTTGCGTAAATGCTATCTCCTAATGCGGAGTAAAATGACTTGATTGATATGACCCGAGCGATATATGAAACTGCTCCTCGAAATGATTTCTCTCGAATGATGCTCTCTCGGATGATTTCTCTCGAATGAATGATTCCTATCCTCTTCGATTCTCTCGTTTTTTACTTGGACAGATTCACAAACATAGAGATATATATACATATACAATACTTTTGAAAACCTTAGCTCTCCTGAGAAAATATACTGAAACAGTGAAATTTGGTCAAACGCTTTTTTTCGTCTTCCTCAACAAAATAGAAATATAATATTGTGGTTGTAATTTGATGCTCACCGAGTATCGTTACGATCGGCTAACCCATTTAAGGTTCCCATTTGTAACCACAGAATAATTAGTCTCATTCCCAGTTTATCTTTTTACGACGACTCTCGTCTTTTCGTGAAATCAAAATGAGAACGGTTCTAAAATATCCTGTTACCAGTTACAATGGTTCATTTGAGTTTCTTTTTGTTTCGTTTCACACAAATAAATTTATTTACATTGGCTTAGTGTACACATTACTTCTTCATGGATTTGTGTTTGAACATATTGTGTTCGCCACAAATCATTCATTGTTCTTGAACTTTCAAACGATGTACATACTCGTTATATCCAGGACATTATTTGGACTAATGATGAGGTGCTATTAGGAACTACAGTATACATTTCAGCGAAAACCTTGAAAACTGCGATCGGAACATAAATAAATCAATATAAATATTCCTAAAAAGTTCAGTATACATGTTAATTCATATCCAAATTTAAGGGGTATTTTTTCTAGCTCGGTTAAATGTTTTAAATTTAGATACCTTTCAACGAAGAAAAGTCTTTTGAAATGTATGACAGTAAAAATATAAGCTTCTAATATGTCAAATCCACTAACATGAGTAAATAAATAGTGAGATAAAAAAAATGAAGAGCACAACATAAACGATTGCATATAATTTCGAAAGCGATACCTTTATTATCATTCTCTTTTAAAGCCCAAAATAAAAATAACTAAAAAAAACACGAAAAATAAATAATTTTTTTTTACAAAATATAATCCATACGATTTTGAAAATACACTTACTTGATCGCAAGAAATATTCATTTCCATACCAAATAACAAAATGTTTTGCCATAGTTCATGAACTGTTCGAAGCTGGGTAAAGAAATTTAAGGAATTGAGAGAAATGTATTAATTGACAGAGACACAAAGTTCTCCAAAGTTTGATGGAGGTAATAAAAACACTTTAGGGAAAGTTGGTAAACAAAATATATACAAAACCCTATACAGGTTGACTTTAATGCTTAATAGTGCTACTCGAATGATTATTATAGATTTGAGAAGGTTAAAAAAAGTTTCCTGTGGGATTTTGTGTCACTTTGCAAAAGTTTTATTCATCGATGTTTTTGGCTGTTGGGGATGGAGGCAGATCTTCAGTTCATATCAAATTTTATATTGGCTTGAAGTCTGCCAACAGTGATTGCAGATCAAAAACGCTTTTTTAACTTTATTAAATCAGGAATACACCAATTAGATGTATGTTTTAGATCATTGTTGTGTTGAAAGACCTATCCTCTGACTAAGCCATTTTGCAAGTATCACTCTTCAAGAATCTTTATTCAGTATATTTTATTCATCATTCCGTTGAGTTGAGTTCTGGCAACTGAAATAGACAACCAAACACGAACAATTAGCTTTTGTTTTTTCGGGATCGCTATCGTAAAGGAAGCCTGATTTTCACACTAGACAAAGCTTGCAAGAATCAGCCTTGAGATAATTTCGAGAATTTTTCTGTATTATCTATTTCCATTCATTTTCCATTGATTCGATGAACTGCTGCACATAAATTATCCCATAAAATAACGATCACCTTCCATGATTTAAAATAGGAACATAATTGACATATTTTTTACTCAATAATCGCAGGAGTACTTTAGACAAGCTTTCAAATGAATGTTATTAGGGCCTTCTTCTGCCGAAATCCATACAATTCCGCTTTATGTAATTGTCTTAGTAGAGGTCAAACACCGAGACTAGCCGAGGATTAACTATACGGCGATGCGGAAAAGGAGCACGCCAGAAATTGGGACATGATCTCAATGATAATTAAAATCGAGTGCGGTTCGCTTAAATAATCAATTCTTAGAGGTTCTGTGTTTAGAGAAACTGAGTGTAGAAAAATAACTACTATATACCAGGAAAATATTTATAGAAAAAGTAAATAAGATGAGACCCGGGGTACCAAAGGAGTCGGATACAAAGACTCGACAGGGACGAAAGTCCAAAAGAGGATGTACGGTGATTGCTTCTGGGGAAAGGGGGAGAGTGCAAATGACAGGGACACTCACAAAAAATAGAATTCTCTGGAGGCTTTGGATATGACGAGTAAGCGGGGCACTGCAAAGTTCACATTGAAGAATTACTTCTTCTTTAACCTTGCTGAGAAATCAAGTAAGAGTACTCCAGACCAGAACGAAGTCAATACCCGAGTGATAGATGCCTGTCCGTGACTATCGTCTGACGGGTAGGAACACTGTCCTTAGGTACGAGCAAAGACTGTTAGAGAAGTGACGCGGCGCGTCCGTAGCTGTAAGCCAGCAGGAGACGTGACAGGGCGTACGAGACTTTACGTGGCTGCTAACCAAGACGTGGCTCTATGGGACTAATTTCTCCAAGCTTTTCCCAGCCTCAGCGGAAGCAGGTCGCCAGAGGCTTCCCAAAGAGAGATGGGTTTCTCAGTAGATTTTGCGCGCCAGAGGCGGGGGGGCGGGGTAGCATATTGCTGACGAATATCACAGGCTCGCGCAAAAGTCCTCAATGCCGTAGGTCTGGCGCCACTTAGGCGTTGTGGCGGAGAAGAAAGGTAACCCAACGCAGATCACCCGAACGCGCGGAATACCCGCTGCTCCCTTTGGGTTCTCTGGCTGTCCATGTGCGACGGGTAGACCTTGGGTTCTAGAGGGGGAGAGGCTAACCTTCTCTCTCTGATATCTCCTTCACTTGCAAGATGGAGCGTCCGAAGGAGGTGACATCAGACTAATATAGAGTAATTACAAGGCTAAATTTCCAATAAGGTTACAGATACAAAAGGGATGATACCGGATACTCTGCACAAAAATAAGTCAAATAAAGGGGACTCGGGAAATGCTTGGCATTCCTATTACCGAATAACATCAAGTAAAAGCAAATAATAATAGAAATAATACAATAAGACAGACAGTTTCAGTTATCAATAGCCGGGGTCAACATAGTTTCGATAACCAGGGGTTTAGATACTAGGATATTAGAAAAGAGAAATGTCCTATAATACAAATAAAGGTACATACGAACAGGATAACTCACCAAAAATATTAGCATAATTATAAGAATAATAATGACCTTAAACAAATCTAAAATAATTATTTAGGAATATATACAAAAGTAATCAATTTAACGGAAAAATTAATTAATGGGAAATTACTCCCGAGACAAATCCAGGGGATTTCTGTTTAGGATTTCCGTCAGGAAATTTTCGGAACCCTTGATTAATACATTTATAAATTGGAATTCTTGGAGAGAGAGGCTCCACCTCATGAGACGACCATTATTGTTCTTAACGTTCCGTTAGGTAAGAGAGTGGTTTATGGTCAGTCTCGAGAAATAATTCTTTACCTATTAGAAATATTTTGAACTTTTGGATGCTCCCACTAATGGCGAGAGCTTCTGGCTCGATTCCCGCATAGTTTTTCTCGCGAGAAAGAGGTTTCCGGTTCACAAACGCCATGGAGAAACTTTCGCCATTGTCACCATACTGGCCGAGAACACATCCTATGCCATCGTTACTCACGTCAGTTCCTATGTCAAAAGGCTTAATGAGTCGGGTAAGGACGATCGGTCCTGAAGATAACTTCACTCTAAGCTAGAGAAAGCTAGCGATCGAACGGAGTGTCCAGATAAGGCACTCGGCGGCATTTTTCTTGAGTAGCTCAGATAGGGCGCAGCGATGAAAGCTAAGTTTATAATAAAACATCGGTAGAAGGAGGCAGACCCTATGAATCACCTCAACTGCTTCTTTGTTACAGGCAGTGGCATTTTGGCAATTGCCTTGATTTTCTCAGCTTAGGGAGGCAAGGAACCGTTCCTTATGTGGAAACCAAAAAAGTCAATAGTGCCAAAGGCGAAGTCGTACATGTTGGGGCCAATCGTGAGGTGGTGTTCCCGGAGTCGGAACAGAAGGGCACGAATGGCAGCCAGATATTGGGCCCATTTCTAGGTCGCCACGTAAATGTTGTCGACGTAGAAATTGACGTGGGGCAACCCATGAAATATTCGCCTCATCGTTCGGTTATAATTACTAAATACCATCACCAACCAAAAGGAGAGTCGCCGGAATTGCATCGAAACCTTGTCGGTGGGGAAGCCCGTGTACCTCTTTCACCCTTTCCTCAAGGTAACCTGGTAATAGGTCTTACACAGATCAAATTCTCTAGTGAATTTGGCCTTCTAGAAAATGTAAAAATTCTGATCGATGAGTGGAATCGGTTCGGCTTCGAACACAATGAAGGTGTTTAACTTCCGGAAGTCGAGGCACATCCGGTAAGAATTGTCCGACTTCTTCAACATGACGACCGGGGAACACTACTCCGACTGCGGGGGATCTATAATACCCATCTCAATAGCTTGTCTACCTCCTCATTGAACGCTTTTCTTAAGTGAATGGAGAGTATTACGGCTTAAAACAGACAGGTTCCTGGGTAGTGAGCGGAATATTGTGCTCGAACTGGGTAGCACAACCAGAATTATCCAAAATTGGATCGGTGAATTAGGTAAGTTGCGATTGTAACTGGGTCTTCTGGAAAATAGGAAGCTGGGGGTTTATAATCAACTCAGTCGATGGGGAATTGGGGGTATCTGGTAAGACGTGAAGAAGATATCCCGCGTCTTGTTCCATGCAGGCGACTTGTACCACGGCCAGGGGATCAAGCGGGTAGCTGGACATCAAAGCAAATTCTTCGTCCAGGGCCGCAGGTTGATTGGCACAAGCTCGTTGATGGTACTTTTTAAGCATGTTCACGTGGAATATTTTAGTGCCAGACGGGGTTTGGATCAAGTAGTTGACGGGGCCGCATTTCTCGATCACTTTGGAAGGAGCCCTTCCATTGGCTCAAAAGTTTGTTGTTCTCCGTGGTTAGTAGTAAAAGGACTTCGTCACCGGCTTTAAGTTTTCATTATTGTGGCTTACAATGGAAGTAGGTTTTATACTTGTCCAATTTTGTATAGGCATTCTGATGCGTGATCTCTGCGCACTTTCATAACCTCTGGCTCAGGTCTAGGAGGTAAGCTTATGAGGATTGAATCTCCTGGTCTAATTTCTAATTGGAGAAGAGCTTCTTTAGAATGCTGAGGTGCCCTCTAACATTACGTCCCTACAGAAGCTCAAATGGAGCAAAACAGAAGGTGCGATAGGAAATTTCCCGATATTTGAAAAGGGCTACCGGCAACAAACGGGGCCATTCTCTAGGTTGTTCGGCGCACAGTATCTTGAAAATGGATTTGAGGGAGCCATTGAGCCTCTTACACATCCCTTACTAGCTGGGTGAAAAAAAGGTGGTAAAAAGGGATTTTATCATCAGGAGCTTTCCGACGTACTCCATCAGTTGCGACGTGAATTGATGGCCACTATTACACAGGATTTCCTAGAAGAATCTAACGCTGTTATAGTTTCACTCGGTCACAAATTTCAATACAAAGTACACATACAAAAGGGAAAATAGGAAATGGGTAAGGTTTTTCTGCAGTTTCTAAAACCAGAACCTTTAATATACAAGAATAACAACCTTTAGAATCTGTTACGGGTCTAAAAGAAATGAGATCAGATACTGCGGGTGGCCCGAAAAGCCTGACACCAGAATATAATGTCGAAGAGTCGAACGTCGATGCTAGCCAAGGATTGACTATGTGGTGACGCGCGAAGGGAGCACACCAGACTTTGGGATATAGATCCTAGTGCCAGGGTTAAATAATCCAAATCGACTGTGGTTGGCCTAAATAACAATTCTTAGAGGTTCTGAGTTTAGAGAAACTGATAGTAGAAAAATAACTTTATTATATACAAAGAAAATATTAGCAAAAGTAAATAAATGACAATAAATATGATGTGACCCGGAGAACCAAATGGGAGGGGGGCTATAAATGGCTCGACGGGGACGAAAGCTCCCAGAGAGGATGTACACTGATTGCTCCAGTGAGTCGTGGATAGTTCAAATAATGGTGAGACACATAAAGTCTAATTCATTGGAGGCTTTTGATACGACGAATATGCGATGCGCTGAAAAGTTCCACTTGCAAAATTACTTCTTCTTTAACCTCGCTGAGAAATCAACGAGGGAATATTCCATACGAGAACAAAGTTGATATTCGAATGATAGATGCCTATCCGTGTCTATCGTCTGTCGGGCAGGAACTTTGGCCTTAGGTACGAGCGAGGCCAGGTAGAGAGGTGACGCATTGCGTTCGTAGCTGCAAGTCGTTGTGAGGCGGGTCAGGGCGCACGAGACTTCATGTGGCTGCTAACCAAGAGCGGTTGAATGATACTAATTTCTCAAAGCTTTTCCAAAAATATTTATACTGCCTTGGAGGAAAGGGATCACAAGAAACTCCCCAAAAGGGAATCGGGATCTCATTAGACTTTGCGCGCCAAAGGTAGTGAGGGGTAGGATATTCTCGACGAATATCACAGGCTTGCTCGAAAGTCCACGACGCCGTGGGTCTGGCGCCGATCAGGTGTTATGACTGGGAAGAAAGGGAACCCAACACAGATCACGCGACTGTGCGAAATTCTCGCTGCTCCCTTGGGGCTGTCTGGCCGTGCAGCTGCAACTTTTTTAGGCGCTACGGGTAGACTTTGGATTCTAGGGGGGAGGAAACCTTTTCTCTCTGAGAGCAATAGTTTGGACACTTTATTCAAACTAATATCAACGCCTATATCTTCCTTCTTGTCGATCATTTGCTTTCTAGTTTACTATGAGTTAAGTTTACAAAATTTTAGATTCCTTTTAACCGGGTTGAGTGGAATATTTCAACAACGATGCTCATCTTAGATTTGACTTTCGTAACTATTTTGGATTTGATATTTGAAGTCAGTCCACATCCTTTCGCCTTTTTGTTGACTTGTGGAAAAAGAATCTCGAGGTTGCGATGCCGATTCAAAGGTTTATAAAGTGTTTATAAAGTGAGGGGTAGGATATTCTTGACGAATATCACAGGCTTGCTCGAAAGTCCACGACGCCGTAGGTCTGGCGCCGATCAGGTGTTATGACTGGGAAGAAAGGGAACCCAACACAGATCACGTGACTGTGCGAAATTCTCGCTGCTCCCTTGGGGCTGTCTGGCCGTGCAGCTGCAACTTTTTTAGGCGCTACGGGTAGACTTTGGATTCTAGGGGGGAGGAAACCTTTTCTCTCTGAGAGCAATAGTTTGGACACTTTATTCAAACTAATATCAACGCCTATATCTTCCTTCTTGTCGATCATTTGCTTTCTAGTTTACTATGAGTTAAGTTTACAAAATTTTAGATTCCTTTTAACCGGGTTGAGTGGAATATTTCAACAACGATGCTCATCTTAGATTTGACTTTCGTAACTATTTTGGATTTGATATTTGAAGTCAGTCCACATCCTTTCGCCTTTTTGTTGACTTGTGGAAAAAGAATCTCGAGGTTGCGATGCCGATTCAAAGGTTTATAAAGTGTTTTAAATTATTTTTGATGAGTCCAAGTTATAAATAGAAGGTCACAAAAGTTACTCCTGAGACCGTGAAAGTGTAGCATAATTTGAAACATAATTAAATAAATGTTGCGTACATTTCAAATTCAGATGTTAATACTACCATATTTTTCTATTAAACTTATTGAAATTTTGTTGGTGTTTCTATTAATACATTCGCCCCAATGTCTTTATTTAACATCACTTTACAACAAATGTTCCATGAACTACGGCTAAAGATATATTATTAGGTAGAGGTATGATTATTTCCTGGAGCAAATGTATATAAACAATCATAAGCTAATTAGAGAGTCCATCTCGACCCATTAGAGACCCGAGGGTGTCTTTAGCAACGATCCAAACCACCTGAGTAAAACATTAAATGAACATTAGAAACGTTCATACCCTAAATATAAGAATAACTTCTTGAAATAGATATAATAAATTTAGGTAAAAACCCATTATTAAATACAAACAAGAATGAAATTAGCTTTTATATTAGGAAAATTTCTTAAAATCCCATTGTTTGTGGTTGGTAAACCCTTAGAGTCGAGTGTTAGACATATGGAATAATCTTGAGGTAATTGCTGATTATATGACTCGCAGCATCCCTTTCGATGCGGAATAAGGGGGTTCCAACCATTGGATAAGGACGAAAGAGGAGTGTTTTTTTCTCAAGATTTATTATCTTTAAAAAGTTTTACAGCATTCAAAGGGTGCGACATCAAACTAGTATCCGGTGGGGCTTTAGGTTATTCTGAGTTAAGATACCGGTTACAACATTGTCGTAGGTATAAACATGATAATTTCTGAAACTAGTTTAAGCCCCCCCCCAAAAAATTAACCAATTTCTTTACAAAGGGCATCTTTTTTCAATCTTACTCTACTTCTCATGCGGTAGGTAGACTTTAAAGAGAAAAGAAAATTAAAATATATTAAAGTGATACATGAGCGTTTTGATTCATATCTGAACCTATCACTCATTGTGGGTAAAACATGTCGAACATCATTCGTTCATGTAATTCTTAAGAATGGAGGGGAAATAAGTTGGAGGGTATCTCTTAACGAGCTGGAGGGACATGAAGAAGGGCTTCCTAACAAAGGGAAGCTGCAGGAAGGTGTTGTTGATCACAAGAGGAAGTACATTCAAGGGATGGAACTTCCAAACTAAGGTACTTCTTATTCAGCAGATGAGCGCAAGAAAGAGGAATAAAAAAACGAGTTGTTGCAACAGATGGAAAGGGGCAGGGGGATCAACTCGTACGAGTTGCTCCTAAATAGTGCTCAATTAAAATATAAACAATGGTGTTAGGATAGTTAATTCCTTTTTATTTTTAGTAAGAATAAATTATGTATATATACTTACACACACATAAGAAGTATATACTTATGTATATTTTATATAAACCTGGAGAAGAAGCATTTTAATATACAGATATGAGGAATAACTTAAAATGTTGTCCTAATACAATGCTGGAAGCGGGTGTGCCAAGACGGAATTAGTTGGTTTTATTCTGTTAAATGCGAAACAGAGATTTTGTTGTTTCTCTCGGCTTTTCTCTTGAAGTTGCCTCGCATCAAAAATCATATCAACTTCTCTCCTCTTTTTGCACAAACCACATTGAGACTCAAGAACAACTCTGTCAATCAGATGGTGATTAATTCTCAATAGTATGATTCTTGACCGAGTCTTCCCTGCTACTACTAGCAAAGATATTCCTTGACTGTTCCCTCAGTCTGCACGGCCACCCTTGTTTTATATAGTGATATGATATTAGGATCTTTCCAATCCTGTGGTTGGTCTTCTTTTTGCCAAATGAGGAGTATTAGATTGTGTAGCCTATGTATCAATCTTCCTCCACCATTTTTATATATTTCAGAGGGGACGACTCCATCCAGGCCTGGTGATTTGTGGTTCTTTAATCTCTGGATTCTTTTGTTAACTTCTTCTATTGTAGGCTCAGCATCCAATTCATTTATTGTTGGGTAATATTGTAGTAGGTTTAATAATAATACTGGTATTAACATTGGAATGCTGTTGAAATTTAAATTACGTTTAGTTTTTCTGATTGTATGATGAATAAAAATGATTGAATAGAGTATTAGATACATATTTAGTGCGTGCCTTGTATTTGTGTTTTCTATTTGTTTAAATAAACTTCGGTGTTGTGCCCGTCATATAATTTGCTACAGATTTTGCTGAGTAATATACAGACCTGTTACTATTTGAAAAGCCTTCTCGTAGGCCTTTTTCGAAGAGGGTCCGGCAGTGAATCAGGCGTTCACGGCCTTCGCGAGGGTAAGATTAGGCAAAGGTTAGGCTTGTAATGTGAGTACAGCCTATCGGTCAGTCAGCCTCGAATACCTGATAGCTGCTGAGCTTCTTCTGAAATAGGCTCCTTGATTTTAAATAATTCCTATTTCCTGATATATTCGCAAATGTTAAGGTTTATTTATCGTTAGCATTTTTTTCAAAAACGTTCGATCTTTAGATCTGTAGAGCGCAGGGCTGAGTTAGGGAGGAGTTCTTTTGGCGATATTAATAGATTGTGTACATTGTGAGTATACGATTGAAGAAAAAAACTAATTCCTGCATTATTACGAATTTATTCATCTAGGAAGCTCCAATCCCCTATTTGGTATCTTTCTGGATAGATAGATATGAGGGCAGTAATAGGAGTAGATTTATGCGGTTAATGTCATAGGCCCCTGGAATGAAGAAAATGTTGATTACGACAAATGAGTATCAGACCGAGCTCATGAATGATGCACACTTGAGGTTTTGGTCTATTTCACTAATTGCTGAGCTGAAGAAGCTTTGGATAAAATTTTAGTTATGAAGGTATCCGGATAACGTTGGAATTTTTTCCACTACGAAATTCCATTCTATTATTTTCCCATTAGATTTTCTATTTAAAAAATTCGTTAATAAAAAATAAGCTCTATATCGACCTTGTTATTTAGTATTCTTATTTTTTATCTCTACTGTATTACTTATAACTTTGCAGGTTATTAAACTATGGTTGTCATTTTATTCAAAATAAGGTTGTGAGGAGAATAGGTGAGGCTGACCTTCCTGTGTATTGGCCCTCTTTATGTTGATATATCTTTTATGTAAGGACGGAGAAATGTCTAGTGGAAAAGATAGAATGAATAAAGAGGAGCTACAAGTAAACATGACAGAGAAGGAAAATGGTTGCTGTCTCGCTCTCATCTACTGGCCCAAGAAAACTAAGAAGGTACTTCAGGTATTACAGAACAATACATTTAAAAAAAGAAGAAAAGTTTTAAGATCAGAAACGATCTAGCCAAAGATGGCATTTACATGCGGTGGTAAAATATAAGTAGTAGATACAAACAGGAAAAGGACAAAAAAATAAAACAGAAGAAAGTAGGAAAGTGAAGAAGGTTGATGATGAATGCACCTGAAACAAAACCTCATCGTCGTCAATCCTCATTCAGACGGCTATAGGAGTATATTATGAACATTTAAGAACAAGTTCTTGGCATGAAACGGGTGTACACTGTTTTGGGCTGAAAACAGACCGAAAGAAAGACCCAAGTGAAAACACATGAATAAGGAAAAAGAAGATTAAAATGACAATGAATGACTTTAAATAATGAATGGAAAGCGTTACGTGTTAAATAAATGTTCGTCTGATTTCGTAAGAGTTCGAAACTGTATAGCTAAAGGAGCACTGAAATTGTCTCTAATACCCTCTTACGTCAGTCATTATTAAGATTAAACTCAGTTTGGGAATTTACTTCACAATGACGTCCAAATTAAGAATTATTTGAAGAATAATAAACAAAAACTTATCCTTTTTTGTTGTAAAGACAGTCACAAATATTTTATTGATCTGAATAATGTATTTTTTCTCATTCTTCTCTATCGTCACTTGATCAGATTTCCTCTTCTTTTTGACAGCGGAGAAAGCATAAGCCAAATTCGAAAGAAATCCTCGCACCTGAGTGAGAACTGGATGATGGATCGCTTTTTCTCAATGAACTTACTTTTTCAACTGAAGGGAATCAGTCCTGCATTGTTTCCAACGATTAAGGCGAGGATTCCATAGTTTATCGAGTTCGAGTAAAAGGGTAACAATAGAAAAAGCCTCTTATAAATAATTAATCATTTATGGTATAGGATCTTATTAATTTTCGTCTATAAAGCCCTGCATGGATTGAGCCAATATGACAGATGGGTTAACACACTTCTTTTATTGTATTATCTTTCAACATTGAAGAGATTTTATCAGGGTACCTTACAAAAGTAATCCTGTTTCTTAGTTGCTGCGAAGGAAAAATACGAACAAATATGATTCCTTAGCAAACCTTAACTATAAAAAGAGAAATTTAGTGAAAAAAAATAGTTAATCTGCTTAAAACCTCCTTTATAGTTGCGGGATTGGATTTGGAGGAATTATCATGCCATTTTATATCTTTTTATAGGAAATCTTATAAACATTGATCAAGGTTCGGCCGAAACCTATGAGATTTACACAATTTTTTAAAAAGAAGGACGCTGTCTCAATCAGAAAGAGTTTTGGTTAAGTTAGGAGAAGTAAACATTGAGTAGAAGGGAAATAAACAATCTAGACAATTTATAGCGTTAGGAAGCGTAAAGGCACAAAATCCCTTTAATTCTGATTTCAAGGAAGTCAGGTTCATTAAATTTGCCGCAGGGAACCGGGATCGATATCCTGGCGTGCATAATGTACGCACATGTACATAATTTAGCACAGCCAGGAACCTTTGTGGCTACACTCAACCTCTTCCTTGAGAAGAAAGCGATAAAGAAGATGTGGTTTTCCCCCAACCCTCCATTGGCACTTATCTACGCAGTCACGACTGGCAAAACCCTGCACGTTAAGGATATGTTGGAGGTGGGCGCCACACTAGAAGAAAGAGAAATAGCTGAAGAGACAGAGGAAACTGCAAAAGAAGAGAGTGAAATTGAAAATTACGATAAAGTAAGAGAAACAGAAAAGAAAAGGAAGGCACAGAAAAAGACGAAACAAGGACAAAATAAAGAAGAAACTACCGACTTGGGATCCTCGTCTGAAGCAGATAACGAAGAGGGCTGCCAGTTCGAGGCAAAGAATTTCAAACTTCTCATCTTTGTGCATGAAGCCCACCCCCTATCAAAAGGGGCCAGACCAGCCGATATCAGGAAAGAGCTGAAAAAAAGCACATGCAAATAGACAACGTGAAGGAGCACGGAGAAGGAACAATCGAAAAATGATATGGGAGGAACGCATCAGATTCCACCCAATGACATCAAGATAATCAAGAAAGAAACCTTCAATAAACTCTAAAAGAGAAGATTCCAAAAACCAAAGGACAAAACAAAGAAAAAAAACTAAAACAATGGCTAGCACAAATAGTAAACTAAACATTTATATTTAAAAAGGAACGGATGGAAGAACAAAGCCATCCAATACGGTAACATATTCAGGAATCTGAGTGCAGAAATAATCTACATCTCAGAATACGGAATGAAAGGTAACGAAAAAATGAATATTATTAATTACAACGGAATAAAGAACAACTCAAGAGGAGAAATATTCGATACACAGCTAACGCAATTAGAAAGAATATCGGTTACACTCAGGAACGCCAAGTCGATGAAGCCGACATCGCCGTGACACTCTAGATGGAATATACTCAACTCACAGTCGCAGCGGCCTACCAACCACACCGTCATTCCTACATCCCGGTTCATTTAGTAATGGAAATATTCAACAAAAATAATACTCCCATCCTACTTGAAGACCTAAATGCCCGGCTCCATGAATCAGGCTACCTCACGAAGAACAATGCCAGTCGGAAATTAGAACTTCTGATGGACAGGGAAATACTCCAAAGGGCAGGTCCTGATTTTCCGACATATATAACTGAAAGAGCTTCTAACAGACTGGACATTGTTATTGTAAAATTAAACTTTTTATATAACATATATATGGAGCCAGTCCCTTTCTCTTGTAGCGACCACATTAGAATCCTGGTGACCATTATCCTGAATCCAATAGTGGTCCTTATAAGTCCTAAGAAATCGTATAAGAGGACAGCCTGGTTAAAATAAACCACTATATTGGAATAATACTCACAACCGAACTTAGACGGAAAAAACAAAAAGAATTAGATGCCATAACAGAAAATCTGTTCAAGAATATGTTTAAGGCCAACGAACAGACCGCATCAATGACTAAATTTAAGACCTTGCCACGCCCTAAGTGGACAATGTAAATGAAAAGAAAAGCGAGGAATATTAAAGAGAAATACCAGGAAATAAAAGAAGAAATGATTTTTTTAAATAGAAGAAGAACAACAAAGCGATATGAGGAGAGAATTTGTAAAGAAAACGGAAACAACCGAAGATCCCAGAGAAGCATGGAAGTTAAGCACAATTAAAGGTAGACCACCAAGAAAGCCGATTAAATCACTGACAACAATAACGAGTATTTAAGAAATACCGTAGAAATGGAAGACAAATTCCAGGAACATTGACGTAGAATATATGCAATAGCAGAGGCAGAAAACGAAAATTTTGATAGAGAAACAAAAAGAAGAGTCAATGAAGTAATACAAGGCATATAGACAGACTGACCCCAACAAAAAGAATGGACAGCTGTGGAGACGACCAAATAGGCCTGGGAGCCACAATTACGTCAGACGAAATTCAGCAGGCCAGTAACACCTTTAGGCAAAAAGCACCCGGAGCAACAGATTTAACATAATACAACTAAGAAAAAGACTCGGAAAATAAAATTAAAGGAATAATTGACTTATTTAATGCCTACCTAATCATAAGCGCCTTCCCCGAGAAGTTCAAAGTAGCAAAGATGGTTTTCCTGCCAAAACCTGGCAAACCAGCAAACCTGGTCTCGAGCTATAGGCCAATTTCTCTACTGAACTTCTTAGAAAATGTCTTGGAAAATAGGTAAATGGAAGATTGGACGCTTTCCTCGAAGAAACCGGAAAACACAATAAACATCATTACGGCTTTAGGAAAAAAAAGAGACTCAACAATGGTTCTTGCAACCATAACTGAAAAACTAGCACAAAGCACCACTGGAAAGGGATACGTGGAGGTGGTCCTCCGCGATGTCGAAAAGGCTTCGACAAGGTCTGGGTTGAAAACTGAAATACAAACTCTTTCAGTTCAACCTCGCATCAGGATGGACAGGTTAATGGCTGATTACATAGGCACACGAAAGTACTACCTTCAATCTTCAAATTAGATTCCTGCAAGAGGGGTGCTTGAGCCCCACCCTGTACTCAATCTTGATGGCTGACCTGCAGGCCGCAAATTCACCATTTTGTATGAACATCCAATACGCAGACAATATTAGGCAGGTAATCCTATCACCTTCCACGAACCCCAGATGGCATGCAAGAACCACCGAACGAGAAATTAAAAACATAAATGACTTCGAGAAAAGATGGAAGATCGAGACTAAAGTAAACATATTTAAAATTATACCTATCCTTATGAAAAAAAGGACCAAATGAACATAGACGGTACTGAGTATTGATACTCAAACAAAAGAAGTGTATTAGGCCTACAATTAGGATCAAAAGGCTATAATAGCCATGCAAAGATCAGCATCGACAAGGCAAACTCGGGCTTAAGATTGATTTGTACCTTCCAGAAGTTGAGACCAGAAAGAAAAATGACATTGTATATAGCACTTGTCGATTCGGCCCTGCTGTATTCACCGATTCCTTTGCATGCAATATTAACATGGTTCAAGAAAAAATAAAAAGGAACCCCCCAAAAAGCAGCCTATCTCATCACTTACACGAGAAGAATGGAAAGAAAAAGAATACAAGAAATATTAGAAAGAGCCAAAATCGATCCGAGTAATAAGATTTTAGCAAAACGGGCGAGGAATATATGGTCGAAGATAGATGAAAAACACGCAAACAAGTCGAGAACTAAGGAATGCCACAAAAAAAACAAATCAAGTAAAGATTTCTGAGCAGCACGCGCTGCCTACTGCAAGAAGAAACACCAATATTAACATGAACAGAGGAAAAACCATAACGAATTAGAAACAACCCAAACAATCCTCAAAACAAAGGCATGAACGCCTAAAATAACATTTAAATATATATACACAAACCAAAAGTAATTAATTAGAATAAACGTCATCCGAAAGGTTACCCTACCGAAAACCACAAACTGTATTAAAAGAAGGTACATGAACAAGGAATTAGAAGTAACTACGAATCAAACTTAGAAAGAACAAATAAACAAAGACAAAATTGCCAGTATCCAGGTAATTTTCTACACTCTTACTCACACTTACTCACATTGAAAACTTAAACAAACATTGTGAGCACTTCTAAGAAATATTGTAAACAGATTCCGATGTCAAATTGCGGGAAAGTGACGTGCTTTGTTGCCAAAATAGGGTGGCAGAAAGAAGAGAGTTTCGCACCTTCATCATTTATAACATTCCAACTAGTTATCTGGATAAGATCATCGGAATATGTACATTTAAATTACTCTAACATATTTTTGAGTTCGCAAGCGAGGAAAAAACAGAAATATTGTGTTAATTAAATATGAGAGACGAAAAATATTCAATATCATTAATAATATTAGGTGTATCATATATTCTTTAGTATAATAAATGTAATAAATACTAAGATTTGACACAATAGTTAACTTTGTTTCGGGTTTTAAAAACTTTCTTATAATTTCCATTATCCATCTTAATCTCAAAAATTAATCAAATTCCTGCTTTCCTGATCAATTGTGCATAATTCATTATTTTTTAATGAAAAAAGAGTTTGTCATCTAACTACTTTAGACAGGTTTGTTATTTTGATATGTACTCATTGGTAGTTGATCTACCACCAAACTTCGGGGCGACGTAAATTCAGATTCTATGAACAACCAATTAATATATTTATGATTTACACATAAAAGACTAGTGTCGTAGAATAGATCTTTATGAAATACATCTCGTTACGCAATGTCTTCCTATTGTAATGAAATTTATTGGAGATTTTGGTTTTGATTCTATTAACTGAGCTGCAATGCAAATTAGCTATAGATTCAAGTCCTTTTGTATTTATTGTATGCGACATTGGATGAAGTACGGGTTTGAAGTAAAGATAATATATATATATATATATATATATATATATATATATATATATATATGCAGATACACTCACAAAGGAAAAGTGAAAAACGATTCCGAGAGCTTTCGTCTTTATTCCTTCCTTGAAAAGGAACAATTATTCAGCCTGGAACTTGGAAGCATTGAACTCTTACTTTACCGCCGCTTTGTCGATGATACATACATTCTGTTCAATTAAAAGGAGTGCCGCAATAAATTTTTGCAATATGCCAATCATATACATCCTAATATTAAATTTACTTGCGAAAAGGAGCTCAATTCCTCTATCTCATTTTTGGATATCCACATTTCCTGTGTCCCAAATGGATTTGTAACCAAAGTTTTTCGTAAGCCAACCTTTACTGGTCAAGGCCAAAACTTTTAAAGTTTTTGTGACTTTTCTTTCAAAATAAGTGCCATCAAAACGCTAATATTCCGGGCTTTTAATATTTGTTCACCTTACTCCGGATTTCACCAAGAAGTTGTTTTTCTGACTAACTATTTCAAACAAAACGGCTTTCCTGTGTCTCTCACTGAAAAAATTACGGCCCAATTTTTAAACAATATTTACCATCCCAAATTTAAATTCCCTACTGTTTGCAAAGACATCCGTTACATAATCTTTCCGGATCTGGGCTTTTTAAATTCAAAAAATTCAAAAGAAATTACATCTGTATTAAATAAATTCTTTTTCCATACTAACTTTAAGTTAATTTTCGTAAATAAACACCACATAGGATTATACTTCAATTGTAAGGTCAGAATCCCGCCTGAAGCGAAGTGCTCCGTTATTTACGAATTTACTTGCCCCAATTGTAAACTGGAGAGATATGTACATAGGTAGTACGGTCCGCTCGCTGAGGGCGAGGTTCTGTTCATATTTGGGTGTTAGCCACAGGACAGGAAAGGTTCTCTCTACGAAAGAATTCTTACCTGTTAGGCTTCACTCTATTAATTGTAAAACTGAAATCACATATCATTAAGGATTCTTGAATCCATGTATATTAAATACCTTTCTCCTTCCTTAAATTCCGATTCTTCTTTTCACCCACTACTTCTTCTCTAAACAAAAATATTACCAACCTTCTAACCTTCTTTTTATTTCTTACGCTCCTCGCCCTTTCTCCCCAGTTATCCTCTAACGGCTGATTGTTTAAAGTTGGTTTATCCTGATGTGTTTCCTGTGTTTCCACAATCGTTAAATTTTAACTCTCAACATAATAATCCCAAAATATCAATTACCTGTAAATTTATCGCTATTCCTCCCCTTAATTAACATTAAATACTTTCCATAAATTCGTCCTTTGATTATCTGTTTGACTCTTAACTTAAATTGTTTTCCACGAATTGTATTTCCAGTACGCGAAGATGGGTGAAAAGTTCACCCGAAACGTTGCATCAAGAAAATGAAGTGAATTTTCCTTTATACGTCCTTTCGTTTATCCTTCAAATATAAAATTAATTTATACAGATATATTAATCAAAATTATATATTAAAGAGTTGAAGGAGTGTTTCATTCATTTTAATTTGATGAAATCGCTGTGGGCCTCAACCACGTCCTTCATGCAGCATGGGAAACTGCTTCAGGCCTTCTTGACTGCCCTCTTGTTTAACTGGGTGAAAACTGTGGTGATCGTGGACCTAAGCTTTACCTAGGTGATGCATGGTGACTTGGTCTCTCTCTCTCAACCAAATGCTACACTTAATATTCCAGGGGGTTAGTCTATAGAGTTCGGAGGCCAGATGTTTTGAGTGATTGTGTCAAATAAATTGTCTACTAGTCACGTAAAAGTCCTCGTAATTGTGTGCCATGGTGCAGAGTCTTGCTGACGCACGTACGGCCTTCCAAAATCCATCTCTTGGATCAAGTGCACTATCAATTACTCCTTTCATGGAACCATAACGTGGCCCACGTTACGGAACATCTCAAACACCAAGAAGTGAACCCGGAGCGTAGTCTTCTTCTTTTGTCTCGATATATCTTTGTGGGTCACATCAAGCCATCGGTTGTTTTACCTGTACACCACATTGTTCTGGCAGAAATTCCCCTCGTATGAGAAATTTTAAAGCTTGCCAAACTGGAGGTAATTTCCTTTCACTTATTTATGTAGTTCTGGGATTTAAGTAGGAGAAACAAAAATACTCTTTACTATTATACAAACAAATAACAGAATTTAACATTAATTTATACACTAAGGGAAAACTAATCGATCAGGAAAGGAAATTAATTTACAATGAAATGATTCGGCACGAGCTATGAGTAGCACAATATTTACCCGAAAGAAAACGGGAGGAGATGATGAGGTGAAGGTTACTAGTCGGAAATGGGCACGCCTATTATAACCATTCAATAACCCAGGTTCTCTAATTAGTATTCGGAGCCTAATTCCCTCTTATTCCTGTACCCATATATAGCCATATTTATTGTTGTGCCTATTATTTAGTATGTATTAAAAATCTAGTTTTTTCGTTGTGTTTATATTTATATTTCTTGTTCACGCAGCTGCATGTATCTTTTCAAATCTCACTCTTAGAACAATATCAGTTGTCGCCTTACTTAGCCTACCTTAGAGCCTGTTTGCGCATATTTCCGTACAATTGGCCATACTTCGACATATATATATATATATATATATATATATATATACAAACCTAAGAATTTTTTTGAGAAGTTATTAGATATTTATAAATTAATTAGATGTGAAATCGTAAACAGCAGAGGTGGTTATAGTCAAATTATAAAAATGCAGGGCTTTTATCTATTAGAGAAATATGTTTTTTGGGGAGTGGATTTTGCGTGTTTAATTCGTAGGGATTTATAGTTGTAGTAAAAGTGAAATGAGCTTGCGTTGGAGTTTAAAAGTGGAATTTGGAAATGTAATATAAAGAGATTCCAGTGTATGTAGCTGGTTTTAGGTGTTTTCTGTATCAGATTTGTGATGATATCTAGATTAATATTGCTCTATTATTGTTCAAAAGGTTTCTGGACAGGCTAACAATTAGATGGCTTATGTTTATCACCCAACACTTTGATTATGGCATATAATTTCTCTATTAGTTTCAAATTAAGCACATTTTTTTTACCATCTTCAGTTCATGACATGGTTCTTGGGAAAAATTGAAAGTGCTCTAATTCCTTTAGATCTGAAGCAAAACCCAACATAGAGAATGTCTGGATGTTTCACCCAGGATATTCCAAATTACTCGAGAAAGCGCTTCCTCTTTCTAATGGTAACAGAGGATTTTCCAGTGTTTCGAAAAGAGCGGAAGGGAGCTTCATCAGTGAATATCACTGTTCTCCAAGCTTCAACGGTCAATTATTTATCTTTTCTATAAAGATGAAGCACCTTGAGACATTTTTCGAAACTGTTCCTCCTCACTGTGGCCGCTGAAGTGTTGTCATCTCCTTATTCCAAATCGCAAACAAATTTGACACTGAAGCAAGCCAATCTTTAGCTGGGATATTAAAGGTAAGTTATCTATGAGTTCATTTAAATCTTGTTGGTGCCTTTAAGAGTTATAGCTTCGAGTGTAACCAGTCGTTTCAACCCCAATAATGACGTAAAGGTTGGTGTTCCTTGACAACGATCTTCTTGCATTTCTGGCCAATTTTGTGCCGACCAACCAGTGTTCCACTCTTTTCTTCGCAAAGAACCATTTCTCAAATTGAAAAAGATTAAAAGATTTATTGTTACAAGAAATTATTACAAAAAATATTATAATTACACACCATTATTAATTTAAGACATATTTGTCATAATTTTCTCCTTTGATCGAAGAGCAAAGGTCCAGTGACTAAAGCTCACCTACTACAGGAACAGGTCGAGTTTGAATTCTAGTAAGGGATGATGTTTTTTCTTATTTTTTAAATGATGTTTTTTTTACTAACCATGCAATAATCTAAGTATTAGGATATTTTTATTACGTATATTTTAAAAACGAATAAAATTAATATTATTCTCAAAACCTTTGGCCATGTCTGTATATTCCATCACCCTTTTGTTATTTGTATCTCCATTTCTCCTTTTCTTAATGCTATGTCCCATTCTTCTTCTTCTTTTCATAATTGTATGCTCTCCTCTCCTTTTCTCAATTGTATCGTCACTTCTTTTTTTCTTAAATTAAACATTCCTGAATCTACTTTTCTAGACTATATCTTTTCTACTTTTCTTAATTTTAGCCTTTTCTTCTATATTTATATGACTAATTCCTATATGACTAAATTCATTGTTAGCCCCATTCGCATGGTCTTCAACTCAGGGGATCCAGCAAACCAAACTTGCCTTCTAGACACGAGATCACTTAAGTTTTGGGGGAAATATTCTGAGCCCAAACTCACTTTATTGACCCGATTTATAATCGGTCCCTGGTTCGATTAAATGAAATGTTCCTTTCATTATATTTATCTTCACATTTTATAGTCAATCATTATTAGAAAAAATTTGGAATATAAAACAATCGGATATACAATTAAGAATAAGTTTTCCTCCATTTGTAAAGATCGAAGAAACCAAATTTAATATAGGTCTTGCTTATTTTATATTTAATTAAGATTATTGCCTAGATTTACATAATATACGATAGCGTTGCATTGTCAAAGTTGAACAGAGAATAGCGTTGTCAGATTCTTCGGTTATTCAATAACCTTCATTATCGTTATTTTTGACATAGGTAGTAGAATAACGTTTTCTTTTTGTCAACTTCGTGTCTACAGTTCGTAATAAAATTGGAAATGTAGTGAAGGAACGTGTGTAAAGGATAGTGAGTAAAGTTGGTTTATGTGAAAGTTTGTGGATAAGCACTCAGAGGACGAGAATAAAGTGTAAATATATTTCCTATATAATAGTGGCCCTTTGCTTTGGAGTTTCTGGGAATCCCGTGGGCTGGTTGTCCGGGGAGTGTTTCAGTCTTCGTAGCACCACCGTTCTTATAGAGTTAAGCCTCTTAGCTTGAAGGTTTTTCCTTTAATTTTCCTTGGTAGGGCCTAGTACTGCTTGCAGTAATAAATTTTCAGTGATTCCCGTTTTCTATATTATGTATTCTTCTTTCACTACCTTATACCCCCCTTACAATTTGGCACCCAACTTGGGGCCCCATACAAGACCAAAATAAATTAAGTTATTAGCTTATCGGGGTTATTGGGTAATCGGTGAAAGTGTTTGTGATCAATTTCAAGGTATTTTTTAATTCTATAGTGGTGAGGCGAGGGGCTGAAAATTGTATTCCTTACAAGAACTTAGTCGTATGATGCCTTACGTGATGTCTATTATGTAAGGTTTGGGTGGGAGTGATATCGAGGCCACTCAGGAATTAGCTAGATCTGGCTTTATAAGAGTAGTGAGTTAAGAGTATCGGTAGAAGGATTGGTCAGAGTATTACGGAGTGGAATTGCGGTGCTATTGTCGTAGTATGGAATTAATGTTGATCAAGGGAATAAATAGCAGAGGCATTAAAACAAAATGGTTATATAAGGGGGTTTAAAATAGTAGAGATAGTATTACAAGAAGCTAAAGTGGAGAAACAGTAGGATCCTTCGAAGTCATCGTTACTCTATGTTTAGTTGGTGGTGCCCATGAACTTTCCTAGGCGAAGGGCATCAGACTATAATTCTCACGTTTTAGTAAATTTTTGTGTAGAAAATGCTTTTGGCCGGGTAGAAGCGTTGGCCGGAGAGGTTCCCAAGTTAAATAAATTTAATGTAGTTAAGTTACTCCTAGAAATTTGGGGGGACTAAATTTAAGTTTATTTACAGGCTGAGCTTTTCATATTCTTGTGATTTATGGAGGACGGAGCCGCCGGGGACACACCTCAAGGAGTCTATTTTTACCATCTAAGTTAGCATTTGTGGGTAGAATGAGGTTTGCGATACATTGAAGGGTACAATTAAATGGAATGTCTGACGCAAGTCAAAGTAGCTACTTGTTACCATATGGACAATTGTCGCGCAGCACTAGAGTGGGGGAGTCTTTCTCCAAGATTAGATATCAAAAAGTATTATGAGGTATCAAACATGTTACTGGGGATGGTAGAACGGGAGGCGCTCATATGTTCTAATGCATAAGGACATCATTCAAATGTTTGGCATGAAGGTTGGTAGGGTGATCTAGAAACCAAGTGGACAATTTAGGTCGTATAATTAGCAAGAATGTATAGGGGAGTACTATGGGACTTTAAAATATCTTGTAAAACGATTCCAACATCATTCTTTCGCCTTTTATGCCCATGTCATAAGACAGAGAGATTTGGGTTGGCTTGGAATTGTAGTAATTGCTAAGAGCGCAATTTTAAGAATCTTTCTGGAGGTAATCATATGACGTTTGATATTAAGTCATGGGGCAGATCGGTAACATGTCATTATTTTCTATTGTTTGAGCACGTCCCAAATGTTTTTGGTGCTAAGGGTAAGTCCGAAATGGCGTAGGTGTTATGTATGTGATAAGGAAAGGCACGTTGGTCGCAATTGCCCAGGAGGGTATCTGGTCAGATGATTTTGGTAACAATTAAATTAACGTTAGAAAATTATGGAGCAGGCCTTCAGATGCCAAGATAGGAGGGAATATCTCAACATTAACTCGTTAGTGAAAATTAACGAGCGCATCTATATCAGAAATTGCGTAAGGCGAGATCAGTTAAGAAACTAGAGAAAATTAAGGAAGTGAAAATTTATCGACGATATATCACTTTAGTTCCTCACCAGGCATCGGAGATTGGTGGGCATGTAATCTACAGATGCTAGATGCGATATGCACGTGCTAAGAAGTGTAATTCGAGTGAAACTCAGTATCAATATCTCGATTTATAAAATTAAATTAATGAAGGCTTCTCTACCTTAAAAAGCCACAAATCTCGTAACACTTTAAGCCCTATAGTTAAGGCTGCTCATTCGATTTGGTTTATCTCAGATTTTCATCTAGTTAATTGTTCAAACTGCATAGATAAATTTAATAACATCCTTTCCTCGTCCAACTTCACCCTCGGTAGCTTCAACTTTTGTTTGCGTTTTACTAAAGTTCCAATCGATCATCATTTTTCGATTTCTTAATGATGCATTGTGTAATATTGAAAAATTTGTGTCTCTTAATATATTTTTAGAGCTAGTTTCACTCTATATCAAACATTGTGTTCTTTCTTTCAAGGCAAAATAAGACCTTTATTCATTAAAATAATTTCTAGTATTATTAACGATTTTCTTCATCGTAATTTAATCAAGGTATACATTTTGATGTATTTATACGGTTTTAATGAAATACATATATAATTTGATATCATTTTCCACCTCTTTCATTCAAAGTACAATTTTCAAAGTTTGTTGTTTTGTACTGACTTAAATTAATGGTAATTACACGGTACATGGTCCTGTTAATATGGAGAATCAGGAAGAACTTCCATACCTCTCGGATTAAGTTTTCTTTAGACAAATGCGCCAGTGCAGCGTGGGTTGTCAGGAAAGAGGAGGATACCCATTTAGTAAAATAGTGATGAACGTTTTTGTTAAAAAGCATCATTTCAATGTTAGAATTTCATTCCTATGCATAGGTCTGCAGCAACTATTTGCTTATTATTGCTAAGCTCATAATGAATAACTCCTTTCTTATCCCACCTAATGCAAAGGATAGCAATCTGTTTTTGGACAATAGATCTAGGAGAAGGTATGGGCCTTTGTTTGTACTAAAGCATTTATTTTGAAGCTTAGTATTGCAGTAAACTCCACAACTTTTCTCTTTTGGAAAACCAGTCTCTTTAAATGGCTCAGAAACATTTCGAACTAATAAAATTATACAATTATCTCACCTTGTAATCTTTGTTCTTTAGACATTTCATGCAGCACCAAACCACCATTTCTTTTGCTCTTTCTATGTTTATAGTATATTTAAACACCGTGTCATGACTGATGCTTTAAACTTTCGCCATTTATTGAGTGTATTGTCGAAGATTAGACCGCCGCATAGTGGTTAAGTATACCACAATCATTTGCAATAAAGCGGGCCTCCACCCTATAATTTTTCCAATGCGAAATTGCCTGAAGGGAACTTTTGAATCAATGGTTTTACTTTAGAAAATTAAAATATTTCTTTATACTTCTAAATGATTAATTGCCAATGTGACACTCTTTTCTTTTTTTTCATTTAGCATGATATATTTATTCGTTTTTCGCCCGCTGCTCTTATTATTGAAGGGTTTCTCCCAACGGCCCAAGCATTACTGCAGTTAGTTTTGGAGCAGCTTGCAGCAAATTAGTAACAATTTATATAGACCTACAAAGTAATTTTTGTATTCTAATAACATTATTTATTTGTCAACCTAATAATTTACTAACAAAGAAAATCAATAATTCCTGAAGACCAATAGCACAACCAAAACCAATGAATTTAAGTCGGCTCCTGTAATTTAATAGTGCATTTGCCCTTACACTAGTCAACCATAATTTTGCTACCGGAGTATTTGCTTGTAAATGATACTAAATCGAGTATGCTAATTCTGAATCTGTAATCAGAATTGTTCTAGCCCGTAGGATTCCTGAGTTACACACATACACTTTAGTTACACATATGGGCAGTGTTGCTTCAGCTACCGTAGTGAGAGGATGTGTTGTTTTTATTTGGTTCCTGCGTTACACTTCTGCTTTATCACGTTGTCAAATTTAGCCATTATAGTAGTGGTGTTAAAACGGTATTTACATACAGTGATTAATTGCATTTTCTTTCAGATTTATTTCTCAATTAACTTGTAAATGAAATAAGATTGTACAAAAATATATAACAAGATATATACAAACTAAGTTGAAAACATGAAGCGGCGAGGATGTATAAATTGCCCCGACAACTTTTGTTATATCTGTGGCAGATTCACTCCAAGCAACCAGCGGAAAAAATTAGTTAAAAGAGTGAAAACTGCATACAATTATTATTATAGTTGTAAAGTTCAGGACCAAGAAAACCCCTGGGCACCTCACAAATATTGTACCGTGTGCTATACGGGGCTCACACAGTGGTTAAATGGCAAACGGAAAGGTATGCCATTTGCTGAGCCAATGATGTGGCGTGAGCCAACAAATCATGTTTTTGTTTGCTAATTTTTATGACAGATATTGCGGAATGCTCACATAAGAACAAGTCAAAGATTGTATATCCAGATTGTAAGTGAGCTATAAAACCAGTGTTCCATAATATGGAGATGCCAATCCCAGTTTCTCCATCAGCTAGTGCAGTTAAAGAAGATGATTCATCGCCTGAAGAGGAGCATAACAATGAAGATAAAATGTAGGAGGATGATCCGAAGGAAAAGAAGAGCAAGTTGATAAATCAAGAAAGATTGATCCTTTGGTGAGGGATTTGTGATTGTCAAATGAGAATTCAGAACTGTTGGGTTTCTGACTACATCAATGGAATCCTTTAGAGGACGGTACAAAAATATATACATTCCGTAGATATAAATGGAGACTATTCATCGATGCAAGCACTGCTAGCCTCAAACTATGTTGCTACACAATGGTAACAAAAAACCTTAAATTCCTGCCGCACTTATTGTTGGGATGATAGAGACATATGACTCAACAAAATTTATTTTGGAAGGTATTCATTACTCGCATCATAAGTGGTATATTTGTGGTGATGCAAAGGTAATTTCTTTACTTCTTAGACTGCAGCTGGGATATACAAAGAATATGTGCTTCTTATTCGTATGGAACAGCCATGACGACAGCAATCATTATATTGTCAAAGAGTGGCCCAAAAGAGAAAAACACATAGTTGGCCGATACAATATGAAGCACATGCCTTTGGTACATCCACAGAAGATGTACCTTCCACCATTTCATATCATTCTTGGCCTTATCAAGAATTTTGTTAAAGTAGTAGACCATGATTGACATGGATTCCAGTATCTCAAAGAGAAATTTGGTGCAAAGAAAACCGATGCTAAACTTAAAGCTGGCATTTTTGTAGGGTCGGAGATCAGAGAATTGATACGTGACAGGGAGTTCAGAAATTAACTAACTTCACTTGCGTCGGCAGCATGGGATTCATTTGTCCATGTAGTGCAGAATCTCTTTGGTAATCATAGGGCTGAAAAGTATGAAGAACTAGTGGACAACATGCTAAATGCCTATCAATGAATGGGTTGTCTGATGTCTCTTAAGATGCATTTCTTGCATGCGCATATAGATTTCTTTGCATCTAATATGAGTGATATTAGTGACAAACATGAAGACAAGTTCAACCGAGATAGCGCAATGATGGAAAGCAGGTATCAAGGCCGCTTCGACAAAAACATGATGGGTGGCTACTGCTGGTTCCGACAACGCGAGGATCCTACATCCACGTACAAGCGCAAGAGCAAGAGTCTCAAACATTTTTATATGTAATAAATATCTTGTCTCGTTCTGCAAAAGAACGTAAATAATGTCAAATAGAGTGCCCCAATTTCAAACCTTTGGCCAGAAACCTCTCATTTTTCTCAAACTTGTAATAATTATATTATTAATTAAACCATGGAGACAAAGTGAGCCATAGAGCCTAGTTGTATAACTCATGAAGCTTACATGCTGGGAAAATTCTGGTCACAGATTACGAATCAGCGCACCAAAATTAGTTAGTTACAACATCTACTCAAGTAGCAAAGACAAAGTTTTTATTTTTTGGCTAGTGTTATGAAGTTTTGCGCTTCATTACTACATCAAAATACGCTGTTATGACATCATCATTCTCCCTTCCAATTCTCAAGCTTCTGTTCAATGGTGCATTCAGTTACCATGTTAAAATGCCACATAGACTCGAACTAACAAGAGAGATGCTTGTAAACAACCACATGATTAAACCGAAAACTCACTGTATCCGAATGCTATCATGGAAGCTGTGATAATCCAAGAAGATAATCCTTAGATTGATACCTAGAAAAGGTCAAAACAAAAGAAGATTAGAAAATTAAAGGATTAATTATCTCGAAAAGGTCAGAAAATTCTCCCCTCAACCCCAAATATATAGCTTCGTATGTTATTCTATTATCATTAAACATTCACCACTGTATTATTTGTTTGAACCTTTTCGTACTTGTATTCTATTTATGAATTTAAAAGAATTGCTTAATTTTTATGATAGAAATGGTACTTATGTAATGTAAAATTGAACTCTTTGACCATTATAGAGAAAACTTGCTCCGATGATGGTCGCATTCGAAAGAAAGATCATCTGAAAAAAATGATCAATATTGAAAAATTTATAATCCCTTGCAATACGAAAAGAGAGTAAGAAATGATGTAGAGAATAAAGAACAAAGAAGGAATTAAATCAAGGCTCAAGTTTGATACGGTTTTCAACAAAACCTATACTAAAGAAGAACTACCAAAACCTATATATATATATATATATATATATATATATATATATATATATATATATATATATATATATATATATATATATATATATATTTCACAAACACATAATTTAAGAGAATTAATAATTAAGAAGCCATTCCCGAAAGGTAACCAGGATCTTCCAAAATGCATTGTTTAAATTAGTCTTTTTAAGGCTTTGTTTTGTATTTTAGGAAGATAAATTTACGAAATAAATTGAATACGTCGATCACTCCGAATTTACGAGAAGCGAAAGTGCTTCGTCTCCAATCGAGAATTAATTAAAACTGTCTTCCTTAATCATAAAATGATATTTCAGATGCTCCATCACTATATTGATGCTCCATCACTATTGAACATACACTCATACAGTACCCTCCAAAAAGATCCGAACGCTTGTATTTTTATCACATATACCATCACGCATACCAGAGAAAATCCACTTATCTACACTCGGTTTACTATAACCTGCAAGTATAAATTACGTATAGGTAAAGCTCTTCCAAATATGGATGAATAAAAGGAAAGTTATCAGAAGATAAGTAATTCACTAGAAAGATTGAAGTGTCGAAGATGATCCAAACGCTTAAGATTAATGTAGAAAGAACCAGAATTGTGTATATAGCAACTAGATTCAGTTCAAGCTCGTCTCAGTTAGGTAGCTGTAAGCAAGCTCTTGCGAGCTTTCGTCCAATCTGCGGCACCAAGATCGACAAACTCACCACGTGTGGATGTGTATTTTTATGTAATAGATACACTTACTCCTTTACTTTCGAAAGTTGCATAAAAAATGCTAGATTTGGTGATTTATAGCAGAAAGTAATTAATTAAATAAAATTAATTAAATATGCGATATAACATGGTAACACATAACCTATGGAAATCACTTCACTTTAAAAACTGCAAAACCACTGTAATGGTATGCCAATTGGTATTTCTGCAGTTCACCGCATGTTAAAGTTTGTGAAGGTGCAAAGCCAATTAAAAAGTCTTTAAGGTCGGTGAAGTTAGATAAAGTAAAACTTTCCGGGAAAATAAGATGTAGCCTTGGGTGCGGCGGGTAGAGTCACTCGACGCTTAATCTAAGAGTAGAGCGATTAGCTGCGGCATTTGACTTTGAACTGTAAAGGCTTGTTATCGTAGTAGAAATGTTCCCTTTGACAGTCTCCTCAGCGAGTATATGATGGAAAAACTCTGACTTCTGAACTGTTCTAGAATGTGTTTAAATAAATTTCTTTCTCGACAAGTTTTATTCTTCCCCACATTCGTGCGATCTGCCTTGTCCCCTATATACAGAAGTGTTCTATTCCCAAGAAAGTTTAATTTCGGTAGAAAGAGGAAGGAGATTATGAACAAACCCCCTTATCCCGTGAGGTGCAAAGAAAGTGTCGTTGCGCTATCTTGCTCGCTTCAGCGATGCGGAATTTCCCTTTTTGTCGCACGCTCCCATGTATTTACATTGGAGCAAAGCGTCTAAGTAACCTGAAAACTGGCCCCTTAGATCTCATAATTTGACTTCCTATGATAAAGTTGTAATTGTGTTCGTTATTTGGACGCTACGATTAATTGTTATTAACCTTTAGGTCATTTGAATATAATACACCACAAATAATTTTTATCGTAATCTTTTTTAGATTATGCCCGTTATCCACGTGCCTCTAATTTTAGTGTTCTAAATGTATTACATTATTCTTATTTACATCTTCCATCTTATGCCCATTCTACTATTCTAAGTTTTTTTGTAAATTTACTAGATCAAACCTAAAGTGCCCACTATTTAAAAGACGACGAATAAAATATATTGGCCTTGGGTCTCAAAACTATTTCTAATCTAAGATTTTAAAGCGTTGGTTGCATTTTCATATGAAGTTAAAAGGTTTTAAAGCACAAACTAAGTATTCATTTTGCTCCAAAATAATTGTTCAAATTTATTATGCATTAATTGGAAATAAATCAGAATTTTCCTTAAAATTCGAGATATATTTATAGTAAAACGAATTATTTAATGAAAAATATTTCTCAATGTTTCGTAATATATATCCATATTTTGTAATAAATATTAATTATGGATCAAAATTATATCCAAAAAATTTCAGCTAATGAAATTTTTTCCTGAAGAATTTAACATTGGAAGAAATTCTTATAATTATTGATGGTTTAAGCAGAAATATAATCGAGTATAATTTTTAGCAACCGAGTATCAGATACGGGGACATAATAATACCTAAGATATTTAAGCAACCTTCGCTTTGTTGATGGCATTAATATTTGCCTTAAATCCATGAAAGAACATTCAGCAAATCGGAAATATCTTTAGTCATTCTCAAAGTTGAACTTAATATGAACTTTTTAAAGACAAATATACTGGCCAATATTTTGGAAGAAGAGAAAGTAATTAGAAATGCGCAGTAAATACTTGTTAATATCTTGATTGGAACATGTTAAAATAAATTAACAAGAGAATAAAATTATGCAAGAGAGAGGTAGGAAAACTTGAGAAGCGACATACAATCATACAAGTTATTTAACTATGAAGTCAACTTGGCAGAAATCACGCAGGAAAACTCAAAGTATTATTTTTTTGATTTTACATAGCGCATTTTTCGGCCGACAACGGGAGCATAGACACACAATACAGAGTCTCATGGAATGATATATCTTAGGAATAATCAGAAGAAAGATACAAAAAAATGTTGCATAAGAACAGGGCAGGCGAATATAGAGAATGAATAGAAGTTTAAAATTAGAAGAGGGCAAGAAATATTTCTTGAAAAAGTGAGAGAAGATGGAAAAAATTGAGATTAAAATAAACACCCTTATATTTAAAGAGACCTACAATTCGAACTTAGAGAAGGTGGGATGATAAAATTCAGGGATTTGACTGAAATGAAAAGAAGATTCTTAGGGAAGTGTTTGGCTTGAAGCAGGCTGAATTGTACTGATGTATATATATACATATATAGACAATAAAGTATAAAACAACGGGTAGTGCCAAACTACTTTTGTTTTTGCCATTTAGGTTTTATTGATTAAGTCACCAAAGAGAGAATTTCAGAAACAATGTCACGCAAACTAGATATACATACAGTACAAGACAGTGTACTTATACTTCATATACAGGGTATCCCTAAAGTATGAACATATATATATATATAGGCATAAGATATATTTTCAATAAAAAAATTAACTTCATTTGATTTGAATGAAATATTAATAAATAGAATCTTTAATGTGATTTCCACCATTTGTGAGCCAAAGATCGGTGGGCTTTTCAGAATTCATATGATGCCGATCCATTAATTTCAAATTTCCATCAATATGGGCACATTTGTTTATGATGCGCTGTTCACTCAAATTCTCATAACATCATTCAAAATTTTCTAAAATTCTTTCAAGAATTGACAGATAAGATTTTTTTTTTTTAACAATTGTCATTTACTTCCAATTAATAATGTCTCCTTTCATTAAGGCATGTAGTCTACAAACGAATTAGTTACTTATATTATTTTATATTAATTCCAAGTCACAAATTTAAATTCCATAATTATCTGTTTCCTCATCTTTATATTTTATTTCTAGAAATTGAGTAGTAATTATTATAATTAAATGCCGCGAATTTATCCATCCAAATTTCGGTGAATTATTTACAGTTATGTAAAGTTTAGAACAATACTCACGTTTTCAAGGTAGTATGTACAATTTCTTTAAGGACCACTAAAGCACTCATTTCATGGATATTAGCATTGCGAACGCCAATACCCTCTCAGCATAGGGGTAAAATTCATAAATATGTAAACATGCTTCTATCAGTAATACCTGTTGAGCTACAGCTCATATACTCGTACCTAACTGCCCTCAAAAGACCAGAAAGCATGTTCAGAATGTTCACAAGTAGGACATAGGTGGCTGAAATACAACGCAAAGTACAAAAAGTGTATAAATTGCAGCGGGGCACACCGTTCGATGGCAATAAACTGCTCAGTCCACCAAAAAATCATAATAAAAAAGAAAGAGAAATAGCAAAACAAAACGAACAAAGGCTAACCAGACTTACCTTAGCATATGTCAGGAAGCAAATCAAGTTGTAAGAGAAAGGGAAGAACAAATTGAATAATAAATGTGAAAGAAGGAACAAAGCCTGGACATAATAGCTTTGATAATCTATTCCCATATAAACAACATCAGACAACCACGAACTTTCTCACACATACTTAACCTTATGCAAGAAAAAACGGACAAGAGAAGATGTAGTTCGCAGCGAATTCTCCCTCAACACAAGTCTTTGGACTAACTTGTGAAACAGGCAGTCACTTAAATAAAATTATAAATAAAACAACTCTACAAACTACAAAAGAATGAGCAACCTCTGAAGATAAAGAAGTAGGAGAAACTGAATCTTATCCTTAAGCCCAGTCCGTCCACACTCTCAAAAAAGAGAAAAACGATAAAAGGAAACATGATTCATCTGTTACAGAATCAGAGGTCTGCTGACTAAAATGTCGCGTGCTCTCACTTATTCTGGTTTATGACCTTACGATGTTCAAAACTTTTATTAATTCCTAGGCTAACCTTGGGATGACCTTACCAATTATATCATTCGAAAGAAAGAGAATGTAAAAAAACATATGGATTTCAAATTTCGTTAGAATCGACAGAATAGTTATGATATTATTGCCAAAACAAAATAATTCCTTGGCTGCCTTGGCAGGACTTTGACAATTTCATCATCTGAAAGAGAATGTGAAACTGAATCTTATCCTTAAGCCCAGTCGTTAGAATAAGCTAACTAGTTACAATGTTATTACAAAAAGAAAAAGAAAAACGCGGACGGACCGACTGACCAACATAGTTAGATGTAGAATCGCCCGCGACCAGACTCGCATGCGACTAAAAATATAATAAGCGCACCAAAAGACCGACGCAATCAGCCTCGGATACAGAATCTAAACACGATGAGAAAAGCAGAAAAAAACAAACCAAAACACAACAAGAAAAGAGAACGAATGATGCGAAATTGAATGAAGAGATTTTAAATTTAAAATCTGAGTAAGCAATTCACATTTTTTATTCGTCAAATATATAGCTGGACTGGGATTGTAAAATCAATTAGAGAAGGACAAGTTAAATAGACCTTTGACTAACACTATCAAAGAACAGTAATAAAACTTCTGATTAAGCAAAGAATACAAATATTGCCATCTGACATTAAAAGCATATAGAAAGATCACTTCGTAATCATGTAAACGACAGGAGTAAGACCAAATCCAAACTGAAATCACAAAAGTGTACGAACTAAACAAGTAGATGCTCTAAAATAAAAAAATAATAACAACTCAAAGTGGATCATTGGATGAAAAATATTATATATCAACCCAAACCGATGAAAAAAATGAAAGAATAACGTATAGCAACATATTCCGGAAAATAGACCAGGATATAATGATTACAGTGATAGCTAAAAGTTTTGAGACTAATCTTAATTTTTATTTTTTCCTGGGTTTTAAAAATTAACGTAATAGGAATAATTATTATAAGAGTTAATCTAATGCATGTTTATTAAAAGTCAACATAACAAGAAAAATGCATTCTTTTGCTGAATCAAAAATCGCGCTCTGGTCGTGTTCCTGTAAGAGGTGAGTTTCAGTCCCTGGACCTTTGCTATTCCATTATAATGGTAAAATGAAAACAATTATGCGTTAAATTAATGATGTATAATTTTAATCTATTTCGTAATATTTTGGGGGTTCAAAATAATTCTTGGAATATTTCTCAATTTCAGATATGGTTCCTTCCAAAGAAAAGAGTACTACACTGGTTCCTCTGCACCAAAGTGGCTTGAAGTGTAAGAAGATAGTTCCCAAGGGGATTAAATCAAAGGACACTGCCTTGTACGTCATGCGTGACTATAAAAAGACTGTTTACACTCGAGTGTATAAGTCTTATGGACGCTAACAGGCTTTAAATAAACGCTAAGAGAACTACTGGTAAGGATAAGTTTGCTTCAGGAGCAAATTTGTTTACGATTTGAAATAAGGAGGTGCCAACATTTCAGCGACCACAATGAGGCGGAGACTTTTTGACAAAGGCCTCAAATCGACAATAGCTGCAAAGTAGCCTTATCTCATCAAGAAAAACCTTAGGCATAGGCTTCACCTTTATATGAACTATAAATAATGGACTGTTGGTGGTTGTAGCCAAGTAATATTCTCTGCTGAGGCTCCCTTCCTCTTGTTTGGACCTTCAAAAAGATCAACCGCTGGGAGCATAAAAGGAAAATGCTTTCAAATGACCTGTGTCGTGGTCATATTGAAGCGTCCTAAGACTATCCATGTCTAGTGCTGCTTCTCACCTAAGTATGGCCCAAAATTAATTGATCAACAACTTTTCCTAATAGCTCAAGACCAATTTGGGGATTATAAATGCATTCTTTAGTATAATAGCACATCTTTTTACCAAGCAAAAGCAATAATACAGTTCTGGTATGAAACCAAGAACGAACCTTTATGACCTTAGCCTCGGAATTTGGCAGTATTGTATTCCATAGAAAATTAGTTGGAGATAATCAACTTGTGTTTGTTAAACAGAAACCATCCAATTGTGAATATTTGGGGGTAATTATTGAATAAAAATGGAGCAATATGGGTCAGGATATCATCACAAACTTTGTCTCTAGCATGCCAAAATGATTTGAAGTAGACCTTAATTACAATGGAAATCATTTTAAATATTAACTGCACGCATCAATTTCCTGTATTTATTACTAAATTTGGTTGACTACCTAAATTTTGGTATATTTAATTTTCTAATTATAATACAAACCTACTAAAATAAAATTTAACGTTAAATTAATTTTATTAATTTTTTTATTTGAAAAAAAAATAGCAGTCTCAAATACTTTTACCATGATTGTACAATATACATATATCACTATAATATATAGACAAAAACAAAACTCCATGAAAGCTTATAAAAAGGGCACCGTTATTTCATTTAAAAAAATAAATCATACTATGAACTAAAGGATTTCAAGGCAGCTAATATTACTGTGTTAATTAGAAATGCATTTCACTACACTGTTAATAGCTTCTGGCTTCCCCTCTACATAAAACGGTTACTCATACACTCCATAATGGAATTAGGTATATATCTTTGGAACGGCAACACTTCGATTGGGAGAATTGAACGCTTCTTCAGACGAATCGGTAATCCCTACCAGAAAAAACACGATCTGGGACAACCTGAACTGTTGATGGAAAAGGACCGCATCAGAATACAGAGACCGGGATTTGTCACGTCCATAACCACACGGTGCAGCAACTAAGCCGGATATAGTCTGAGTATCACAAATATGCTGCATTTCACCTTCTTGGAGCAGGTTACTATCTTGTTCAATTGTGGCCGCAGGGGCCCATGGCCCGCACTAAAATCCTTGCCGCTCCAACAGAGCCAGCTGGTTGTTTGAAGGGAGGAAAATGAGGGGTTAATCTAATGTTTAATTTCTTTCGAAAATCAATAAATAATGAAATAAATGGCTAACCCCAAACCTTTGCAAGTATAAATACCAAACCCAAAGCAGTGGTTCCCAAACTGAGGTTCATGACCCACTGTGGGGCCAAACACCAAAATTTGGATGCCATAAAAAATACCAAGGGAAAAGGTAAATTGCAAGCTTCCATAACTCAGTATTTAAGAAAAGAAAATTATGAGGTGGAATGAATAAAATTACAGTTATTGCCGGAATTGTTTCACAATAAACCTAAATAAATGTACAGACAGTCTCTGTAGTCATGAGATGGGGATTGCAGGAGAGAGGGAACCATGGATGAGGATCATATATGGAAAGTGGGTAAAGATCAGAAAAGGTTTGGGAACCACTGCCCGGGAAGTTAATGAGAGACCGGTTTTCTAACTGCACGCAGGAATACCGAGGAGTGGGTGCCGTATTCTCACTCTGTTCTCTATAAACCCGGCCTCTCTCCCTTACCCATTGAGATCAGGTTGAGCGAATGTCAATTCGCTTTATTCAGTAACCCACCATTACAAGCCAGACAAAGGCTACTGAAATATAAAATATCATTGTATATAAAAGGAAAACGAAGGAAATAAAAAGAACACACACCTCAACTTTACAATTACCCACTAAGGAGGATAAAGACATATGTAAAGCATTATGCTAGACTGCGTGGAATTTAGAGATATTCGAAAGATGGTAAAGTCTTCAATGAAATTACCTACCAAATCTTGAGGGAAAGCAGAAGGCCAATCCAGGAATGCTTTTCTATTTATGTCTATCTATCTAAGCCAAAAGAGCTGATATATATATATATATATATACAGTGGCGGCAACAAAAAAAGTGACATTGAATATTGGCAACAGAAATCGATACACAAAATCGCTTTTACTATTTTACTTGCCAACAATCCAATGAAAATGTGCGGAGCTTATGCCGCAAGTGGACGACTCTCCTGGGCTAAGACAACAGAACTGCGCTCTATTGGAACTCAGTGTCTCGTTTGAGCTCGTACAACGAGGTTTTAGTATATGGCACTCCAGCGTGCTGATTATCTGCATTCGTGCCTACATTTGACGTGCTATAACTTCTGTGCAAGTGGATACAATTGGGTGGAAAAAGCTTTCTATGACAGAGAAAAGCCGTGCCTTGACCCTATTAGAGCAGGAAAAGTCTTTTATTGATGTAGCAGCAGATTTAGTAACCTCAAAAATACGATTCATCGCCTAAAACGTGCAGCTGAGTTATTGCCACCAGGTACCATACCAAAGAGGAAGGAGGGCATTGGTGCAGCTAGGAAGACATCTTCAAGGACTGATAATATCCTAAGGCGTAAAGTAATGTCAGACCCTTCTGTAACCTCCGCTTCAATCAAGAAAAAACACCCAGACCTCCTCCAGAACGTTGCCCTCAGGACCATCAGTCATCGCTTACAGAAGGACTTAGGCCTACTGTCTCGCCGCGCTGCCAAGAAGCCACTTCTTACCAAGGCTATGAAGATGGAAAGGCTCAATTTTTGCAAGACCTATAAACATTGGACAGCTGCCCATTGGAAGAAGGTCATGCTCAGTGATGAGAGCACCTTTAGGCTGGTCAGAGGAGAGTCAAAGATCGTGCGTCGTCCCAGCACTGTGTCTCGGGATGACCCGAAATATACCGTGAAAACTGTGAAGCACCCTGATAGTGTGATGGTGTGGGGTGCCTTTAGTGGAAAAAAGGGCAGAGGAGGTCTGTACTTCCTTGCCAAGAATGTAGCCATGAGGGGGACTAACTATCTTGAAGTTTTGAGGCAGCACATGCTGCCATTTTGGGAAATTCATCAGTGTGAATTTTTCATGTATGATGGTGCCCCTGCTCACAGGTCCCAGTTAGTAAAAAGGTTCTTCAATGATAATAATATTAGTGTTTTGGAGTGGCCTGGTAATTTCCTGGACCTAAATCCTATTGAGAATGCTTGGAATCTGATGAAATCCAAAGTTCAAGTGACAGCACCCGGCAGCTTCAAGGACCTGATAGAATCACTGAAGCAGATCTGGGTTACGATCGACCCCACCTACTTCGCAAACCTTACTGAATCAATGCCCAATCGACTCAGGATGGTCATCAAGTGCAAGGGCAACATGACCAAGTAATAACTTTCATGAAATATTCATAATAAAATATGTAAGTTACATTTTTCTGTTTTATTTTCCCCGAATTGTCACATGTCACTTTTTTTGTTGCCGCCACTGTATATATATATATATATATATATATATATATATATATATATATATATATATATATATATACATACATATATATGGTGCGGTTAATGTATTTGCATTATTAGACAACTAACGCACTTCAGTCCAGCGTGACACCCTTGTCCTCGAACTGGAAGACAGTACTAATACATTAACCGCACCAACCTCTCTTTGAATTCTGTCCATATATATACATATTTATATATATATATATATATATATATATATATATATATATATATATATATATATATAAGTGAAAAAACTCAATGGCGAGTTATGGTATATGATAGTGAAACCACTGTATAGGAGCCAAAAGTTGAATTTACGAGACTAGTTTCAGTATGTAGTTTATCATACCCTCTTCAGTCGTATACTGAGAAGGCAATTGTTACAAAAGTCTATAAATAGCGTACAGATCAGAAAAAACAAATAGAAAAACCACGAAGAGACACAAAACGGGGGAAAAAATGTCATTATTCAGGGGGTGTAAGTCCAAGATCGTTGACTAAGCTGTTTACGATGAGGTTACGGGAATGGAGGCTGCATTTTAATTTCCCATCTGACACATTATATTGGGAATTTTTTCCATTAATATAGATTCTACTATTTTTTCTTTTACGAAAATCTTCACAATTATATATGATTTGTGCCTTTTAATTGTCATATTGGTGGCTGAAATTGCTAATATGATTAAAAATACTAGATGTTAAGGTTCTTCTGCCATCTCATATGTAAAATGAGGAACAGTTTGTAGAGCCGCACGGGATTAAATATACACCCAATTCATTTGGCTGATCCCCGGGCTTGGTCGAAAGGAAAGATTTAAGGATAGAGAAAGGGTATTAAAATGTGATTAAGCCTGGGGAAATAACTTTTATCACTCCTTTAAAGAGGAGAGAAAAGGGGAGGGATAGACACTCCGTATTACTAATTTTGGTTTTATTCTTGCATTCTTAAACTGCTGTATACTATTTTATTCAGAAACTTGTCAATATTATCTTACCTTACTCCCTAAGAAGATTCCTCTCAAAATTATGAACATAACGTTAAATACTGTACCTCAGTATAAGTAAAAAATTAAAATATTTTCCTTACGACGAAAGTGATGTTAGGGATTTTTGAATGTAACCTCACATCCAGCCTTCTCATCCTGTTTTCTACCTAACAAAATAATGCAGGCCAATATCTGGAAATGCCTTATTTAGCTACAATCTTAAACTATGTAAAAAAGGACGATCAGCGCATCCTAAGTCTCTTTATATCATTTCAAGACTTCAAAATTATTGGTTTTTGAAATCCAATCCACTCTTGAAGGTAATAAAACGCTCAGATGAACCTACTGAATATTGAAAATTTGTATCATAATGAACCTAGAGAATTACAAAGATGCCGAATTTTGAAAGAAAATTTAACAGATTAAACGGCCCTTTTGCATTTTTCTATTTTTATTGAAAATCTATAATCAATACTGCTATTACTCGTTAAAAATATAAATATAAATAAAAAAAGAGAAAGCACTTGGGGCGGATGGGATAATTTCTAAAATAATTAGTAGGAGTGACGTTATGATAAAAATAAACGTCCCAAGATTTATCAAGTCCAAATGACGAGAGAAGATTATAAAGTATTTACTTATCTCTACGCTTCTAATCGTGTGGACGAGAATATAAGCAAAAAAATATACACATACATCTTAATAGTGATTAGATGCAGAAGGTAATGATCAAAATGCTGGACAGGTTAGTTTGTTGTGTGAATGTAATTAATGCGCATAACGGATGAAGCAGGGCTTATTTGGGGAAAATAAAATATTATCTGCCTCGCTATGAATTGAGTTTTAAAGGGAAAGGAAGCGGTTTTTATTGTTTTCGAAGGAATGATGTCAGGTATAATATAATAAAAGCGGATTGGAATCTTATGAAAATTAACTTTAGTGGAAAAGAAAAAGTAAGACTTCTGGTTACACCACCACACTTGATAGGTCCCTAGAGTTATCAGGAAAATTCTAAGAGATGGGATGATTTTGTTTTATTGAATCAGCGATTTGCAAGTGTAAAATTGGTGCTGACAATGAAGTAAACAAAAATTGATATCGTTTGCCGTCGAGATGGGATTTCCAATTAGGATAAATTTTTTTTGGGGGGGGGCTGTCGTATGCTTAGTTAAAGATTAGACAATGTAAAATGTCTAAAGAGGATTACATGAAATCTCGGATTATTTCATAATCAAGTAAAACGGTATAATTAATGATTTACTAATGCAAATATATGTAATTTAGCCCTGTATACCACTCAGCAGTCATGGCATCTACCCAATCATTTTGAGGGAGTAATTTCCAAGTACGAATTGAACTTTAGACATATTGCTGTTCAAGCTGCTGGTAACATTTATAAAGCACTTGAAGTGAAAAAGTTCTAGAGTGAGAACTGCTCACCGTGAATTCAGTATATTTAGCTATCGACACATGAACACCAATATTACACCTCAAAGGAAGCCAAAACCTCTTCTTAGTGATAAAAATTATGTGATATAGCAGTGGGCAATAATCTATCAGCAGCAATAACAGTTGGAGCACTTCCTGAAGAATTTATGACTTCAGGGGCCACAATATTACGTCATCTTAAGGTAAAAGATATTTTTTTCAAAAATGGATAATTTATGTTCGAAATGAATTTAATGAAATTAAGAAATTAAGAAAACATGATTATGTTCATCACATGCTTTGAGACAGAATAGGGATCTATCATTAAAGATAATATTAACCTGTGATAAAGATGGATTCTTGGACTTAAAAAAGATTATAGTTTAGTGGAATAATGAAAGAATAATTAAATTTTCAATTTGGAAGTAGAGCAAAGAATAACAAGTCAATAGTATAGTTGACAAATTGTTAAAAAGCATTCAAAATTGTTCATCCAACAATGAATTTTACGATAGTGATGGTCTATTACTGCTTCATGAAAATGCGAGGCTAAACACATCTTTACTGACTCTAAGTTTAGATAATTTGTATATGAAGTTTTCCAGCAGCTTCCCTATTCTTTAACCTCTTCAATTTACAAATGGAATTTACTAGTAAAAAATCTCTGACGAGAGGTTAAAAGAAAGAGGGAGCCAAAATTAGGAAATGTATGTATTTTAAATGGTGCGAGAGAAGGAAGGTGGGCTAGAATAAGACAAAATTAAAAGTGAATTTTTCATTTCTTTGTACGTGTAGTTTTGATAAATTGACGAAAGTTTTATTGTATAAATAAACATGTTTCACATACAAACTCCAAAGTTTACAAACAAATGAATAATTCATATAAACTTATAACATTGCGACTAAACATAACAGAAAAGTTTTGATGTATCTCAAAATATATTTTAAAAATTGAATCCCATCTCGAGGCCTTTTGTTAGAGGCAAGTTTATTTTATATTCTGGCTGAGATTTTGATTCATACATTAGCTTCAGTGCTTTTATGGATTTCTTCAAGTTCTTCGCCTGAATTTCGACCTATGTGACGTGATTTAATTTCTTTATATAATATAATTTATTTCTCTATTTTTAAATTATTTAGCTGTAAACTATATTATTAGTGATGTCCCCCATTTTTTTAGTTTATTGTTTTTCTCTAGGGCAGTGGTCGGGAAACAGGGGTAAATTACCCCAAGTGGGGTAATTTATAAAAATTTGGTGGGTAATTGATGTACTATGGATGTGGATGTGCAAAGTGAGGGTAACGAATATAAGGTTGGAGTAAAAGAATGAATCGAGGAGCCTTTCTTCTATTTTTCGGTAAAATCTGGCAACATTTCTCCTAATTAATATGCCTCTTTCAGAGTAGTTGATGAATTAGTAGAGCTGATCGAGTGATATAATAATTATTTACATAAGTGAGTTATGATATAATCTATAATAGTTACGTTTCTGTATAGACTTTTTGATTAAAATTCAACAAAAGTTAAATATATAAATATAAAATTAGTTTAGACTTTAGGATATTTTAGTTATTTGTAAGGGGCCTAATTATCCCATTAGCTGTTTAGTTGCCATTTCTCACTTTTTTAGGGGTAACTATTATATTTTTCATATATTTATTTATTTAATTGTATTTTAATGAATTATTTTACATTAAAAGTAAGTTTTTTAACGAGTTTAACTCTATTTAAAAAGATTTCATGCAGCCCCTACAGATGTAACGCTCACTCTTTTTAAGTCTTATTGTTTGAATTTTTATGGTTGTGAGTTGTGGTTTGATTTTATGTTATGTTATTTTAAAGTTTTAATTTAAACTCCTAAATTCGCCACTAAATAACTATTTTTCCAAAATAGAAGGCAAAAGACCTTAAAAAAGTGATAGATTTGTCTTTTATTTTCAGATGGCATCAGCAAGGAAATAGACATATCTGGCAGAGTTCCTTAATTATGGCTTCACAGAAATAGAGGACAAAAGAAAAATGAAACCTCGATGTGTCGTCTGGATGAAAGTACTGACCTTCGAGTTTTTTAAAATGAATCAACTGAAGAAACACTTGGAAAAGGTTTATTCACATTTGTCTTGCAGATCACGGGAATACTTTGAGAATCTGGAAAAAACAGTCAAAAGACAGAGATTGGAAAATAACAAGAGTGCAAAGTCTGACCAACGTTCAGCAGCAATTGCTAGTTTTGAAGTAGCATGGTCGGTTGCTCGAAACAACAAACCACATACTATTGGTGAAGACCTAATCAAACCGGTGGCTGTGAAAATGGCAGAAATAATGTGTGGGCAGAAAGTAGCTAAGCAACTGAATACAGTACCTTTGTCTGCAAGAGTTATTAAAATAAGAATTTCCATCTTGGCAGAAAATGTGAGAGAACAAGTGATTTCTTCAGTTAAAAACAATAAAGAGTTTGCTATTTAACTTGGTGAGACTACAGATGTCAGTAGCAATTCGCAGCTGATGGTATACGTTCGATACAGGGATTCTGACGAAAGTGAAGAAGAAATGTTGCAATGTTCTCCTCTTGAGTTGAGAACTCCTGGCATTGATGTGTTCAATAAGGTTGATGCATACTTCAAAAAAAGTGTTAATTTAAAGTGGGAAGATTGTATTGCAGTATCAGTTGATCGAGCTCCATTGTATGATACATTGCCAGGCATTTGTTGTGAAGAATTTGGAACCAGGAGTGGAAGCTCTGTTGAATGATGTAATTAAGATTGTCAACGTTGTAAAAGGGCATGCACTAAACACGAGGACGTTTCTTGATTTAGGTGAGGATGGAGAAGCTGTATATTTAACCCTTCTTTTACATACGAAAGTGGGGTAGCTTTCACGTAGAAATGTCCTGAATAGAGTGTGGGCTCTTAAAACTGAACTTGAAATATTTCTGACTGATCAAAAAGACACTTGCAGAGAAGTTTAGAAAATCAACCTGGCTAGCTCTTCTTACATACTTCTAGCTCTTTTTGGATACTTAGCTAAGATTTTGGGGCATGTAAATGCGCTGAACAAGGAATTGCAAAGAAAAAAAAATCAATCTCATCTTAGCAAGGGAAAGAATTTCATCATTTGAATCAAAGCTTCAGTATTGGAACCATAAAGTAAATGCCAATAAGATTGCTGTCTTTCCAAACCTGGCAGAGTTTTTGGAAGAATGTAAAGACTGCAGTTAGTGACATGAAGGAATCAGTCACAAGGCACCTGGCCAAATTTAGGAATAGGTTTTGTGACTACTTTTTAGAGCTTGATTAACATACTGTCAGCTGGGTTGTAAATCCCTTCAAATGTTAACTGGCTGATTTGCCTAAAGAGTCTGAAGGATTGGCAGACAAGCTTATTGAACTGCGTTCCAACAGTGAAACAAGCATGGAATTTGAGACCAAGGATGACCTCTTAATTTTTGGATGCTAAAAGCTGCAAAGGCTTATAAAACTGCACATTTGGAAGCAACAAAAATGCTGCAACCTTTTGCAACAACCTATCTTTGCGAACAAGATTTTTCTACCCTTGTAAATGTAAAAACAAAATACAGAAACTGGTTGGATCCTGAAGACAGCATCAAAGTATCAGTGACATCAAAAATCCCTTATATTGAAATTGTTGAATCAAAGATGAAACATTATCATTTTTGTAAAGCCTGAGGGAACTGATATATTCAACTTTTCAATCATTTTTTCATTAGTTTTATTTGTGTACCATTCTCATGCCAGAAAGGGTAAACATTTTTTCTCCATAATAGTGGTTTCAATAACATTTTCCTATTTTGTTTTTGTACGAATTTTAAATACATGATAGTGACATAGCCAATAATTTTGCTTGTCTACCATGTAATACTAAAAAGTGACTGCTTTATTTGTTTATAATTATATAATTTCCTACAATTTTTTCTTGTGTGATATTTCCATGTGAAAGAGACGGACTTTTATTTCCTAATGATAGATGAAATAAAAAAAATAAGCATAATCCAAATATAGATTTTTTTGTCTTTATTATCCATGATTTATATAAGTAAATTGGTTTGTCCCCCAGAGAGTATTTCAAAGTCAGGGGTAAATTCATTATACTACAAATTCTTTGGGGGTAACACCCCAAAAAGTTACCCGACCCCTGCTCTAGAGGTTAGTGAAACTCCCGCAACTCTATCTTCTCATATGTGTATAAATGAAAGAGCTTTACGAATGTCCGAAGAAGAGAACAAAATGTGCAAAGTAGAAGATGAAGCTTTAGAAGAATTTTGTAAATATATTAATGCACTAGTAGCCTGGTGAACCTGTATATAGGGATTCCAATTTTTATATCGGTCAAATTATTTTGCAATGTCATAGAATTTGGTACTTTATAGCGACTCTCCACCCAAAATGAATTGTTGTGAGAGGCAACTGAGTTAATGTACACTTTGAGGGAAATGTTCAATCGATACTAAGACTATATTTCAACATCCACAACTTGTACATTCTTGAACAATCAGCTGATGACAGTGGCAAGAGCAAACTAGATAGTTTTGCAATTTTCCGGTAATTTTCGACAAATTTATGACCATGTCTCCACTTCGAAATTTCAATTCAGTTCGTCTCTCGAAATTGCATAAATGCTTTTGGATTTTTGAGAACCTGATCGCCAAAATAAATAAAATAATCTGCCAGCTACAGTTTACATTCGGAATCCCCATGTTGTTATTCCAGAGGTTCAAAAGTCTTCCCTTATTGCATAAAGGTTGTACTTAAATAGTAAGGAATGGTTTTTACTCCTCTGTCACCATAACAGTGAGTTTTCACCGAAAACGGTGTTCGGGTGGAAAAAAGCTTTGAAATACTAAAGTCATGATTTCTTTCGTTAATTATATTTGAATATTTTGAGTGCTTTTCTATCTTAAGGAGGAAGTAGGAGGTGCCTCTATAAGTGATAACACACAAGAGGTGGTGCCATAGCACGTACATGTTTTTCTCAACAGAAAGAAATTTAACCAGGAATTGTGATGCATGCTTTTTATTTGATCTCTTTTGGCTGTTTTAACTCGAATTGGGTATTGGGCATAGATACCATTAAATATTATGTGATATCATTAATTATATATTATTCAGGCTAGCAATTTTGAATATATTTTTATTTAATAAGCATCTAAACTTTCGATTTTCCTGACAACCGAATTCAAAGTGATGACGAGTCTCATATGGTGAGTTGTGTTCCCACCGAGCTACCTGCGTCTCCAATAGATTCCGTGACTATAAAAGGTGTCCCAGAAAGAAGTTAACCGTACTTTGAATCATTATAACTTAAAACCTATTGGAGATTTTTGAGTCCTGCAAAACCAAACAAATTTACAAACTATTTATCTGTCAATTCTGGAAATTTTATTAAATTTCCTTTTATGATATTGATACACTAATGGGTTTAGTGGAGGCTATCAAAATTATGTTTGGGCAAGGAAGTAAAATAATGAAACTTCGAAGTTTAAAATCAATAAATATATCTAAATCCATTTTTAACAAATACACCTCTTCATATGAGTAATACAAATTCAATTTTTAATTTTCTAAGCACCGTTTCATTCCACATGTCTTCCATTTCTTTCCAAGCACAGTTGCGCCTTTGAACGCATTGATTGAACAACTTTTTGATTAATTTGAAAGTTTCTTCAATTCTATTGACTTCACGTGTGATACTATCTCGTAACTGGTTGATGCTTTGTGGTGGAGTAGAATAACGTTCTACACATAATAATAAATCACACGGTGTTAGGTCAGCCGATCTTGGGGGCCATTTAGTGCAACAATGCGATTCTCAAACGCTTGTCTTAGTTTTGCTCTTACAGCAAGCTGTCTATGAGCTGGTGCGCCGTCTTAAATCCACCAAAGTCTATTGAATTGAGTGCCGTAAATCTGGCAAAGTTCTGGAAAGATCCTTTCGTTGATCATGCTCAGGTAGGTATTACCATTCAAGTTATTCTTGAATGGCCGACACGATAGCCATTCCCGTATATTCCGATCCACAGAGACACTTTCTGCTAACAAATACTTGTGTCAAAGTCGAATGCTGGGGTGGTTTAGCGGCACATATTGCTGAATATTATGACTATTAACCTTTCTATTCATGAAAAAAGCTGCCTCGTCACCAATCCCAATGTTTTCCAAGAAACGAGCAGGTTTATGGAGAAGTCATTCGACAAATTGTCTACGACGAGGAAAATCAGTTTCAAGAAGCTGGTGTTTTGCATGCATCTTATAGGGGTGCCATTTTAAGTCATGTTTAATAATGCGGTTAAATGATGATTTTGACAATTGTAACCTATTCATTCTGACTGATACATGTGGATTTTGAAAAAGTGTTATTCTTATGGTTCTCATACGACTCAAACGCCATTTATTTAGATTTAAGCATGTTCTTTCATGTTGGTAGTTGCGTACATTTTCTCAAATTGTGGGCTTGCTTGGTGGGTGCCTACCTGGAAAACTTTATTCAAATGAATCTTTTACTTGTTTAATACTGCCAGTCTTAATAAAGTTTGTGACTACAAATACGCGTTGATCTTTTCTTAACTGTGTGATTAAAACGGTTCTATGGAAGTAAACCTTTACACAGAAACGCTTTGATTTGCTTAGTAAGCAACAATGACGAGACCATACCACAGTGCGGCTGAAAAAACACTGTAAAGTGGCCTAAGCTTTGCTTGAAGAATCGTACAGTAACCAAGGCTACCTACGCTTCTATTGAAAGTGCACGGTGGCCTAGCCTTCCTAGGCTTCGTTTTATTATTTTACTTCCTTGCGCAAACATATTTTTGATAGCCTCCACTAAACTAATTAGTGTATCAATAGCATAAAAGAGAATTTAATGAACTTCCCAGAATCGACAGATAAATAGTTGCTGAATAAAACACCTTTTGCAGCTCCCAAAAATTTGCAATAGTTTTTGAGTTATACTAATTCAAATTACGGCTAACTTTTTCAGGGACAACCGGTATATTCTCCAAACTTTTTAATTTTCTATAAGTTCCCTAATTTCTTTCATTGTTATTGCGCTGAAAATTGTAGGAAATTACACTAGCAAGCACCCAGGACGAGTGCATTTCTAATTTAACATTTAGTCCGGGCGAGCTCTCGCTAGCCTATCGAAAACGACTTTGATTTTCTATGGTTAAGGTATCAGGATTAATACTAGGTTAGGACAAATACTAACGTTAATAAAATTGAAATCAGCCTATTTATTATTGGGCGCGCTGAACTTAGCACCGCTGGGTAAGTAGATAGGTAGACCTTACACAAAATGTTAACACATAGTCAAATACCGCTGTATTTTACCTTGCCGTCTTCGCATCATAACACAAGCAATTTTCTTTTAGGTTACAAGAAATACTGCCAATGCGTAGTTATACCCACCTACTCCTAACTGTGAGCGAGTTCCCTTTCTTTTGGGCCAGAGGAAGGTTCTTACCTCATTGCTGGTTGATAAAAGACAAATAATTACCATCATCACAAATATAGACAGGGTTCTGTTGCTCTTGCACTCGCCAACGATTGTTATTATCATCTCTAAGTTGATTTTATTATCCGGTCGAGTGCAGGCGGATTGGTCAAGAGACGGATGGCGTTACTTACCTACCTACATGCACTTTGTCTGCTTTCTACCTTCCATTGAGTTGAAGAACTGAAATGCTCGATAGTCTTTTACTCAGCAAGTAAATAGTTGAGGCAACATTTGTTTTGGAATACAAGTTGTACAAGTTCAAAATTGTAAATTCTTCCCTCGGTCCTTCCTTAGTAGCGCACCCTGGATGAAGTTGTTACTTTGAAGCTAAAACCTCTATATATTTTTATTCCGAAAAGATTCAAGGGGGTGATAACATTTACCAAAGTGGTTTGAAATGTTGTAGTAAGTTCCTGGTCTTACTTAAAACACATACGAATACAAAAATCTATAAATATTAGTTTTGCTCTGCAATTAAATTTTTCTCCCTTCATCATCTAAAATACTACCAAAGAACATTGATAGGCAAGTTTCGATTGATAATCTCTAATTTTCTGAATTTTGAGGACTTTTTCAAATGCATCGTCTTTTGAAGTAAATTTATCGGTTTTCTATCATTTATGCATTCTAAATTTAAAGTTAATTCTAAACAGTAATTATAAACAGTATGGTTCTTACTAGTTTTTCGTACTTAAAGTATTTATAGAACAGAAAATTGGCGAAAGCCTAGAGGTAGCTCTGCAGTAATATGTAGCGCAGTATTACTCATTTGCCAGTGACTTACTTCGGAAATACATTTTTGACTATTAATTTCAGGAAATCCTTTGTTTTGTGGCCAATTGGTCCTTTATTTCTCATAAATTGTGTCAAAAACTTTTTGTTTTTAGTGTTTGATTCAATAGTTTAATTACAGATATTATTGCAAGTAGTGGGTAATGTAGAACTGTAGTGATTTGTTGCGTTATATTTTTATCTCGGTGTTGTAGATTAAAATAAACGTTTCGTATTAGAAGTGCTTACATAAGAGGTTCAAGTGACATCTTTGCAGAAAACCTCTCGCAAATACAGAGGTCACTTTCTCTGGTGTAAACCTCTTTCTTTCTTCCTGATCGAGGGCGGACAACAGGAGACCTAATTCCGTTTTGGGATAGAAGAAGTAATAAAAAGAGGTTCGGCTTTCCCGTAGCACCTCCCCTAATAAACTATTTATGTAGTCTATATATTTTACACCCATCTTTTATTCTATAAATCTACTTTTTAGATAGACCACCCCTGAAACGCCTGAGGGTAAAACATTATTGAGTTTATCCTTATGATTATTAAAAATATATAAGATATACTTAAAATCTTTAAGCACTAACGATGGCTAGTGACTGAGTTACAACATGACAGTAATAAACATATATTTATTAGTATTCTTTTTTCCTTACAAAATCATACAAAATATATTATATGCCGCGAATGTGTCTGACAATTCCTAGTCACGAGGAGAAAGTGCGTTAGATCTAATTTTGATGATTACGAAATACCGTAAGTTTTGAGAAGAGTTCGACTAAATATGAATTAGATTGGATCATCAAAATTTGATTGGATATAAAATAACCCAGATTTGTTTACCAAGCATGAGGGAATCATATTTTTCCAATGAGTATATCAGCTTTCCTGTTTTTAGTTTTCTAGGGGACCTAAAATTCTATTTTAAAATTTAATGAGTATATGTATAATATGAAATAGCTTAAAGTAATTAAGAGCAGCATTACATCGTTTACGTATAAAAGCTATTGAAATTGAATTATATTGATATCTTTAAAGCAACTACAATGAAAAATCGTGCTATTGCGTTATTTAAGGTGAAGAACACATCTGCTTTTTACCCCAAAAATATTTATAGCAAAATAGAACTACATATGTATAGTCAAATGAGAACATTTATTAACTTATAATTTAGCCCAAATTATATGATTTCATAGGACTCCGAGCATAGTGGTACTAAAAAAACTAAAATGCCGCTAATAGTAAGTGTTAACAATGATTTTTTCCCAAGGCCTTCGATAGCATCAAGCAATGAGGAGGATATAAATATCAAAAGTATCTTCGAGTCGACGCGAAAGAAAGTGGTGCTTATTAGGTCTCGATATCAAAAGTACCAGGCAATTATGAAGAAGGAATGTGCAGCCTATGCTTACTGGTTTGCCTATGGCAGTTTCTTTGGTCTCTTGCTAGTAGCCTACGGTGACACATGAGTGAACGGGGTTATTCCCGCCATTAGCCTTCTGTGACTTAGTCCATAGGTGGAGAAAAGAAATATAAAGAGAATATGAAAACCACATCTCTTTAGGTTCGTTTTAAAAGCGTTCTTCAACATGCGTTAGGAAGCCATAGCTGGCACGTTCGGCATGAGGCTGCTCCTTTTTCAGGGAGCTATTGTTGTGTCGATATTCTTGGTATGGAAGGACAAATTCCTCTTCCACTTAATTAACCGCCCAAACTCAAGAATTGCAAGATTCTAGATAAGTAACAAAGATCACGACTTAAATTTTCAGTTTCAGATAAGGAATATATCAGGTGTCCAATAAGATTCGTAAACTTTTTGATTTACGTGAATAAATGAAGATGCCCTTTAATCAATAGAATTTATTTTAGAGAAAAGTTTCCATCTGTTTCAAGATTTTTTCCACCCCCCAAAATTCCTTTATGCCTCTGCAAAAAAATTCCTCAAGCTTTAAAGCAATGAACTTTTCAAATCTCTATTTGAATTCAGCTTTATCAAATATATTTTCATTGCAAATATTTTCTAAAGACCAAAAAATGTGGTATCCGAAGGAAACATGATGGTTATGAATTATTTTTCTTTTATAATTACGCCATCTTGAAAAGAGTGGGGTTAAATTTAGCTCGCTCATTCATAGATGGCGAGAGGCGGTCCAGGTAATATTCATTTAAATCGGCTGTCTTGAACCACCTTCGCAATAACATGGAGGTGGTTAGGATTTGTGCTTAAGTTTAGTTACGAACCATAATATCTGGTTAGCTAGAAAGTCCTGACTCACTTAAGAAGCGGAAAGAAAACAACAAAATTTCATGTCGCAAACCTACATTTATTCTTAAATATTAGGTTCATCATCACTAAGATCTTCTTTCAGCTATCATCCAGCATCCGAATCTGTTCGGGGTACTAATAAGCTTGCTTTGAATCACAAACCGGGAAACAACTTTCTTCACTCAATCAAAAGTGTTGAATCGCTGGTCGCGGAGGAAGTATGCCATTTAGCTGCGTATGCTATTTTCATCGGGGATGAATGGTGGAAGTGGAAGAATCTCCACACCGTCCATCTGTTTGAACTTCTTTCTAGTCAACCTAGCAGTGGGTGGCCTCGCAACTATCTAGAAACAAGCTCGAAATACACTAAACCTTAAATATTGCACCAGAAAGAGATTATGAACTTCTTTTCAAACCAATTCTTTTGTGGAGCGGATGCCGGTTGTTTACATCGTGGAAGCAAATTCCTCTCCTTATCATGCTTAACCAAGTACACCCACTTCTCATCTGATGTGATAATTATCCTCTAGAATCGGTCGTCCATTGAGTTATTAACAAGTTGGCTGCCAAGCTCTATTCTACCGGCAGCATTTGCTTCGGTGAGTTCAAATGGATCCAATCGTGGCTTTTTGTGATCATAATCCATTTGATTCAGTCGGTTCAGTACAGTCGGATAGAATGACACTCCAACAACTTTCGCACGATCAAGACTGCTTGCACAGGTTCATCTTTTAATGATCCCACTAAAACCTTACTGTCAAAGCTTGAACAGCCGGCCAGAACATAGTTAATCGTCAAGGGTGAGATCCCCGGAGTCGAAACGTCTGCACCACTTCGAGACCTTCGCCTGAATGTGCCTTCTCCTTCATCATCGCAAACCTCCTCCATAATAACTCTTGTGGAATGTTTTCACTTGAAACAATAGCGAATCCAAACTCTTATTCCACTTTCTTCCAAACTTATTTCTGTTAGTTGCGGCTTTACACAAAGAGAAATAAACTGCGAGGGAGCAACAAAAATGATCAGCGTACGGAGGAAGGTAGTCGAATGAGTAAGGTTAACCTAACCTAATATAGTCAAATAAGTAAAGCTAAGCTAACCTAATGTAATCACATGAGTAAAACTATAGTCAAATGAGCAAAGCTAACCTAACGTAATATAGGTGTTGGGCACCATATAATTTTGCTGTTTTCTTTCCGCTTCCTAAGTGAGCCAGGAGCATCTGGCCAACCATATATTTTGTGCGTATTTGATTATGATTTTTAGCTTGGTTATAGTGCAAATTTTAATAAAACAAGCTTTGCATAAAATAAAATAATACTAAGAATTTTATAAAACTTAGATCACACCGCAAAAATAGGTGAGAACGATTTGCCTCTTCCATGATAAGAGCCAAGCTCTAAATCTGTATATTTACCGAGAATTCCTTTGATGTAGGAGACCCCGAGGAAGACCAAATAGGTAATATTTATATTATTACGATAGTAGTAACATTTTCCAAAGCATTCGATGAAGAAACATTGATCGACATTTCTCGCGGGTCATCCACTCATTAGCTACTCTTTAATTTTTGTTTTCCGCTACTTTAAGTGTTTTCTTCAGAAGAGATCCCTAGATCCCCTTTCATGGAACCTCAAAGCTACTGCCATATTCCAGAGGCTCAAGGACAAGCTAGCGTCCACCCCGATTTTGAGGCTCTCTGACCACTCCAAACCCTTCAACATCCGGACGGATGCGAGTGACGAAGGAATTGGATGCGTGCTGCTCCAATACTCCGATGAAGGTAAAAGCCACCCTGTGTCTAACGAGAGCCAAAAGCTACTGCCCCGTACTTAATTACTCGGTAATAGAACGGGAAGCTTTAGCTATAGTATGGAGTATTACCAAGTTTAGCATGTATTTAATAGGAAAAGAGTTTATTGTCGAGACAGACCATCGCCCTTTGTTTTACCTCCGAAATACTAAGAGCAAGAACGGACGTATAATGCGATGGTTTTTGATACTCTTAATAATATCAGTTCGAAGTTTAGTATATATGTGGCACCGAAAATTGTATAGCTGATAATCTTAGCTGGAATCCATTAGTCGACAATGCTGGCTAATCTACTAATTTATAGATCGGAGGTAAGCCCGTCTGCTAATCATGTATATATTATATTTTTAAGAACTCTGCACATATATCTATGGTCCCTGTAGATACTTATTTAATATAGTATTTTTTATGGTTTTTTTCTACTACCCTTTTAAACAAAGTTCTAAGTTAGTTCCTTAAGTTAAATGTAGTTTTTTGTGTCTACCCATTTACATTATTTTTTGCTCAGATCAATATCATACCTCTTTGTAAGCCTGTCGAATACAGGTCAGGTCTCCCCTTTTTATCATTCTGACGCATTAATAATAATTCATCCTATCTAAATTTGCGATGTACCTTGTTCTTCCCTCTCTCTCAGTTAAGTTTCATCGTATGGAAGGGAGGGGTGTAATAGAACAACCTGTGACCCCGGCCACAAATTTATCGGAGACCACGTCCTATGGTCTCTTGCCATGCACGACGACTATTATTATTCTTATTTTGATTTGTGTAAATAAAATTATATTTTGTTGTTTCATCTTTAACTAACCTTGAAAGATACTTTCGGCCTATTCAATTAAATCTCGCCAACCATTTATGCACTCTGTCTGGTTATTAAGGATTTGAAACCCAACGCCGCAAGTGTGACCTCCTAGTCGGTCGTTAATCGCTGCGAACCATCTTTCAACGCTTTGCGTTGCAGTAGGAGATTAGTCCCCCCTCGTAAAATATAGGAGTAGTGTATGGTATAAAGTGGTTGTACCACCATAGTGTTCTTTTGTAATAATCCTGTAGGAATATGTATGCTGATGAATTCTTTAGTGACACTAAGTATGGACATTCATGACGGGGCATCTCGGATGAATAAATCTTAAGAACTTTACAGGGTGTAAATAACACAGGCAATGAATAATTTTTAAGGAATTTACAAGAACTAAATAATACGTCTGATGAAGAATTGGGAAAAATTTTAGAAGAAGTAAATAACACGTATGATGAATAATTATATATAGATAAATAACACATGTGGTGCATAACTTTCCAATGAGATAAATGACACTTTTGATGAAGTGAATCTTTTTATAATTCATGTTTAAGCAATTTTCAACGTGGGCATAAAAGAAACTTGGATTGTTTTATTGACTTTTTCATTTCCTATCCAAAAATGCACCGTTCACAGCATATAATTGGTCATATTGTGGGCGGTTATTAGAGATTCTCTTTACGAAAGGTTTACTGACTGCAGAGTAAAATAATTGTTAATTAATTATATTTATTTAATAAGAATTTACCTTATGCCTCATACAACCGTGTAATTCATGGCCTAAGTTTTATTATGCCCTATGTCATGTTTTATCCAGTTTCTAGTGGTTATGAATAGTGATATATATATATATATATATATATATATATATATATATATATATATATATATATATATATATATATATATATATATATATATATATATATATATATATATATATGAGGGGCAGTCAATAAGTATTTTATTATTTTTCAATATACCTACTCTCGACTTTTATGCACTTGCACCACTTGTTCCTGAAGCTTCGAATTCCCGACAACCAAAAATATCCCAACTGCTGTTCAATCCACTCCTGGAAGGCGAGCTGGACATCTTCATCGTCCCCAAACTGGCGTCCACGCAGTGCAGCCTTGAGCTTGTAAAATAAAAAGTAGTCGCTAGGGGCCAGTTCTGGACTGTAGGGGGGGATGGTTGAGCTCCTCGAATCCGCACTCACCCAGAACAGCTTGTGAAACTCTGTCCTTGTGGACTTTAAAGACGTTGAAGTCGATCATGGGCGTGAGGTTTATAGGTACCCAATGGGCAGAGACCTTGGTAGTTGCCAAATCGGTGTGGATGATGTTGATAACACTTCCATGTGATATTCCAAGTTCTCGCTCGATTTCTTCGACCTTTACCCGTCGATTTTCGAGGATAATCCTCTCCACACGGGCCATATTGTACTCGTTGGTCACGTCTAACGGGCGTCCTGAACGGAGGTCCTCTTTAAGGGACTCACGACCATGGCGGAACTCCCTATTCCAGCGAGCAATGGTTGCATAGGAAGGGACGGTGTCCGTGTACACTGCAACCATGCGTTCATGGATCTCTTTTGCATTCTTGCCTTCCTTGGTCAAAAGTTTTATCACTGCGCGGTGCTCCACCTTCTCTTTTGTTGAAAAATTTGTGACTGACGATCTGCGTTCAGCTACTGCTTCTTAAATACACGAGGTAGGAGTGTGCGGCTGAAGGTCCTGACTTGTCATAACTTGTCTTAACACCCCCATAAACAGCCATCCCCTTTCCTCTGTTTTACCCTACCGATTCGCAAAACTTATTGACCTCCCCTCGTATATATACGCGAGATTCACAAAATGAGATATAATGTGATTTGTAGTTAGAATTTGGCAAACATTATAAAGTAAAATTAGAAGAAAAGGGTTTAATTTGTAATCATCATTGAAAAATGGTTATCAAATGAATTTATCAATTTTAACAACTACTTTGGGGTAGCTGGTGACAGATATTAGTTTTCAGTTTTATAATTGCATTTAAAAGGGAAAAAGTGAGGATTTTAAAATTTTCTAGAAACAAAAGTGCAGTAAACTGCTGAATTTAGCCCGATCATTCACTGATGTTTGTTTTGATTTCCGCGCGAATTAACTGCCTAAAGCAAGTTTGGTTTTTATAATTTGAAAGCTTTTCGTGTAGGGAATCGCCTCGAAGTTAAAAAGAGTAGGTGTTCCTTACAAGATTGACGATCAGCGACGACATTACATGTTTCGGAAGAAAAAGAATAATCCAATGAATAACACTGGGGAACAAAGTATTTGGTAAATTGACAAAAGTACATTTTCTTACCTAATTCGAGCATACTGAATTCAAATCTGAAATCGGATTCTCTCTAAATGCTACAGATTTCTCGTAATATCAATAACTAATATTATATAATAATTTTCATTTTATCACGCCTCTCATCATGCTCTAAAAGTAATTTTGAATCATCCTTTTGCGTGATTAAGAGTAAAGCAGGTTTTTGTGGAAAAATATTTCATTGCATATGAGAAGAAACTTGAATTACACGTTAGCATTAAAAATACTGTAATCAAATAGATGCTAATTTATTAATGAGCGTACATCAGGCTGGAGGAACTCATTTAAAACCGATCGGGCAAATATTTGCATTTGTAACTCGTTTTCTTGTAAGTCTTCTCTGGCTGCTCTCTTCTAATCGTCCAGCAGTATTTCGCCATCATGTGTCTATCCCAGTGACCTTGGTAGCGCTCTTCCATCGTCTTCAAATCCTGAGGGAAGCGTTCCCCTTGTTCGTCGCTCACGGCTCCCAGATTCTCTGGGAATCCCTGGAAGTGACTATTTAGGAATTGCAGCTTCACACTCATGTTGCATCCCAGATCACAATATGCTAAAATCATATTAGTAACCAGATCCTCGTAGTTATGCGCTTTTTTGTTTCCCAAGAAGTTAAGAACAACGCCAGAAAATGAGAGCCAAACTGCCTTCTCTTTTTCATTCATGGTGTTCACGAATCTAGAATCACTCAGAAGTCTTCGGATTTGGGAACCATTAAATACTCCTGCTTTTATTCTTTCGTATGACAAAGCAGGGGACGCCGATACTATGTACTGAAAACCATCATTTTCAGTGCTCAACGTCTTAACATAGTGCTTCATCAACCCCAGTTTGAGAAGAAGTAGAGGGAAAACGATCTTTTCTCGACTTACGTTTGGCTCATCAAAAATGTTTGGCATTCCTGCTTCCAAAGTTTGCCAAACTGGCTAATCTTTTTAAAACCAGTGTTTACCACGGGCTCTACTGTCCCACATACAGATATAGCATGAAAACTGTATATTCCTTCTGCTGTTGGCCATCTTAAGGTCTACACATATGATCCAATTGTGTTCATGGCACTTAAGTAAATCCATGACTATTCTTATGTCATCGTGAGTTTCTTTCATATGGACAGAGTGACCAAGAGGAACTGCACCAAAGCATTGCCATTGTGCAAAGGACACAATTGAGGCTACGCTTGTAGCTATCCAAAAACAGTGTCAACTCAGCAGGAAAATAGGTGCCAAGTCCCAACTCGGTAAACAGACCAGGAACATCGGGGTAGTATACAAATTGTTTGTCCTCAGACAAATACTTAACAGATGTATTTTCCCTTGTTCGGTAATATGATACCCGTACCGACCTGTTAAGCATATGTATTTCACTCAACCTGGAGGCTAAAATTTCTGCAGCTTTCTTGGAGAGCGCCAAATCACGTATCAAGTCATTCAAATCCTCTTGCTTGAAACAGTGAGGAACTAATGACTGTTCAGCATCTGATGATGAATTTGCAATCTGAATCCGTTCCGTTGACGTCAATATCAGGTACATCCTTTTTATCCCAGAAGGAAGCATATCCACTTAAAATCAGAATTGTTAAAGACTCAGAATGAGGCACTGGTCGGATCGCCGATGGAATGTTGGGGTAGTCGATTTTGTGCTGATTTTTCTTGCCAATCCCTTTAGTATTACCAGACTGAAATAAAAGTCTGATACATGATCCTTTAGCTCTTGCCCAACCATGGGGATTCTAAAAGGAAGACTATTTCTCTTTCCTTTCCTCCACTCACGAAGATGTTCCATACCACTATGGCAAACAGCATGAGGGGCGCACTTCTTATCTTTATCGCTAAGAGGAACATCAAAGTGCGGATCACAAAGTTTGATATATTTAGCCTATAAGGAAGTAGCATGTAACAGCCACATATGTATGTAGTAGAAGGTGTCTGGATTATTAACGCATTATCCTCTTGACGAAGCCATAACTCAAACATGAGACCCGAAAAAAGAAACGATAATGTCAATATTTTGCACAATAGCACTTATAACTAACTTACTACTATGTACTGTGAAGTATTTTCTTTCTACAGGCACCCTCTCTCTCCGTCCGGAGGGCAGTTTTCGGGAGAACGAGAAAATAGATATTACAGAATAACTATAGCATGTAGGTAAAAATGGATTAAATAATTGAAATCAGCATGAAAAAACGAATTCAAATTGGCAGAGAAATCGAATTCACAAGAAAATGTGATTAATATTTTTCCCCTGTGTAATTTAAGAATAGAAAAAATAAACTACTTTACCAAGTCAGGTAAAACGATAGTCCTTGATCTTTTTGACCATATGTGTCGAATACTGAACGCTGCGATCCAAAAGAGAAACCTACAAAAACTTCCCTCTTTGATGGAGATTTGCTTAGAAAAGTGGAAAAAAATATCAAGAAATGATTGCAAAAGGCTAATATCAACCTATGAGATTCATTTTCGTGATGTTATTGCAAAGGTTAACCAAGAAATATTATTGTAGAGAAATGGCTACATAAAGCCACCCGGAGGGCCAGGCGGAAATATACCTTAAAGCCGGAGAAGCGAGCCCCATGAGGAGAATCGTGGAAATGGTAGCTGGCGAATAACAGTAACTGACTACCCTATTTTATCTCCCCGCCGCTTAGGTAGTTGGAGCAACCATCTGTGTTAAGGCAACCACCTAAGGCCCTTAAACGACGCTCGAACGATCCAATTACCTACAAGATCCATAAATCCGCGGTTATGTCACAAAAAAGCGGTGCTAGTCAAAAGACACGCGAAGGAGTGTGGCGGTTTAGGGGTTCACTAATTAACAAGCTGACTTGATCACCTCAGTGCCAACCTCTGCACTTCTCACTCTCACCACATGCGAACTTACCCTTCGCGCTCCCTTCTGTGGCCTTGCCCCTTTCCCCTTAGATGGGGCAGTGGTCCGCCTATAAATAAGCCCGGAAAGAAAGAGATGAGATTAGAGTTCGGTAAGAAAGTCGAAGGTTCAGTTCCTGAAGATCGATCATTCAGCCAAACAAGACGATAGGATCAGATTGAGAAAATCGATCCCTCCTCCCCAGGCCGAATTAACATAAATCGTCAAGTTTTGTATCGGTGCCATACCGAAGAACCCATAACAGACTTAAAAGAAGTCTGACTGGATAAAAGTAAAGCCGTTCACACTCGAGTGACTCACATCTCAAGCTCCGTAAGAGTGAGAGGAGAAGAACCCAGCCCCAACGAGGTTCCTGTCTTTAATTACGGTAAAAATCCCACCGAATACCCCAAAATATAGTTGGGCACTCTACGTTAAAGAATAAGACACCAAGAGGCTTCAAGATTATTCAGAAGAGGACTCTTAGAGCGAAGAGCACTGTAACTCTCTCCGTCTTCTTAACTCAACCAAAGGCCAATTTGCAATAAGAAGTGACCTCGCCCACCCTCTCTTCAGCCATCCCATATCTACGAAATTCTATCATCGGCACTCTAAATCCCCGAAGTGCAAGATAAACCCTCCAACGACCTCCGGCAATCCCAGATCTCGTCTGTCATGTGAGTTAGCAAGAACATTTATATTCATATTGCGATAGTATGAAGTTAGTACGTTTCACGATTTAATAGAAGTAAAAACAATTGTGCCTGAACCCCTGTCATATTTGTTTGTAGAAGAGAGCTATTTATTTTGGTGTTTAACGCTAATCTAAAAGGGTCACGATAAAAATACTAATTGGCAATTGGAGTGTTTACCGGGAGCCTATTTGTTTTCTTTTGTCATTGAAGATATTGTAATAGGCCTAATTGCCCACCGGGATAATCTAGGTTAGCTTAGGATGAGGATATAAATGTAATATCCTTTTGGTTTTGTAGTTAAGTGTTAAATTTAATATATATGTTTATTTTGGGATAATTCCTGTGTGTTTCTTCATATCCTTACGTGTTGAAGTGGCTCTTCCTTAAAACAACAAAATTCGCACTCTTTGATCAAAGCCTACTTCATCAAAGAAGTACATCACGACCACATGGTATCCTGCGACAATTATTGTTTGAATACTTTTGTCACCTGGTAATTTTTTATAAATCATTGTAGTTATATATAAAGAAAACCTTTCTCTTATGTATTTTATCTTTTAAATATATGTTTACTGACTTTCTCGTTAGTTTTATAACCAGTAAAAAGCACAAAATATTTCAAATATATTGAGAATTAGTGTAAATAATTGTGTCACCTGACTATATCTCAGAGAAATGGCAAATGTAAGGAAAGTTAAACAATGAATCAAAGCAAAGTTTAAGAGCAATGTTATCACAGGAAAGTTTCTCAAGTCTAGAGGCGAACGCACAAGATTCGAATATGGTAACAAAGGATCAATCACTGGTTGTATGGGCGAATTATAAGGAAGACAGTGCAAATCCCTGCGAACTTTCGTGGAGCTGCAAATTTATTGGCTCAGAAATAAAAGCACAATGTAATTTGCCGGATAGTAGAGTATTTGTTAATTTCTTGTTAAAAGACGGCTATCAAACTGCATACGAGAATTAACAAGCTGTCTACTGAAAGCATTTTCTTGCGAAACCAAGTAGAGTTTGCTTGTCTTCTATTTTGTGTACATTGGACATAACAAGTTCGGAAGTATAGATTAGTAGAGCAAACGTAAGAAAGTATAGTGGTGGAAGGGTTTAGAAAAAGATAGTAAAAGGTAAGTTAAGTATAAGTTTGAAGGGTTTCTGTTCCCTGGTGGAAGGTAAACTCCAGCAAAACTAGACTGTATAGTGAAATAGTACGTGAGAGTAGGGTTGAATAGATCCCTGGTCAAAGGGTAGATCTGGCAATATTAATCTTGTGTTGTGTTGATTTTGTGGTCAAAATAGGTTGGCATTCAAGTCTTTGTAGCAATTAGTACATCTCCTCACTATGGTTAGTAAAATTTAGGTGGAAAGGTGTCGTAAATTGGGTTCTCATAATCGGTGACAGTGTTACAAGTGAGGGTTGATGGTTCTGTTCGGGTAAGTTCTTCTTCAATTTTTCGGCGTTTGATAACACGCTCGAAAGGGAGCATAGATGTTATGGCAAAGAGTATTTTATTATCAGTCCAGTTATGCTCCTTAAAGGAAGGACGGAGTTGTCTTCCCCTTTCCGGATCTCTTCTTACAGCACTCTGCGTCCGTAAGAATAATATAAGTGTCGGTTGAAAAATTGGAAAAGGTCGCAGAAGAAAGTCTGCTTTACCAGATATTAAAATATGTCAGCCTCGTAGTTCCATTTGTATTCTTCTGACCTAAGGCCATCAACAATATTTTCAGGGCCTGCGGTGCCAGGAAACTGGTTCCCTTCTGCAGCATAACTCCGAGGTTTAACATCCTCGAGTAGTACATGTACCTGTTAGCTCGATAATTTGGAGACGAGGACCTACGCAATCGACGTGACTGCGCGGCCTTTTGGGGGCAGAGCGAATGATCCACCTTCTTAGTCCTCAGAGCAGCGGTTTCATTTCGCTTGACTTCTGCTTTTGCTGGTGTAGTTGGGTGTGTCTGTGAGTCCGTTTTTGCCTTTTGACGGGTAACTATAGCTCGCACTCGAGGATCCCGTGACAGGGCATGTCGTGGAACACCACTTTATACTATATACTAGTACTATATTATGTGGGGTGGGGGACTTAATCACCCACTGCAAAGCAAACCGTTAAATGAATGTTCACAGGGATTAACGACCGACTAGGAGATCAAGCTTGAGGTGTTGGGTTTCAAATCCTTAATAATCAGATAGAGAGCATAATTGCTTAGCGAGATTTACTTAAATATCGTTCAAGGTTAGTTAGAGATGAAACAACTAATATATAATTTAATTTACAAAGATCAAAATAAGAATAATAATAATAGGAAAAGGGAATTATTTAAAATGAAATAGTCTTTTGATTTTTATTATGAGAAGGGATTCCCAAATAGAATTAAATGATTAATGTTACTAGGCTCAGATCAAAAGGGGGAACTTGACAATAATAATAATAGAGGAGATTTCAGTTTTGCGGGTCGGTGACTTCGAGGAAGGTCCTTCCTGCGATGAGGCGAGGGGGGAACGATCCAATGAGGCAGGTGGGCTACGATTCGAACCAACCTTCTGATGAAGCTAGCCAATCTTCAAAGATGACTTTCGACGGGAAATGTGAGACTACTCGTAATTCCACTGTAAGAGGAAACTTCTTTCCCTTAAAGGTAATCGATGGAGATTTTCTTCGGTTCGATTAAACGAAAGGAGACTGTTGCGCAAATTCAAAGGCTTGCAGTTCACAGAAGCTACCAGTTGACCTTGGCAGAATCATGGTGGAGAAAGTTTTGCTCTCTGACGAACGCTCACCGGACTTACTTAACCTTGAAACGATGGGAACAGCCTTGAGGTGGTGCGGACTGGACTCACTCGAGCTACAGTGAAACCCGAGTATTTGTATGGCCAATTCTGAGGGGGAAGGGGGAATTTGGAGAAAGGAGTCACAAGCTCCAGAAATCTTAATCCGGAAGCGGAGTCGATTCATCATTTAGCAACAAGGTGCGAGAGACAGCAACTCTTCCTCACCTCGGCCCCTGGTGGTGGGAGGCTTGGGACGAGTTAGCAGGATTAGAGAATATTTCCCCAATGCGCTAAGGAGTACAACATTTGTGAATGTTCGAACAGGAAATTACGTTATCCTTGACGGGATACCATCGCGCATGGTCTCCAATAAAGTGGTGAGGGGGTAGACGTTATTTTTTTACAGGGCATTACTTGTGGTCCAGCTTTTTTGCCACTCTTCTCGGTCTGCCGTTGGAGATTAACACGAAGAACCTCGTGTGACGGAGGGTTTCCCTGGAACCACATTTTTTCCATACAGTTATTCCCGAGTATGGTATTCTGTTCCTTCTCGAAGGGGAAAGGCTTGGTCAAGTTAGTAATATGTGCATAATATATGCAACACATTATTTTCGTCGATTTTTCGTTTTCAATTTGCCATAAGGTAGGTGCAGTGGCAACACTACTCTCTGCGACCGTTGCCTTAGCAACCTTGCTTAGGAGGCCTTAGCCTTTCTTTCCTACTCTTTTCTGCCTTTGTTCTTGTTTTCTGTATTTTCTCCTTCTTTATTGGGCAGGTCATTGCCATGTTTCTGTGTGGGCTACCACAATTGAGGCATTTCTGGAACGAACTTTAACATTGTTGCCAGGAATGGTCTTGGCAGGCGCACACAGAACATTCTGTGAGTGTAGAGTTGGGGTAAGTGACAGTGGTGTGTTCGTTCTAACTGTAGTACCCGAAGCACATTTGAAGGTCAACGAACTACTCACGCTCATTCTGCTCGGGGCAGATGCGGGCATTAAAGAATAAAAGGCCGTTTCCTTTGCATTAATCGACATTGTGGTTTCGGCGAATACAACTTTAAAAACGTGGGTGTAGGCTTTGAATTTGATTACTTCGGCTACTTTTGCCCACTTATGATTCCGAAGAATCTCATCCGTGATTTGCTCAATCTAGTGTCATCCAACCCAGTGGGCGAGGCGTCAACAGATAACACTTTTATGTGTGCGTATTTGTGGCGGTGTCTGAGGTATGAGATCAATTTTTCGAAGGGTGTCTGAGGCACGCGTGAAGGAGAGGGCTTCGATGTCCGCCTCGCTCGCACAGATTTATCGAGTATAGTGTTGCGTAGCTCTTCTCTTAGCACGGAAAGGCGGACAGATTGGCTTCTTGAATTCAAGGTTTGCGTTCTTCCACATTCACGTGTGTGAGTTTTCCTCTCTAAAGCTGTAATATTTAAATGAAAATTTTTCAGTCGTACATAGGAGAAATGCAGGGAGAATGGTAAAGGGGCCAAGGGAAATGTTATCTCCCCTATCCAGTTGGAATGTTCCTGAGAACGCAGTTTGCTCGGGCCAAATTTCCCGCATTATTGAAAAAAATTCTTCTTTGGGCAATGATAATGCCATCTTTGTGGCTTTTATGATACGCTATAACCGGGTTAATTTTCACCCGGTCGTATCAGTAATCGGCATCGTCACCTTGAAAAAAACATTTTCTTAATGGAAACAAACAGAAGGCTTCATCCCATGAGCGAAAGGTTTTCGCAGGCTTCTAAAAACTCTTAACATGAGAACATAAGAAAAGAAGGAGACTGCAAAAGACCATTCATGGCCTACACTTGGCAGCTTCTTAAATTAAAAGACATTTAAATGCAAATTAATGTTTAGGTTTTAAGTATACTAGGAAGATAATACTCAATACTTTTATATTCCCTTAAGTATGAGTTCAAAAGTTTGAACCACACGATCAACGGTGATTATTTAATCCAGTTGTTTTTTATTCGCTTTATTTCTTTTTGACGCGTGGTCATATTTCAGATTCTAGTTCATTTATCCTTAAATTATTTGGACAATAGTTTTCAGCTATTTGTTGAAATTATTGATTTATTCGATTATAGTTGTTGTTACTTAGATTATTGTCCTACGATTTAATTATGCCTTGCTTGAATTATCATCCTAACTTACCTAAGGTTTAAGTTTATAACTAAACGGCTTTAAAAGGCCAATTAATAATCGCCATTATATTATTATTTTTTCAACAAAAGGACAGGTTTTTAAAGGAAGGTAAAATAATTCTTAATATACAAAACACATTTTTTAAACACAACGGATTGCATAATTATTAAAAAGCTCTGTCATCTTTTAACTTAGCAGTGGATACCTTTCTTGAAGATTCATTTGGGTTCGATGAATTGTATGATTTATCATTTTCCACCTCCGCATACATGAGAAACTCTTGCACTTAATCAATCTTAAAATGATTTAAATAAATAGAACTTAAATGTTGCTCTGTCTGGTAAAATTGCAGGCTGAACGAGAACTTCCCAAAATAACGCAATAATAACTTAGTGAGTCAAACATCAAGTTTGTGCGCGCATTCTCGTGAAGAAAGAAACTTCTCTTTTGATTAGCGAATAAAAGACGCCTTTGATCAATAGCTTAATTTAAACGCTGTCATTGGTGAAAATATATGTAGTCATGAAGGGAAGTTTTGGTTATTTTGGAAGCGATCATAAGGAATAATTCTTTGACTGCGGTTGTCGCTTGGATTTTTTTTATCTATACTCGTGTAGCGGTACCGTCAAATCTTTTGAAATTTGGACTGAATTTCAATTCAAATGAGGTTTATTGTTTAGATACACCACTCTGTTGTGCGTAACCTGATTTTCTATAAGCACTGATATGTTCTGAAGTGGCTATTTTCTCTTTGGCTGGTCTTGTTGAAGGTTAGTTGAGGTAAAGGAAGAAGAAGTGATCTACGTGGCCTGGAGATAAAGTGGCCATTTGTTCATTGGACAATTTTTCAACATTCTTCAAATACTATTCTTCCATATTTTTCCATAACAAATCCCTAAACTACATACACATATGCACAGCTACACACACCTACAAACTCTGGTCCCGCGATTTCCTCTCAAATTACGCCCTCGGGTGAAATGACGGAAAGATGAGGGAGACTCTGCTTATAGACATGAAGACCTTGCCTGGCCAGCCAAAACCTTGCAGGAGTAATTCCTTTGAACAAATGTATGGAAAGCTTAACATTTCCCTCGTACGGTTAATTGACTTACCCAATGGCTATGCAGCTATCTCTGCGAAGGAGGGGGATATCGAAGCCCTCACCTCCCATCGTGCCACAGATAGCTTACAAAAGATAGACCTGAAACCACAAACACCGCCACAAATACGATCACACATGGATGTAATCTGCCACTGCCTCAACGCTTAGGATGGAGATCATTCTATCGACCAGATAACAGACGAGATTCTTTGGATCATAAGTGGGCAAAAGTGGCCGAAGTTAATAAATTCAAAGACCAGAGCCACGTGTTTAAAGTTGTAATCATCGAGACCACAATGATAATCAAAGCGAACGAAAACGTCCTCTTCTTCCTCCTCTTTAATCTCCGCATCTGTCCCGAGCAGATTGATACTGAAGAGTTCGTTGACCTGCAAATGTGCTTCAAATGCGCCAGGTACAACGAACACACCACCACCAGTTGCCCCTCGTACGGGTAATTGGCTTAACTAATGGCTACGTCGCTATCTGTGTGAAAGAGGGGGACATCGAAACCCTCATCTCCCAGCATGACACAGGTAGCTTACAAAAGATAGACCTGAAACCACAAACACCGCAACAAATACGATCACACAGGAATGTAATCTGCACCGCCTCAACGCTTAGGATGGAGATTACTTTACCGACCAGATAACGGATGAGATTCTTCGGAATCACAAGTGGCAAAAGTGGCAGAAGTTATTAAATTCAAAGATAACACCCACGTGTTTAAAGTTCTCTTTACCGAGACCACAATGGCAATCAAAGCTGAAGAAATTGCCTCCTCTTCTTTAATCTCCGCATCTGTCCTGAGAAGATTGATACTGAAGAGTTCGTTTACCTTCAAATGTGCTTCAAGTGCTACAGGTACAACGAACACACCACTGCCAGTTGCCCTAACTCTAGATTTACCATATGCTTTGTGTGCACCGGCCAAGACCATTCCTGGCGCCAATGTGAAAGTTCGTTCCAGAAATGCCGCAATTGTGGTGGGCCACACAAAGCCATGGTGATGATATGCCTTATAAAGAAGGAACAAATAAAAATTAACAAGGACAAGGGCAAAAAAGAGGAAGAAAGGAGAGTAAATGACGCCTATGCGAAGGTTGACAAGGCAAAGATCACATAGAGTAGAGTGGCCACAGCACCTACTTACCTGCAAAGAGAAAACAAAATATCAACAAAAATAATGTTTTGCATATATTATGCACATACTCGTATATTATTGCAAATTTGACCAAGCCTGGCACATTCGCAAAGAAACTAAACACCATGCTCGTGAATCACGGCATGGAAAAAAATGGTGGTTCTCGGAAAACCATCAGTCGGACGAGGTACTAAGAGTTAACATGCAACCTCAAAGCGTGAAACGCTGCCAGAAAGCACAAACCGACATATACACACAAGTACTCCAATAGAATCACAGGTTTAGTGGACGGGAGCCGCTGCCTTGAGGCCTAAGAAGATGGAGCATTCACACCGCCCCCAAAAGGCCTCGCGGTGACGTCGACCGATTAGTTCCTCGTCTTCAAAGAATCGGGCTCCGAGGTGCATGTGCTACTCGAACGGACCCATAGGATATTGTCGATGGCCTTAGAGCTGGAAAATACAAATGGGACTACGAGGCTGACATACCCGAATATCGGGTCAAGCAGGCTCTCTTTCGTGACCTTGTAAAGTTCTCGAAAGACACTTTTGTTGTTTTCTAGAACGCAGAATTGCGTAAAACGAGATCCGGCAAGGGAAAGACGCTTTCTTACTCCCCCTAGGGAGCCAAAGTTGACAGAGAATAAACACTTTTCGCCATAAGACCTACGTTACATTGAGAGCCTTGTGTCAAAAGCTAGCCGTAACATTAAAGAAAACTTTACCTGAACAAAAACATTAACATTAACATGTAATACTTTTTACCGATCAATGCAATCCAAATAACAACATTTTACCGAAATTTGACTTACCATGGTAACGAGATTTTTCTATTTGCTACAAAGGCTTGAATTCCTACATATTTTGACAAAAAACAACAACACGAGATTAACACCGCCAGACTTACCTTTAAACTAGGGATCTTTAAATCCCTGCCTCAACTCTGCTATTGTACTCTACTGTCTAATTTTTGCTGGAGATACCCTTAGAGGAAAGAACAAAAACCTTAAACTCATACTAAACTTATCTTTACTATCGTTTTAAAAACCCTTCACTTCTATACTTACTCACCTTTGCTCTACTAATCTATACCTTCTATCTTGATTATGTCCAATGTCCAATAATTCCTTTCACATTCCACCAAATGCAAAGCAAAGCATTTTGCTGTCGGAGACTAAATATAGGAGTAGCAATGGGTTTTTTTTGCGATTAACCCATTGTTAGGGCGCTTAATATGTGGTAAAGAATTCACTTTTCATTTGTAAAATTTGTCAAGAAATGACTCCCTGGCATTTTTAACCAATAAAGGTAGTATATTTACAGGTTGTAAACGTTGTCCTTCCGGCAAATTTGTAGCATCAGACAATATTGTTGCTTAAAAAAGGCATAAGCTTTATTAAATTTATTTAATAGTTTGTATCAAATCTAAAAAAAATATTTTAACAGCTCAAAATAGCATTCTTAATTATTTTTAAACGCGAATAATACCTTGATATCTTAATACTTTACAACTTAGATTAAAATTGTATATAATTTCATTAATCTTTTCATAGTGGAAGAAAAAATAGTTAAAGGTAGTACAATCACTTTGTTGGCAGAGGGTTGTTGAGGCATTGGTCATCGCTCTTTAGTTTTTTATGAGAAGCCATTATGATTTTAAGAGTTCCTTGGCTTCAGTACGCTTTAATCCAACACGTTAGTCTTCTTTGAGTCCAGGGAGAAACATAACGCTATCCATATATCTTTAGGCCCATTACGACTCGATACGTCTACATCCGCGAATGTAGTTAAACTCTTTGCAAAATCTGTTTACCAAATTAGATAGAGAAAGATTTGATATCTCTCGTGCCTTTGAGGACACGCAAAGAGAGCATTTTCGGCATACTGCGTCAGTTAATGACGTGACCTTAAATTACATTTTAAAAGAATGACTTTAAGACTCACACAAACTAGATCCAGAGAAGGGCCTTAGTTCGAGCCATCTTGCACATCACTTCAAGGATTGAAGTTAAATTCTTGTTAGGGAAAACTTTTTTCTTTCGTGTCCAAATTCATTATTCTTAAAATTGTAGTATTAAAAAGTTCCACTAAGTCTGATATAAGATTACAATCCTTAAATTTTAACCAAACAAATATCTGGCATTTGCATGGAAAGTTTCAAACTTTCTAAGAACTAAAAAAAATGTGGGAAAGGATTTTCTGTTTTTCAAAATAGATTCGTGTAGCATTAGGTGATTTTTTGTTTTCTTTCTGGTCTCTAAAGGATTTAGGATAAATCCTCTGAACTTAAGTTCGAGCGCTCATTTGAATAGTGGTGGTCTTATGTAAAAAGTACTAATCGTAATTCAGAAATATTTCTTACAAATTGTTTAAACTAATATCATTGAGTATTTATTCCTTATGATTCTTTATTAATATCACAAAACACTATTTAACAAATACAACCTGGGAGGAAATTAACACTAGACTATTATAGTTTTCCATATAATAAAATTAATAGAACTAATCACACATTGCATTTTGTTTTATTATGTTGGTATCATAATTTGAAGTTGAAATATATTAAAGTTTAGAGTCCAAATCCATTTTATTAATAAATACAGACAAATGATGCGCTCAGTCAATATTTACAATAATATCCCTTCTTCTTTAGGACTGCTGCAAAACGATTTGGTAAGCTGAACACCAAATTTGTGATGAATATATTGACTGTTATTGCTACATTTTTAGTTTAATAAGCAGCCGCAAATGCTAACACTTAGATAACTTTTGTATCTCCCATCAATTCCAGCATTCACCACAAATTCTCTGTTGGGTCCAAATCTGGCAAATTCAAGGGCCAAGGTTTAAAAAGTTGGATGTTAAGTTCAGCCAAGAATTGAGTTAGTATTATCCTATGCGTCAAGTTGCGCCATTATGTTGAAAATACAGTTATTATCGCTGGATTGGTCCTGAATCTCAGGGAAAAGGGGATGATGAAGCACTTTTTTGTACCATTTTCATTTCATTAGAATATTCTAGGGCAAAATCGTTAGTGCTCTAGTTACTTTAGATAAGAAACAGCCACAGACATGGAAACTGTCCGAATTTTCCAAGTAGGCACGACACCAAACTCCAAAAAGCATTCGGCTTTTTTCTTCGAAACAATGGATCATCGAGATGCTTCAAACAGGCCGAAGGGAGCCTCATCAGACAATATCTATTCTTTATATTACCTAAAGCGTGGAGCCTATCTATAAGGTTATTTTTGGTGAGATGTGGCTTCTTCACAGCCCTTCTCGACTTGACACCTTTGTCGAAATCTCTCCGCCTCACTGTGCGCGCTGAAGCGTTTACACATGCTTCTATAGCATCGTGAGCAAGTTTGGCACTGAAACAAACCCCATCCTTTTGCAGGAACCTTATCATGAGGTGATTTTGGAGTCCATTTAAAGCACTTGAGAGTCCAAATAATTGTTCACAGGAGAATAACTAAGCTTTTTTTAAACTCATTAAGGATTCTAAATATGGTGCTCTTTGATGCAATACCATTACCAAAAGACTTCCTTAAATTTCAGTTCACTTCAGTGCAGAGCAATGATGGCTGAACTCTTCTTCTTTTGAAAGAATGATTTCTAAAATTGATAAAGATTTAAACATTTATTTTAACCAAAAATTATTATAAACTAGATTATAATTACACATCATTCACCTCCTACAGAAACATGACAGGAAGACCATTTTGATTCAGCGAAGTAATTCCGTTCTATCTTATTTTTTTAAATGCTGAAACTTTAAAAAACTTTCAATAATTTAAATATTTTAATAATTATTTCTATCACATAAATTTTTAAAAGGACTGAAAAAAACAAAGCAATATAATCGTCTCAAAACCTAGCCAAACACATTCGTCTCATCCTTCCTCCTCCCTCTCTTGCACACACATCATATGACTTTTGGATCCTGAAAACTTGCGAAACGGGTTTTCATATCCATGCTACAGGTTCACGAAACGGGTGACCCTCCCTCGGGCCAGGAGTAGATCATTGGGGAGGAGGGGGAACAAAACACATTACTACCGCTTCATCTGTCCTTATTTCATCCAACTAGGGCCAGTTGCCTTTGGTCTTCGCAGTGATTGGCATGTTGATATATATGTGAATTTCATTTTCCAGTCGGAGGTCGTCGTCTAAGATTGACAAAGAAGAAGAAGTGAAGTTAGATAACTAATTAAAAATCTCTTTAGATTTATATATTGTCGTCATTTTGGGGAAAAATGTGGTATGGCATTTTATATTTCCCAAATTATTTAATAAAAGAATGAGAGGGGAAAAGGACAAAAGAAGTAATATGGTGGATAATGAAAGATCGAAACCAATAAAGCCACCAACAATTGAAAGTAAAAGCTCTTCGACCCAATCCAATGTGGAGGTGTGGTGTAATGTAAACCTACCACTCTTAACCTTTCATACGCAAGAAGTAACTCGCTTTATGGTGGAGTTTAGGGAGGTTTAGGACAATGGCGCACTCTCGCTGTTCAAAAAGCTGCGAAGAGTTTCTGTTTTATACAACCTCAGGGAAAATGCAAAATTATTGCATAAAAATGTTGAGTTGAGAAATGGTGATAAATAAACCGTACTAAATAAAACTGACGACCTTTTATGACTTGGGAGATGCCCGGTCAACCGGCGAACTTGCTAATAATTAATCAGTATGAATTTTTTTCACATTTAAAACTTAAATTTTTTTAAACTCTCCCTCTCCTTTCTTAAATAAGATTTAAGATCTTTCACGGCATCAGGGCAAAGCTAGAAATATATAAATGATAAATATAAAAAGAGGCAGAGCATTGTTCCTTTTCTTTTGAAATATCAAGGTGATTTACATTCCTAGTCCCCTCGGCTTATCTAGAGAGAAAAAGGTATGGTGCTAGTTTTCTAGGGTGTAATTTATGAAAAAAAAGTCAATTTGTTTTTTACTTCAATTTTGATACTTCGATGTGACTTGAGTCAAATGTTCTTTTAAGAAGATTCGTCAATGTGAAGGAAATGCAAGAAACTTTATTGCCTGATTCCACATGATTAAATCCAATAAATTAGTCTATTAGATGAAATATAAAAGTAAATGACTTGAAATTGGAACGAATAAAGTCGCTTTTAGAGTTTTTATTGCTAAAAGCTATATACCTCTTCTTACAATTGAAGATAAAGGATGAAAAATTATTCATACCTGATAAAAACAATGTTGGGAACTGTTGTTCTTCCCCTTTGCAAAGCCAGACCCTTTAGATTATATTGTGTGTAATCAAATATTAACCAAGTTCTAAACGACACATGTACTGCGATTAATTTTCCTTACCCCCCAAATATAAAGTAATTCCCCTATACCTAATTAAGTCATTTATCATTATTTCCAACTCTGTCTCTATGAGGAACGAAAGAAATGGATCAGATGAAATGAAGGATTATAGCAATTGTGCAAAGAGATTCATATCAAAAGAAAAGATCAAAAAGTGTTCCGCTTAGATACCCAAATAAATTATTGATAATTCCCCGTTTTTTGTTAGGATAGCGACAGAGATAAGTATTCCGTTACCGTATTGAATGGATCTTCCAAGATCCGCTAAAAATGGGGTTGAATGAAACTTGATCTTACCCTGGTAGTTACTAGGGCGTCCCCTAGGGTGCTATAAAAAGCGGACGGTATCATTCTTTGCTTTTCAACCACCGCACCATGTTATGGTTATATAGCACATAAATGTAAAATGAGAAACAATAAGTAGGAATGTTAAAATTGGGATGCAATATGTTCAATTGTTGTTCGAGGAAGCGAGAACTTAAATTAATCTAAGTTGTATTACGAAAAGTTTGGACGCTTTTTAATATAATAAAATGTGTTGGGTGAGTGTTTTACAAAGCGGACACATACCTACATTGGAAAACGCACGAACTCCATTGGAAAACTGTGTCAATATTCTTGTCAAACGTTTAAGTATTCATTAGTTTTATTTATTTAATTTAGTTTTGAATATTATTTTATGATACCAGCTACTTTGCTACAAACCAATTTTTAATTTGATATTAGATTTATTTAGTTTAAACATAAACACTTTGCAAAAAACGCCGCAATTAATAAAAAAATATGAACGTAGAACACCAGTTCTCCTAACCACTCTCATTCGGTTGATCTAGACCTTTAGTTTCCACTTCTCGTTCAATTATCCCCCTTTGCTCTTTTCTTTAATCATTTCGATCAATGAAATATGGTTCAGTTGAGTGTACCAAAGAAGCTTTGGTAGGATTTGAATCCACTACTGACTTCTTAAGGGAACGCTTTAGAGACAGATTATTTAAAGTGAAGAAGCCGTTTCTATGATGTTTAGTCAATATCTGCAATGATGATTTTCCCTTTTCTCCATTAAGTCAATGATTGCCCATAAATCGCGAATTTTGAATAGGAATTACTGTTCAATATATCCTACAATATACATTCTGAGGCATTAAATACGTAATCTGGAGATTAGTTGGGTCGAATATCGTTCGAACAGGCTGTTAACTGCCGTCACACATTTGAATAATGCATAAGGTCCATTAAGAATCTAAACAAGATGTGCTGTTGTTACAACGATAATTGACTTCTTTAAACGAAGATTAAAGGAAAGAAGTAACCTTAATTTGGGATGAATTGTACTGTTATTGAGGCATTTAATATTTGTTTCTATTATTGGTAATGGAATTAATGTGTAGTGAAAAAAATCAGGGACAACAAATCAACGAAGAGGTTAGAAAAATGAACAAATAATTAAAACTAAATGAATAGGATGCTCTGAAAAATGATCTTTGATAAAATTCCCTAAAATTAAGAGCAGTAAGATGTTTATTGTATATTTTTACACACCTTCATAATTAACAACTGCAAGATTCAATGATTGATTGTTGTGTATCTTTAGAAGTTTACTAAGTGTTTTTCATCAATATACTCTTTATATTCAAATTTAAATTGGTTCAAAATTTTGGCTACATTTTTTGAAAGAATCAAATTATAGATAAATGTCAAATAAAAACTGAATCTGACCAATTCTCCCATATTTTCATTATATTAAAACGTCCTTTGGCTCTTTCAAGGGAGACAAATTGTATTTTACCTCCCCTAATTAGCGAAGACAAAAGGTTCCAAAATTTGTCACAGTCACAAAGTAGACAAAAATAAAATGGGCTCGATTTTTTTTCTGAAAACAGCGGTTTTGAAGGTCTGGAGGAGATTAAGAATATCCTTATTGAATTTAGGCCAGAGTTAAGTGGTATGAATTTGTTTGGAAGTTTAATTAATATTAATATTATTTTACCTCTGGCCTAAAGATATTTTTCGGATAGTTTCTTTAAAATTTTCTTTGCTTCCCAAATCTCATATTAGTTATATTGGTTGCACGTGATGATACAACAATTTCGCGTCTTTCCACTTAATGTCACTCTTCGGATTATGCATACAGTTCCTGTCGGAAAACAGCCAATCAAAGTACCATTTCTTCCGCATAGTTGAAAAGTTCCCAGTCAACTCTTGAATACTTTACACTTATTCGGAATTCCTAGCAGATAACGGCAGGTTGACTTTCTGGAAGAGAATGAACCTTCCAAATTTAAAAAAAAATGACTTGTAGAGGCATTGGGTTTATAGCAATGAGGAAAGGACGAAAATCGATGAATGATGAATAGAAAATCTCAAAGCACCAACCAACTTAAATACTCTACCCAAAGGAGATGAATTAAAAATAATTGCAACAGCAATGCTTCTATCAGATTTAATAAATTACACTTGTTTATAAAAATATTTCTGAAGCAAGAATGTGAATAGGTGCTTTTGATAAATTTTTATATGCTTAATTCAAATTTGTTAAAAGTTTTTCTCCATCACCTCCATTTTTTTGCTTTAATTATCTCGTTTTATATTATATAATATATTTTATAATATAATTTGTGTATTTCAGAAATTAATTGACATATTATAAAATGAAAGAAAACAGATACAGAACCTAATATTACTCGGTTGTAAGCATATTTACACATAATAGTACTAAAGACAGTCGAAGTGATTTTTTTGGGAGAATCTGATATAGTTTTGCTCCGGGATGTCGCGCAGTAACACCCAGCAGAAGTTTCTCATCACGCTGTACTTCTACTTGCCTTAGTAATTTTTCTTCATCTCGCTCCTATTTTGGTCAAAACTATCCTCATGTTCATCAGTTACTGCTCGCAGGGTCTGGGCGAAATATTTGAGCGGCGATGCAGTAAATGGATCTTGAGAGACATTCCGTACCCCCAAACCCTTACAAGCCTGCGACAACTTCTCGAAATGTCCTTATTAAGCTAGTGCCTACTTTCCTTAGCAAGAAAGTGATACCAGACTGATTTAAATGATTTTCCTGATCTCATTTCCTTTAACAATGGTTTCTCCACGGACACCATCTTTCATCACCTCTGGAATCTTAAGTCAGACGAAAATGCCCTCCTTGAAGATGGCAGGAATGAGAACGGAGAACAGAGTGCATAGGTGTCGGAATGCAGCCTCATTCTTCTCCATAGCTTTCAGGAAATTCTTTATAAGGCTAAACTTAATATTATGAAGGGGAAGAAGCACCTTGTTTATGTCCACCAAAAAATATTCCTAGATACTGTGTTTCCCATGCAAGAAAGTGCTCCTAGATCTCCCCTCCTTCAGCGTGTAGTGTTTGGTTACAGCCTGATTGTCCCAAACACAGAGAAAGTAGCGAACTTCCGGCAAGTGGTTTGCAAACCCATAGGATGTCCTTTGATCGTTAGGTCCCCACTGAGGCTCCAGTAGTGGTGCTGATACTTGATAGCTTCCAAATGGTGCTGCATATTTTCATATGAAAAGACGTCAATCTGATGGATTGTGTAGGAAACCAATGAATGTGAACAGACTATAGACATTTGTGCATTCGCAGAACCTATTTTCAATGTGGAAGAATAGGTTGAGCTCCTTTTTGAGTGTCCTGACACTGAACATCTAAACACACGCCCTTACCAGGTTCCACTATTGATATAAATAACACCAACTTTTATCTTACTGGATAATTTTAGAAAACGCCCCAAATTAGGTTGGAACACCTATTTTTTCACGCTCGCCTCAATTCTTTTTGTAAACTAAACTAGAGTTATTAAATGAACTTACACAGTTTTTCTGATATTATTGGAAAAGGAGACTTAGACAAATTAGAAAGTTCTCATCTTCAAAAATGGTGATATAGAAAATTTGCCACAACGCGAATTAAAAGAAAATAAATTCGCATTCATTTGAAGAAAAGCAAACTCAAATGATTTAATTTTTTCGGACATACGTTTTTTAGTTTCCTTGTATCAATTTAATTCTATGTAGTTCGAAATGGTTTCCTGATTCTGTGCTGATAATGGTATCAACAGAATTCCTCTCTATCTACTTTCACTGCCATTGCTATTTATAACTTTATAGTTTTATCTTCCCTTTTATTTTTGAGTGTTTATTTGTGTTCAGGCCATATTTGAATACACCGTGAAAATTATTGTAGTGCCGAGAAGTGTAATTTTCTTTGACTTGTTTTAACCGTTAATTTTTTGATTTGGACGAATATTTTTCCGGCGTCAGTAAGTAACAAGCAGAGATAAAATATAAAAATTTATATAACAAGATACATTAACTTAGTAGGAAAAAAAGAGATAGAAAACACAGTGAAAAGGAAAATATTAAATATAATTGCCATTCAAAGGAATTTTGTCAAAGAAAATAATTGTTGAAACAAAAGAGGCGACTGAAGTAAGAGAAGTAGCCTAACTACTTAAAATGGTCCAAGGAAGACAGAGACTCCTTCCCTTAACCTAGATTAACTCTTTTGCTTTACCTTGCGCTAATTACTCCTCGTAGGGTAATTAGTAAGAATTTAAGTTCTAGATGTTTTTTTATTTATCTGTAAATAAAAAAAACTCTTAAGCAGTTAATGTGTACATCACTAATATGCAAGACTCTGGTCATCAAATCTGGAATGACTGAAAACATGTCAATGAGTACCTTATATTCAATGAAAAACGATGTAATCAGATAGCCTCTATATTTCCACGAGTGAAATTTCAAGGAAACAGATGTCGAGTTTTCAACTAAGAACGCCTTTCTTGAGAGTGCGACTCGTTCTGGTGAAATAAAAAAGAGGAAATTAATATCTAATATCACTTGCGAAAATAGAGGAATTGAAAAATCAAATTATGAAAATCCATTTCTATCATCTCGCTGCGGTTAGAAAGGAAAGAAATGTGAACACATTAATGAGTAAAAATTAGCGATAGAGTGCGCTACGAACTAGGTTTCTCCTATTATAATCCTATGAATTGGCGTTGATCCGATTAGGTGACGTTTTTACACCATCGTGCATATACGATAGTCTTTTTTCCTTCTCATTTATTTTTTTTTACGAAGTTTATCTACTTAGCTGTCTCATATTTTCTATTTTTGGTCTAGAGGCATCTGGACATTAGTTTTGGAGATTAAAAAAGAAAGATTTACTGCCAAGGAATTAAACTTGAATTTATTCTTAATTAAGGGGTTTTTTTATTTTGTAACTTGGATTCTTTTAAGCCTGGAATATAACCTAATAAATTTTTGCATGTTTTAAAAATAATTTGTGGGCAAAGAACGGCTTTATAAAGAGTTTTATTCTTTAAAATGTTCAAATTTGCTACAAACATTTATGGTGATTGTGACTCTTGTGGGAAAATCTTTCCAATTACAGTTAAATTACGATGAACTATAAAAAAGAAGACAAACTTTTATTCCAACTCACCTACTACTACTGTCGCAGTTGATATTATTTCACTTTTTTTCGAGGTTTCCTATTTGTTAAAGACAGCTTAATTGATCTGATACTTCGCTCCTCATTCAAGATCGGTAATTTCATAACCATTCACCTTTTCTTTGATATCAATCAATCTTTCTCCAATAGCTAAATTCTCTTTTAATATGAATTTGGTTAACTTTAATGAAGACAATAAAGATCAAGATTTAAGTTAAACAGCCAAATCATTTTCTAGTATCAGAAGAGATGAACCATACATCGATACTTGAGATCATATTCAGTTAAAAGGGGGACAACAAACCAAAGGTAGTAGGATCTCTTTTATTTGATTCCTTCCAACTTAACAAGATGGCTTCATTAGTAGGCAATAGACGATAGGCCTAGAAGGCGGATCTATAGGACAGAGTGTAAGGATATAAGATGAAATAATATTTTTAAACCTAACATTAAGCCTAAAATTGATTTATGAATATTAAATGAGATTCTGCTGAGGATGATATCCTATATTGGTCAGACTCTTAAGTAGTTGTAGCTCAAGGCAAGTTTCCCCAAAATAACCTCGAAATAATTATTAAAAATAGATGTATACTGAATTTGAAATATAGTTTACAGGATTATCATAGCCTGAAATTTTTTCTATACGGATATGATTATTTAACATTAAAACTGTGACTGTAAGTTTGCCAGCGCTAAGTTTATATCTTTCTCACCAGCCAAAGGAAAATCTATAAATTACTAATCACTGCTTCTTCTCTCACAAGTTCTTCCTTCCATATTTTAACTAACAGCACGGACACATTTAAATATGTAGAAAGAAGAGAACGAAAATAAGTTATGATGTAGCTTGGGAACTAGTAAACATGATTGTCAATGGCAGGACTAGAGATGCAGTTAGAGAAGATATGGGGAAGAGAAAAGTTGGAAAGACTAGTGAATGTCATGAAGTAGAGCAAGAAGTATAATATACAATTTAAATCTCATCTTACTCCGTGTGGTGGTAAGGCAAAAGTTTTGTGAATCGGTAGGGCAAAACAGAGGAAGCTGGATGGCTGTTTATGGGGGTGTTAGGAGATGTTATGACAAGTCAGGACCTGCAGTCAAACGCTCCTGCCTCGTCTATTTAAGAAGCAGTAGCTGATCGCAGATCGTCACTCACAAATTTTTTAACAATGGAGAAGGTTGAGCACCGTGCAGTGATCAAACTTTTGACCAGGGAAGGCAAGAATGCAAAAGAGATCTATAAACGCACGGTTGCAGTGTACATCGACACCGTCCCTTCCTAGGTGGCCATTGCTCGCTGGAATAGGGAGTTCCGCCATAGCTGTGAGTCCTTTAAAGTTGACCTCCGTCCAGGACGCCGTCAGACATGACCAACGTGGACAATGTGGTCCGTGTGGAGAGGATGATCCTCGAAAATCGACGGGTAAAGGTTGGAGAAATCGAGTGAGAATTTGGAATATCACATGGAAGTGTTATCAACATCATCTACGACAATTGGGCCATAACCAAGGTCTCTGCCCGTTGGGTTCCTAGAAACCTCACGCCCCATGATCGACTTCAACGTCGTCAAAGGCAAACAAAGCCAGAGTTTCACAAGCTGTTCTGGGTGAGTGTGGATTCGAGGAGCTCAACCATCCCCGTTCCCTACAGTCCAGATCTGGCCCCTAGCGACTACTTGTATTCCGCCAGCTCAAGGCTGCACTACGTGGACGCCGGCTTGGGGACGATGAAGATGTCTAGCTTGCCGTCCAGGAGTGGATTGAACAGCAGTCAGGAGATTTCTGGTTGTCGGGAATTTGAAGCCTCGGGGCCAAGTGGCGCAAGTGCATTGAAGTCGAGGGTAGTTATATTGAAAAATAATAAAAGACCGTTCCTCATATCTCGTTTCCTTATATAAAAATTGCCAAACTTATTGACCGCCCCTCGTATGAGCAGGAAAACTAAAATAAGAGAAAAGTTACTTTGCCTCACAGTCTTTGCCATCCTGACCGAGCTTTTGGTGAGATGCTGCATTAACTTTGTGCAGAACTTTGTGTCGCCCCGTGCAAAAAAATATAATAATAAAGATACATTTTTCCGAATTCTTGACGTCTAGAAACTTTAAAGCGAAGGTTAAGTTTTGACGGCGTAGACTAAAAGTCTTTGTTCAAATTATCTATATTATATATTTAAAGTTATAATCCAGGCCAATATGAAAATATCAATAATATTATATAAAGCTCTTTTTTACCCTTGAAAATCATTTTCCCTACGCTTATACGTAATTTATTCTGCATCGGTTACCGATGCAGGATAATTTCTGAATAACTTTGGCTCAGGTTTCCTTGTGTATTACACTCCTTTCATAAAACTGTCGGAATATACAAGCGGAAGAATATCAACTTAATGTATTTAAGACTGAATAATTTGGAATACAACTCATACCGAGCGTTTCTAAATGTGGAAAATAGTGGAAAGAGGCATCATTATGGAGACTTGCCTTTCTGATATTGTTGATAAGTTTATTTTAGAGAAAAATTACTAACCAATTGAAATGGGTCAACGCGGAGACTCTCCTGTTCCAATGACTCCATAAAGACACACCGCAATAAATTGTGGTAATAACCAGGTAGGTGTGTGAATACCTTTTGGAGCCAGTGTAGATCCACAGCTAAACTGCATCTGTAGTTACAGATACCATTTTATATTTAGGTTAATTTTTCTTTGAGAAAACAGATTCTTAAAGTTTCTGAAAATGAAGAAGTACGAGATTATAGAAATTTATTTAGATTTGGGTCCCTTCTTGCAGTCCACTAATAGTAGTTATGTTTTGAGTGGCTTGCTTGGTTTATTTTTATTTTCTAGCTAATGTTAGACCACTAGATAATAAGACTACATTTCAACATTGATAATTTTATGTAAATTCTCGACCACTCAAACTAGGAATGTTTGTGTAGGGTTGTTTTTTTTTTTACAATTCGCCGGAATTTTTCGGAATACAATCCATTTGTCAATTGCCAGGAGCGCATGTTTTATTTACTCATGAGAAAGTGGTTTAAATATAATGACGAGGCATCTAGAGCTTACTTTTAAAACCAGTCTTTTGAAGCAGGCTAAAAGTCTTTCCTTCATGGATAAAAAAGTGGTATTTCAATAGTAAAGAATGATTTTTCGATCTTCTGTGAGCATAACTGAGTTTTTCCCGAAAAATGTCATCGAATGGAAAAAGGCTTGAAACATAGTGAAGTTCTGATTGTTTTTGTTGTTTTGATTTTAATATTTTGAGTTGTTTTGCATTTTAAGGAGGTTAGGTTAAATTGTTTTGGTTTGTTATTTTTAATGGTGTGTATGAGTTAATTATATTTCTCAATTAGCCGGAAGTTGATATAAATTAATGGAGAGAAAATTTGCTTGCAATCTCATAAAGAAATGAGCTTAAATTTAGCTCGTTGTTTCAAAGATGATAAGTGTCGTGCCAGGATTAATTGAAATCGGCCATCTTCACGTAACTCAGCTATAACAAAGGTGACCTTTGTTCCGTGATTAAGTTCAGGATTTAAGTGTATAGTTGCATATTATGTAAATTTTAAAATAAGCTTTGAAAAAAACAAAAAAAAAATAGGACTTTGAATAAAAACCACGTGAAAAAAATGACATCAGGCCCGAATACACTATCCCTGGTCATCAAAAACACCAATTCTTGATCTACATATTTACCAAACGAATTCTTAAGAAAATATACACAAATAATCAACTGAAACTACTTCTTTCGAAACTGTGTGTAAAATATTACTTTAAAGGGGGGTGTCGCCAGTCATGAGGAGTTACTGTAGACGACAGGGTTACCAGTTATATAGGTATTGACGACGGTGAGTCAAAAATGTTTTCGTAAACCACCCCCTATCTGGGAGAGACTAGTTCCAGTTTATAGGTGAAGGATGGCGTTACAGCGTCTTATTTATCTGATTCCAAGGATAAATGATCTTACGGTGTTCTTATACGTGGCTGGGCTTATCGAAGGTGCAAGGCAAAGATGAACATACGAAAATAAACTCTTTATTCTAATAACGGAATATTATGATGTAAGCGACAGTAGTAATGCCGGGTAAATACCGAGTCTTCCCCCCGTCACCCCACACCCCTTAATGTGGAGGCCGAGTCTCCTCGCCCACCCCCGTTATGGTCAATACCGAGCTCCCTTCTCCCCCCTCAAATCCCCCAATACTTTGGTCAGTGAACTCTTTTCGAAAGATGTAGAGTCCACACACACAAACACACATACACACTGGAGCTTTATAGGGAATTAGAGTTTACACACACACATATACATAGGGTTTAGGTTAGGAGTAAAATGGTGCTCCCCCCCTCCTCCTAGCATTGGTCACTACCAGCCTTAGTTAAATGAGGAAAATCAAGCGATATTTATTACACAAGCGCGCACACACACACACACACACACACACACACACACACACACACACACACGAGCAAATCGATAGAGGGGAGATAAAGACTGCATCGAGCTGATTTATCATGTATTATTCTGACCATGAACAGTGGAGTTGTCACTTAACTTTTTTTCTCTGAACTCGAAATGGATTAATGATAATAATTTTATTCATTTTTACTAAGTTTTTACGAATATAACCAAGGAATTAGAGGCTACACACACATACATTTGGTTAGGTTATAAGTAAAATGCCCCCCCTCCTCCTCCTAGCATTGGTCACACGGAGGTGTTTTCTCGTTTCATTTTGAAAATAATTAGTATGTTTAATGATGCAAATGGTAGCTATTGGAGTATTAATCGAAGAAAATACTAATGTCTAGACAGTTTTATCATATATAGCATCGACACTAGCAGACAAAGATCCCTTTAGCGACCTTTTTTGAAGGAATCAGACTCTACACACACACACACACACACATACATTGGAGCAAATCATACCTGTTCATTTTGATTTTGAAACTTGTTTAAAAAAGTCAAGGTTGCTATGATCTTTCATTTTACATTGTAATTCAAATATGCATACATTTTCGACAGAGTAATAAATTGTAAAACATTTAATTGATGCTAACCATATTATATAATGATACATAGGAAATACAGTTAAGTTGATTAACTACACATTAAACATATTTTCCAACAATTAATTTTATTGAGTGTACAGTATCAATTTTTTTATTTACATTCTATTAAAAGTTTTATTTACAACGATTTCTTCGTTTCATTGATCATTATATAAATCAAATTGTTTAATAAAAGATCCATATGATTTACAGTTTGTCATCTGCTGAATCAAATAGACACGAAACAAGCCACATGAGCTTGAAAAGTAACTCTGAAATCTGAATGGATTGACGATAATAATTTTTTTTCATTTTTACTAAGTTATACGAATATGCTGTCAAAATAATACAAACTTTTTGTTAACAAACAAAGCGATCCAATGCAAACCAGATTAATAGCTGTTGTCCAGATTAATTATATAAGCTGCTGGCAATTTTAAAAGTTGACATAATTGAGTGTTTCTCACAAAACAGCCATGAAAAACTCGCTCTGTAGTTTCATTTCAATAAAATAGTTCTTCTAATTCTATTGCATTCATTTTATTAAGAATACACTAGAACGTTTCTAAACTTATCTGTCTCAATAACTGTATTGATAATGTACCCTCTTGTATAGGATTGGAGCATTCACCACGAAGGGTGGTACTTTTATCTTAATTCAAGTTAATACAATAAATATTTTTAGTTTTTAGAAACAATTCATACGTAAGTCCAATACTCTGCACACTTCCAATACACCTGATTCCTTTATATAACGAGTAAAAAGCCCTTGAAGCAAATGGATCTGAATCGTCCGAATTTTATAATTCAATTGGTCTTTCTACTTCATTCCCGTTTATATAGATAGTGAAACAATTCAAATTATAAGGTTTACATTCAAAAGTGATGCATCATAGCTACCAGATAATGCCGAATGGTCAGCCATGCCAATTACCACCATCGTAATTATTCTTCCCATGAAGATATTATTCACACTCTTCATTGATATTCCACTCACAATTGTAAAATTTCGCATACGAACTTGTGTGATAGGGTACTTAGCGTTTAATTTAAGCAAGCTATTTTCCATCTCCGGATGAGTTAATGCTGAAACGCGGACTTTTCTAAGGTAAACGAAATTCTCTATTAATTCTGTTTTAGCTTTAAAATCGGTCTGGTTTCTAAATAGAGTAAATGATTGTGGTGCTCTGTATAACTTTATCTTTAGTGAGACTCCATTCATCAACAGCTTATGTTGCGAAAAGAAACCGGCGTGTAAAAAAAAACAACATATACATCAATTAGTTTTTTCTTCGATCTGCTATATTTCTTTACTATACGTTCTTTACTAGAATTAACTCTGCAGTGGAATAAAATGTAGATTTTTTTTCTCCAGTATAATTCAACAGGGTCTCTAAATATGCATGATAAGGGTAATTATTTCCAATGGAATTTACAGATGTTTTATTTAAATAAATTTCAACATTGCTTAACACAGTGTGAAGAATATTATTTTCCGGAAAAATATTCTCGCCATCTTTAAGTTCGCTTCTATCTGCCTTCACAATTCTTGCTTTATATATAAAGATAAACCTCACTCGAATCTATATAATACTATCTGTTACCAGAAACATAATATCCCACTGAGGTTAGATCTGAAGCGATATTTTTAAGTCGCGAGTAACACTAATAATTGCTCTTAACAATGGAGGGTTGAGTCGTTGGAAAGGTGAACGAATCGAGTTCTGTCTTCGAACAGATATAGCTTGCTGGATGAAGAGCATTCATTTTTATACGTGTATTATTTACAGCCGATGATGACTTTATGAGAACATCTATGAAACGTTTCCTTGTTTATATTATGAGGAAAAATCATCCCCTCCTTCTTCATGATCTATATTTAACTTTTTTTCTCTTCTTCAACTTCTTAATCAGCCATTTGCGCTTATTTATTACACCCATTTCTTTTCGAACTTCCTGTCATTTACACTCTTATATTTTAACTTTCTTCTAATTTATTGTTTAGTATCTTTAGTAATAGAATTTTTCGTTCTTCCGAGCTGAACTTTCAAAGCTTGCTTTGTGGTCTTTCCATGTATAATATCCTGAACGGTATCGAAACAGGCAGAAATGACCTTCTTTTCTAGATAGCGATCACCACTCTTTAGATGGGCGTTGCATTTTGGAATAGGGAGGAGAAAAGAGATCCGAGACCTCCTCTCTGAACTCTTAATTCCTTAAACACGCGTGGGCCATTTGATATTTTTAATTATTTTAATGTCTCTTCCTAATGTGTAGTTTTATCACCAAATGGCCGAGAACCAATGGAAAACTTTGCCAATCAACCGTTCTTATATAGAGATTAATTGATCGTAAGCCACCAAGCTTAGATTCAGATACTGTGGATTATCAATGGTTATACTGAATGATCCATCATTAAAGAAACGTGAATAATTATCAGCAGCCTCCAATGGCCACCACCTACAAACTCATAGTCTACAAGGTTAGAGTAAATATAACATGATTTTGGATGAGATATAAGAGCTGGAAAATCTATAGTAAATTCTATACAATTATTTAATTGGGGAATAGCAGCTCTGATAGATCTTTTTATTATATTGGAAAATTCTTCAGACATAACAAATAATAGATTTTCTTTCTTTTTGACATGTGAGCATTAACACATGTCCGTAATCCGGACTCCCAGAACAGTGCCCTCCGTGCGGTATGGGGTGCGTACACCCCTCCACACTGATGTCTGCGAGTGTCCATCAGAATATTGCATTATTTGGAATTTTGGGGCATTGGAAGATATCTTCCATATTCTCTCAAATGAGTTGATGTTTTCGATTTCTACCACCATACTCTGTGCCATATAATTCACCTTCCGATAAGGTGAGTTGCAGATCATCGATATACCGTTCGCAAATTGGACGTATAACGAGACTTCTGTAAGAGATTAAGGAAGGTTGATCATAAATATATTAGAAAGCAGGGGACTTAAACACCCGCCTTGTAGCACCACCACCTCGAGTTTAAACTCAGGGCCATTGGAGCCTTTCAGGTGCACATATGATCTCCTCTCCATTGCGTAATCACAGAGTATCCTTTTTTTATGAGATCGAGGCCCAGTTGTAAAACTTTGTATTGCAGGCCTCTACTCGGAGTACAAGAATTGCGTGGCGTCTTTCAGCTTTTACTTTTGCTAACTCCTCGGTTATCACGGCTAGAGCTGTGTCCGTTCTTCGTTTCCTTCGGAAGCCAGTTTGTTGGTAATTGTGCAATGCTAATTTTTGAGGAAGAAGTTAACCTTGTTGGCCATTATCTTCTTAAAGACTTTCCATGAAAATTCTAAGAGAGATATAGGCCTAAGGTTTGATGACCGTCCAGTGGCTTTCTTATCGGCTTTTATTAATTGATTGGTAATTTTATCCAACTCCTCGTCGATTTCTTCTAAATTTCCATCAATTAAGGGGTTAGGAATATAATTTTCGAGGATTTGTTTATACGTATCCCAGTTGGCGCGAGTGAGCTCTTTCATTCTAGGATGGGGACCTTAATAGGGGTGGTTAAGACGTTAATAATAAGCATAGCCTGGTGGTCCCTGGGGACAGGAGGGCTCGGTCAATGAAGTAATTATAGGAGAACAAATGGTGAGCACAATGTCTGGTTTTGTAGCTGATCTGTGTATGAAGTATATGGGGAAGTCTGGTCCAATTCTTGTCATAATCTGTCTGTCAATAAGTGTCTCGAGATTTCTGCCTGCTTAGTTGGTCGATATATAGTTTGAGGCAGTACTCCACGCATTGAGGTCCTCGGCAAAAAGAACGGTTCTGCCGTGACCACAAATATGCAAGAAGTTATAGAGGGGTAAGTACCCTCTCCTTGCGGCTTGCTACTCTGTTACCGGAACCAGAGGCCCCACTGCAGTACGTACCTCCAAAGCTAAATAAGATTCATCAAGCCCACTTATTCTTATGTAGTCATTACTTTTTTCACAGCAATTGCACCACCGTCAAATAGGTCTCCGCTGTGATTTCTGGTATGACTTAGTATGTAAAAAAAATTATTGAGCGTCTGTCTGTATCTACTCCGAGTTCTGAAATAAATACAAAGTCTGGGTCACTTTGTCGTATTATGTTACTGTAAGGTAGTCTTTTCTCGGTCCAACCGTTCGAATTAAATATAGTATTTTTAGTTGCTCCATTGTCTTAGTCACATTAAATTTCTGTGTATGTGTTGTTGTTAGGACTTATTCTCTAACGAGCTTTGACCCTTTTGGAGTGTTTGGTGGCGTAATCGTTTTTCCTGTCCGTTGTTTCCTGCATTCGCTGTCTGTGAGGCTAGTGAAGGTTTTGGGAAGCATTTTAATTAAGACTTGGAGTAAAGCCTCTTTGACTTCTTTTGTCGTGGACTCGTCCAAAGAAAATTCTCATTTGTACTTTCCGGATGTTACTCCTTCAGGTACATGAAGAGAAGTCATCTTCTTTGGAAAAGGGGACCTTTCGGTGGCGTAAACCTTCAAGTTTATTTTTCTTGTGCGGTATACATGCCTAGATTACCTCTTACGGGAAGAGGACGACCCTGACATCTTTGATGCTGCGAGCTTTTCCGGGAGCGGAATGAATGTGCTCCTCCCTCGGGTCTCGCATCTCAATCACCAAAACTTCCATTTCCGTTTGTGCTTAAGGGTGAGTGTTTGTTTGTTTTATTTGTTTGTTTTGCATGTTGTTTTTTTCAGTGAGTGGGTTTGCATCTCGCGATGCTTGTGCCTTAATCCTGGGGTCCCTGAAAGAATCTGGGGTGCTGCTGGGGGTGGGCAGTTTCTGGCAACTAGACTAGCAATGGAGATTGAGACTAATCTTCAGAACCTCCATGGACTATGGGTTCTCTGCAAACCACATTTCCCGCATGCCATTATGCGTTAGCATTCTATTAGCTCTTTCCCAAAGGTAGCCCAGGAGCAGAGAGTGGCGATGTGAACATAATAGATACGAAAAATAATTTTGGTCGAGTTTTCCTTCGCGACGTGCAAGTATGTCTAATTTCGCCGAGATTCCGCAATGGCAGCTTTTGCAAGATTGACATAGGTGCTATTTACCTTAGATTCTTCAGCCTATCTTTTCTCGTTTGATTTTTTTGTTAAGCATCTCTTTCTTGACTGGGCAATCCATGGATAGGGTCATATGCGCTCTTGCACTGTTCATACAATTCAAGGAGGTGATATTGCAACCCCTCCATGAATGTGTATTTGAAGAACAAATGGCGCTCAAAAAAGCGTTACCCCTTTAACAGGTGACAATAGTGTATTCTTCGTACTTATAGCACTTGAAACACATCTGGAGATTGATAAAATCCTCACGTTATATCTGCTCAGGGAAGATTCAGACGTTAAATAGGAGCATACCACCTCTACAGCCTTGTTCTATATGTCCGTGTCGTAAAAGATCATCTTGAAGACATGAGTATAATCTTTAAATTTAATTACATCAGCAACTTTAGCTCAAGTGTGGTTTTTCTCCACCTTGGCATGAATTTCTTCCACGGAGTGCCCCCAGCCCAGGGATCGAGACGGCGAAGGATGACTTTTTATTTGACGTTGTGTGTTTGGTTTAAGTTAATGCGGCTTTAATGGAGGTTAGTGCTTCCCAATCAGCCTCTTTTGAGCAGATGGCTGCATAGCCATTGTGTATATTGATGAGCCTCACAAGTGCGATGTTTAGACACCCATAATTTTTGTTAAAGACCCTCCCACGATCAGGCTTGGGGCAATCGAAGAGGGTATTTAGTGTAATCCACCGGATCTCTCATTTATTTTCCAAATGTTCTCATTTTAACATATGCAGGAACAAATTAAAAGAGAAGTCCCACAGAGTGAGCATGTTTTATGTGTGTGTGTGTGTGTATGTGTGTGTGTGTGTGTAAGAGAGTCTATGACTAAGGTTGAAAATAAAAGAGAAAAGATATTTCCTAGAGTATATCTCTTCAATCCAATCCCGAAATTTTTTTCTAACAGGTACTTTACCTCAACCGGAGGCGGTTTTTGAAAGTTCGACCAAGTTAAGAGTTTGTCCGAAGGTGACTCGTTGAAGATAGTGTGGGGTGAAAGGAGAAGGTTCAATCCCTGCTACAGGGCTCGAAAAGAGAATAAAATAATTCACGTATAAACACCTATTCGGAAATGACAAAAGAAATCTCACTTATTACTGACTAAAACTTTAGCGATTGGAATCACTGAACTCGCAAGTACAAGAAACACTAACTCGCTTTTGACTTTATAAAAAGTAAAAGTTCTTCGCCAGCGTAAGAAAGTGCGAAAAGATTCCAGCAACCATAACAATGCTCTTTTGTCTACCTCTTTCTTTTATTATTTATATGTGCTCTCCTAATGCAGAGGACGTGGTCTAGAGCTGACCGTGGGACAACTTACCCCCGTTAGGGTCATTTCTTCACCCTGTACTTGGGCAGCTTTATTAAACGCAGGTTTTGAATCATTTTCGTTCACTCCTCTCTTTGTCTCACGCTTGCATGCTTACATATATGTACATTAACAAATCCCATGCTATTTCTCATACAATATTGAATCTTCATATTTAGTAAAGCAAGTTTAGATTTAATAGGACAAATCCATTTTTTAGAGGCATCTTTTGGGCTAATTGAATCCAGCAATTTTGGTACCAGAGGTTTATCTATTGTGTAGTTCGATCAATACAAGATTACTTTTCTAATAATTTTGCAAATGTTTTTTTAACAGTGTGGAAAATTTATATAATTACATATCTTCCTTGCAATAGTCTCGGTTGAGTTTATTAAGTATAAATACCAATTTCATCTTCCTTTATTTCGTTTCCCTTAACGTAAAAATATTTGATAATTTTTCTTCAAATTCATGCCATCATGTCTTTGATTTCGATACTCCTTAACACCTATATCAATTTTTAAATTAACTACTTTTTTTGTTAAACTTTTATTTCTGTTAACTTTACAAAATACTTAATTTAATATCATTTTATCTTTCCAAGGTAATTAAGAAATAAAGACAGGGTCCTTCATTCTCATGTTAAAACTAACTTCAGGCTTATGGAGTATGGCTGGTAATATATTACATTTCACAGTCTATTTCATGTGTTGGCATTAAATCTCCAATGATGTGAAGTGCATTAGTAGTTTCAGTACGCTCCTGCAACCTACAACAACTTCACTGCGGTTGAAACCTGAAGCTGATATCACTTTTATTCTAAAGGTTATGTCAATAGAAATCTAATGCCCAAAAGAAATAATATATATATTGACTCTTTAATTAAAACAACTGAATGATCTATTGGACCACCATAATACACTTATTCTCTTTGATACAGTTATGATCTTTTTCATCTCATTATTGTCAATTTTCTGCCATGATTATATATTTTGTCAATTAATTAATGCTCAGTAAATATTTACTACTCATCCTAGTTTATTTAATGCGACAGAATGTAATATTTTATGAAATTCCAAGCTAGTAGATACATTGCTTAAAAATTTACGTTGCTGTGAACAAAAACCGCAACTCAAAATATTTCACCGGTTTGACGCAATCAGTTTTATCGTCTTACCTAATACGCAATTTAATAATTTATAACATTCTATTTTGAAAATATTTCCTTCGTACTCATCTCTCTCATCTTCGACAAAGCTCAAACCATTTATTGTATATATCAATGATAAATTAAGGATAAATGTAGTATCTTTGTATATCCCGACATGAAATATCGATTTGCCATTTCTTCAATGGTGTACCTGACAATTGAATTTCATGTCTTAATATGAAGGTTATTATTTATAGTCAATCAAACGCAGATCTTCCTAAATTAATTAGATCTTCAGTTTCGTTCAAAAGGACAACATACTTAAGTCGCCTGCTCTCAATCTTTCTGACTTATGACCAAATGACCTTACGACATACAATAACTTGAACAAGTCAGGCAATCCATCCCATAGTTAGTTTTCTTTTAATAATATCCGAGACAAACTTTGGGAAGACCTTGGCCATCATCCTATTTGAAAAAGAAATGTAAAACAACACAAAAAGTTTCAAATTTCCTTAGAATCGAACGAATAGATACGATGTTATTGCCCCAAAAGTCATTTAAAATTTAACTGGTTACGATGACCAACCTGCGTCCGACCTATTAATTTCTAGAGTCATGTCCATGCGACGAACAACCTGTACTCATTTACTTTTAGTAATATTGTTTGGAATGCCGAGACTGGTAAACCGCTCTTCGCGGATGGAGAAAATAATTTACCCTCAGGTTTATAAATTTGACCAGTCAAGAAGGAGAAGAATTTAGAGTTGGATAATAGAAAGTTATCCGAACCTTCATAATTTCGTGGTCCATATTACAGCTTCGTGTTCAGTTATATTATAAAAGGCGGGTATTGCTATGCTTGAATATGTGGTTAGTTCTAATAAAGCACTAAATTCAGATTAGTCTAGCTTTTTGTGAACTTGAATGAAAATCCAGAAAATAACTTTGAAGAAGTTGATTAAATAGCTTTATTTTTTGTGATGCCGTTTGATGGGTAATAACTGATTGAGCATAGCTCTGTTTCGCAGAATTAACCAATTTTATAGGTAAAAATGTGAGGAAGAACAGGTGGTAAGTTTCTAATTATGTATATGACCACGGGTAAAAAGCTGTTGTAATATTTGCATAATTGTTAAATGGTGGTCTTTAGTTAAGATAATGTAGTAAGAAAGTATGTAGATGTAAATTATTATACAGAATTTTGCTTATCTCCGGACACATAGGAAAAGTAGCCTATGCTAAAGGAGACGGCGTATTTAATCAAAATTAAAGATAAGAGTCACCTGATTGAAATCAGCCTAATTAAATGGGCTCAAAATGCATCGGGTTCTTCGTGTGAATCTCCCACAGCGCATCGAACTTCGCACCAACGATAGTGGAAATCACATCGAAGATGTTATTCATTAATATTAAATTACAAAAAAAAATGAGTTCAAAATTTTTATTGAAAATATACACTTTTATCTATATGTCCAGAATTTATAGACATGCTGTTTGCCAATATGGTATTGAAAATTAATTACATAGCTTGATTTCTAGAAGAAATTAAATTAAGTTTTTAACGGTGCTAATCTTTTAAGTGCCGTAAGGATGGGAGAAAGAAACACAAAAATTGCCTGCATATCATCGAAAATTAGCGGAAAAAAAGATTTGTTGAGATGTCTATTCACTGATAAAAGAGGAAATTTATATGTATTTATAAGAAGGATAAGAAAAAACGTGAATTGATCGTATTTATAAAAAGCGTGAATTGATCGTAACGAATAAAATCCATCAAGCGCATAAATACGGTATAAATCCTTTAGCGGAGCCAAAGTTTGGTGAAACTAAAAAAACATTTCTTTTATCATGGTAGAGAAAAATGAAAGGAGATTAATTGGCTATTGAGGAATTGGGGAAAGTAAGCGGAAAGACTTTTGATCACGTCGAAATGATAAGAAATGGGGCAGGGGGAATAAAATACCGATGAGGGAAATAGAACAAAAATAGGTAAAGGAAAAGGCGAAGATAAGAGAATCCGAGATAAAAATCACTTCATCATATCCATGGCCAGAGGCTACATTTAGTGGACGAATTTGTATAATTTTGTTTTAATTTTAAGCGGAAACCAACGAACGCATTTCCTACAGAATCTTCGGAAGAAGAAATCTGTAAAGAAAGTGTTGAAAATAGAGAGGTGAAATAGTGTGGAAGACATATATAATCACGACTCTCCATTTGGGAATATTGGAAGGACAACACTCGCCTGCAATCGTACAAATGTCAACTGCAGCATGGTTCCTATTCTACACCCGCTTGCGAAGGAATTCTTTTAAACAAAAAGAAAACTACGATTTCAAATCACTGAGGGAAGCGGAAGATGGAGTGAAGATAGGGCGAAGACAGAAGGATTACGACAATTTCATCGGAAGATTTCGGGTAAAGATAAAAAATTTATCACCATATTGAAAATCGATTTATGGGATCCATTTGTATGGTGATCCATGAAAGTAAGGACAGTGTTTCAGCCAAACACCTTAAAACCATTCACCGATGTATAGAAGCAGCAATTAAAAAAAGAATCATTTAACCGAAACCCTAAGACCATTGCTAGAGATGAAGCCACCTATGGGAATAATTACTGCAAGATCACTATAAGAGTATTGCTCAAGGGAAGATTGAGGGCGACTATTTAACTAATTACTACAAAAAAACAGAAAAATGTTTAGGAAAATTTTGTTTGAAAATCTTTTTCATTTTATATTAATTTTCAATTATTTTTATTTATGTTCTATTAATTTTATTTTATAGTTAATTTAATTTTGGATAGAGAATCTTTTTCATTTCTAAAATGTACCAAGTTTAATTTATTATATTCTATACACATAACTTAGGATTATCGGAAACAAAATAAGCTTTAAGGTAATTGCGTTTAAATGTATGTAGAGTTTTAATAAAATATTTAATCCATTAAAATCCCCATCCATATTATGCAATGTAACACTATTTATCTATTTAGAAAATTAATTCGAAATAATGACGGATTAATTCTTCGCGGGAAAAAGTAACGAGATTTACCAAAAGATAATTTTCATGTGGACTAATATTTCCTGCGTTATATATTTTTAAGAGTTATAGGGAATTCCAGGGGGGATCCACGGCCGCTGACGAGAATGGTCTCATCATCGGCGTAGGACACTGTGTATGTGTGACAGCAGTTTTCGGGTGGGCGTGGGGTGTCATTTGTGTACACGATGTATAGTGTGAGTACTAGTACGCTCCCTTGGGCAACGCCTGACGGTGCTGTTAAGGGTTGTGAGAGGGTATTGTTGTATTTTATGTGGCATCTCCGTTAAGTGAGGTAGTGCGAGATGAGCCTTCTGGTGCAGAGGTAACTCCGTATTGTTAGCGAGTTTCCATCGAAATCCCTCGTGCCACACATTATCAAAGGCCTTCTCTACGTCCTTGTTGATGTAGAGTTTTTTTTCTGTATTCTCTTATAAACGATGGTCACAACCGCCTTGGTGAACCGGCCCATCCTGAACCCATATTGTTGGGGGGAGAACCAGTCCCTCTCTTCCAGGTCATCCCGTAGGCATCAATTGATCATGCGTCGAGCATTTTGCCTAGGTGCTCTAATAGAGCAATGGGCCTGTAATTGTTTGGCTGGTTGGGATCTTTGTTCGTTTTGAGTAGTAGTATGTTGTGAGAGACTTTAAATATTTTGGGGAAGTGGCCTGAGGCTAGTGAGGCGTCGAATCGGTGTGTAATTGTGGAGTATATCTTTGCGAGAAGGTTGTGTATTACATCCACCTTTCTCATGCGTGCTATATATATACGCTACGAATGGCGTGAGTTTGCCAAGTGTTGTCATCGTGGAGTTGGTAGCAGTCGCCCGATGCGCCAATATCGTGTGCTACAATAATGCAATTGTATGGGAAATGTTAAGATAGATTTGGAGTGGGGATGCCACGTACCATAAAAATGTTTAAGAATAAAAACGGTGGGATATACATGACTATCAGTTGAAGAATTGGATATAAGAAGTGGGAATAAATCCTTACAATTGCGACCTACTATAAAGCTCATCAATGACCTTGACTTTAGATTTTGGTTCTCAAAATGAAAGAAGGGGATTTGAAACTCGCAAATAGTCCATTGTCAATTATTCAATCAGGTTTCAAAGCGTGCCGAGTGATTTAAAAGGAACTTATTTAGGAATAAAGGAGAAAATTAAACCAATTTCATAGATGTTAGCTTTCCATCACCTTGATTAATTAATGGTGGTACATACATCTTTCATAATAAGGTATGGAGAGTTAGAAAAGAAATAGCAAAGTAACATCAACTCTAATTAAATCTGTTACAGGCAAACCTGTGACTGTCAATATGGAAGCTGTAAGGACACTTCTCGAACTTGGAAGAGAAGGTTGTACATAGGCGTAGAGAACTGTGGCATACAATTCAGTTTCAAACACTTCCCGTATAAAGTGCATATAAAAATACCCTGTTTTCCCGCAAGATTATAAAGGCTATTAACACATTTATAAGACATAGGACAGCTTTTCATAAGGCCAAGGCATTGCAATCCAATTTAATTTCTAATTATTCCACACCAATTTTCTTTTGTAATATTTTTGTAAAAATCTTTTAGGTTGATTTTAAATATTTCAATAAAAATAATATATTGCAATTTCGGTATTCTTCCCTTTGTAAAGTTTCCGTTTGTAAGTAATTAAAGTTAACGCTGGCGTTGCTGTCTAGTATGCTCATTTTTAAAATTCTGTGTGAATTTCATTTAGCGAGGGCTAGATTACGTATCGTCGAGAAGCGCTTTTCCGCTTATAATGGTTAAATGCGTGTGTTTACTTGATAAAAGGACTTCTCATGAAGAAGTTTGGAAGCATACAGCGAAGATTGGGGTAATTTCCGTTAAGACCGTTTCCCATTCTTCAGGAAGAGGAGAAAACCCTGGTTATCCAATTAGTATTCGGAACCTAATTCCGTCTTCTTCATGTACCTATATATATCCATAGTTATTGTTTACCTTTTATTTAGTGTGTATTAAAATCTATTTTTGTCTTTGTGTTTGGAATATTCCTTGGAATATTCTTAATATGTGCACAAATCACGTCAACAAAACTTAAATCAACACAACATTAAAAAAAAACGCAAGAACTTATTCCTCAACCTAATACGAAAGACTCTACTCTTACTTTGAAGCTAATGATTTGTTATCCAAGGAGCAGTATGGCTTTAGAAGGAACAAAAGTACTGGATATGCTGTGAATGACTTTCTTGCAAGTGTATCTAAATCTAGAAATAAAAAATACCATGGTGTTGTTTTTCTTGACTTAAGTAAGGCATTTGATACAGTTTCTCCTGATATACTTCTAAAGAAATTGGAGAATTATGGTATAAGAGGCTTAGCACTGCAACTGTTTGTATCATTTCTTTTAAATCATCAACAGTACGTAGTTGTTAATGCGTGCAACTCTAGCACTAAATCAATGCATATAGGTGTAGCACAGGGGTCAATGCTTGGCACTCTATTATTTTTAATATACATAAATGACCTACCGCAAGCCACGAGAACCCTAAAAGCTATTCTATTTGCGGATGATACAACACTCTACTCATCCAATCATGACATCATTATACTTTTGCAGCTACTAAGTGAAGACCTACTACATATTCACGAATGGTTTTTGGCTAACTACTTAACGTTAAACATTAATAAATCATATTACATGATATTTTTTACACGAGACATTCCAAATAATGTTAATGTTACAATAAGTGATAAAGTTCTTTTACAACAGACTCAAAGGAAGTTCTAAGGTGTGCTTTGGGATTACAAATTAACTTTTAAGCAGCATAAAAACAATATTGTAGATAAAACATCCAAGTTAGCCAGTTTATTCTATAGATTATAAACCATCTTTCCAGCAGAAATCTTGAAGCACCTATATTACTCACTTCTCTACCCACATTTGATTTATTGCATTCTCGCTTGGGGTAGCTCAAGACAAAATGTTTTAAACACATTAATTATGCTACAAAAGCGTTTAGTTAGAATAATAATTGGAAGTATATACTTGGCACATTATAGTGTATGATTATCAATGTGATTTATCTTCGGTTAATAAATCAGTCTAGATAGCGTGTCGAAAACCATACCAAAAATTTTCTTTGATTGAAGTTGTCTGCCGTTAGCTTTAGCCCTAAATGCGACAGCGAAATCGATTTTGAAATAATGACTTGGGCTTCAAGAAAGACAATTACACAAATATAAATATCTTCATAAATTTAACGAATGTACAAGAGTAAGTAGGTTAAGTAAATATGGTGAATAATATGGTGAAACAATATAGAGTGAATAATACAGTAAATAATAATATAGTAAATAATATAGAGTATCTATGTATTATCTATGTAGTATCTATGTAGTATCTTTGCAGTATCTATGCAGTATCTTTAATGGACTGAATTGGGGCTGCAATGAGAAGAAAATATAATTAGGACTTACTCTCGTATGGTCGTTTGCACAGAATGTGAGAGTGGAATTAACTAAGTACGATTTGTTTGGAGGTAAATGAATTATTGTAGAAGAAGGGTTACCGACCTTTATACGAAAAAAGCAGCGAGTCGAGTGGGCAGTAGAGCGTGCTCTTTTGATCGAGCTGGGAACGTGTGTTTGTTTGTTTGTGTGTGAAATTTAAAAGATGTTGTTTGGAACAGTATACGTTAATTGAATTGACAAGAAAATAAATGAATTAATTAATTATTAAGTTTAACATAAAATGATTTAATTTACAAAAGTTTAAGTCAATTAATTGAAAGATTAAATTGACAAAGTTAAAGTAAAATAATTGAATGATTAAATTAACAAAGTTAAAGGGTTGCATGAATTATTTAAATGACAAAAAATTGAATTTTATAAATAATAAATGATGATATATATATTTAAGTTTCCTAGGAGGTTTTTATTATATGAATGCCCAGAGGCATTGCTATACACCTAGCCAACCAATTTTCAACCAATTGCAAATTCTATCAGTAGATAACCTGCACAAATATCACTTTCAGATTTTCATGTACAAAACCCTCAAACTTGGTAGATATCCTCTCTTACGTGCTTCTATAAATAACATACAACCCTTGCATAATTACCCGACTAGGAATAGTACCCTCAAATTGGCCTATGCTAGATGTGACCTTTGTAGAAATTATCTATTGTACCAAAGTATTGCTTGCTGGAATTCACTTCCTAGTTATCTAAAGTATACTGTTTCCTTACATCTCTCCAAAAGTGGCTGTAAACTATTTCATATCAACAATGTACCATGAATTGCCATACCATATTGCTAATATTATCAATATCTGCAGTATGCCCCGACATGATCAATGTAATAGGCCATTGATCACTCTTATAATACCGATTTGCTTTCTGAATTTATTGCTTCTTTATAACCTTATATACTATAAAAATATCAATAAGTACTTTATTTTGACCAACTAAATTTTCCTGTGATTACAACTGTATTAGATTGTTCCTATTTATTTATTGATGCTTTTATATTCTTTATTCCAACATCTTCTAGTATCTGTATTCTATTTCTGTAGTTTGCATTGTTTTTCATTCATTCATAATTCATTCCCATGGATATTTTTCCTACTATTTTAAATATTTTAATCTGTCAACTCAATGATTGCCCCAAGAGCTTTTCTCCTCATGGGTTTGATTAGAAGCGTACCTATATATTCCTGTGACGTAATTTTGTATAATTATTTTTATTTTGTAATGTTTTTAATCAATAAAGAATCGAATTGGAATTTGAATTTGAAGATTTAATTGCTTACGTACAGGAAGAGGAACGTAACGAACGTGCGGAAAGAAAAGCACAGAGAGAAGCAGACGTCGAAGCAAGAAAAGCACAGAGAGAAAACGAAGAAAGAAAAGCACAGAGAGAAGCAAAAGCAGAAACCGAAGAAAGAAAGGCACAGAGACAAGCAGAAGAGAATTAACGAATTAGGCAACACGAGATAGAGATAAGCCGTGACCAAGTGGAGGTAAACTCTGTAGGATCTCGAAATCAACAGGCTCAAGTGCCCTCACTAAAACTCCCCGCATACAACGATGGAGAAGATTTTTGCTCTTATTTAACACACATGAATAAAATCTTTGAAGTCAACAATTGGGACTTAGAATCACATGGTGTCGCCTGGCTACTATATTGAACACTCGTCTTCGTGACATATTCAGTTCACTTCCTTCAGAGGCCACCGTTGATTGTTGAACCCTAAAGGCATAACTTCTTTCTGCTATTAACATGAATCCAGAATTTTATAGGGTTAGATTCTGCTCTGCGCAAATACAGCCAGGCCAAACATACAGACAATTTGGATTCGCGCTTCATCGTAACTTCCAATTCTGGCTGGATTCCTGCCAATTTACAAATGATTATGAGTCGCTAATTTACTTCATTCTAAGGGATAAACTGATGTCGACTCTCCCTCGCGAACTAAGGGCCTTCATAGCAGACAGAAAAACGTCCACTTTCAAAGAGTGCGTTGAAGAAGCGGACCTTCACGCTTACAGTCACGACCTCTACCAAAAAAGATCAAGAATAACTATCCCCAATCCCCCAAACACAAGTTTGGGTTTAACCTAAGCTAACCCAAGTGCAACAACAGCTTCGTATAAATGCAAGCACAAAGCAAGTACAGGCCTCACCCACCACGACAGCAGAAGGACGTGAAGCCTCCGTTACTCCCCTCCATGCCTAGCAACTACCCCTGTGGATCAATTGTATGCTTTATGTGTAGCATCCCTGGGCACTTAAGTTACAATTGTCCCCCTTCCCCAAATTCTCAACTAAGGACCTCTTCGAGTTGCCAGGTCCACCAAATCTCTGCTTTCCTCTCACCTAACCCGTCAGCCGCATCGTCAGCAGCCCCTGCTCCCTTTTCTCCGGATCAACAGGTAAATTTTCTGTTCAACAAGAGTTCCCTTGGTTGGCTCTAGTTTGAAAAGGGCGCAGTAAATGGTTGCCGAGTATCAACCTTGGTTAGAGATACAGCTTGCACCTGTGTAGTAGTTTTCGACAAACTACTACCTCCCGTAAGCCCCCAGCATAACAGGTTTTAGTTTCTGCACAAATTTTAGGTCGTGCCACCAGGTCCTTAGTGGTACGGTGCCATATTGAGTGCCAGTATTTCATCGGATGGGCCACGTTCTTGCGGCCCCGATGAAATTCTGCTCCGTTCTTATCGGACAGAGCTCACAGCTATCCAAAAACCCAATTTCTTATCCGGTCACTACCATGGTCTAGACCGAAAAAAGAAATATCGGTTCCGGTACGTCTATCGTCCCGAGACGTGGACCTCACCATCAATGTTCAATTTGCTGTGGCGCAGAATAATTGCCCGACATTACAACCCCTGTGGGAAAAAGCAAGGAAAAGGAAAACTGAAACGGTGCTAGGCAATCGGAAGATCGAATACACCGTGAAGGACGCGTTATTATATCGTTCTTCTGTTGAACCGCAGAGTCCCCCAACCAACGCGTTGTGTGTCCCGAGAACGTATATCGAACCCATTATAAATATGGCCCATGATGGCCTAATAGCCGGACATTTGTGTCATTCCAAAACGGCACAGCGAGTTTTCAAATATTTCTTTTGGCCAGGCGCGTCCAAGAAATTATCAACTTCTGCAAGTCCTGTGTCCTTTGCCATTAAGGTCACCTCCAAAGGGCGTGTAGCGCCCTCTCCCCTTCAAATGAAACCGAAATTGGCCGAGCCCTTCGCCCGGGTCTCATTCGACCTAATAGCGTCCCACGTCGAGCGAGGGACACTCCTATATTTTACCACTCGTCGATTGCGCTACTCGTTTTCCAGAGGATATCACCATGAAGAAGATTTACAGCATTTCTTGCGCAGAGGCCTTAATCTCAATCTTTTCCCGATTAGGGATCCTGAAGGAGATCTTATCCGACAGAGGACGTCAATTCATCTCTGAATTGATGGAGTATGTCAGTAAACTCCTTCTCATCAAGCCCCTCTTCACGACGCCCTGGCACCCTTCCGCCAACGGGATGCGCCAAAAGTTAAATGGCACCCTCAAAATGGAAATCAATAAGGTGTGCAACGACCAGCCCTAAGTGTGGCACCGCTACCTTCCCGTAGCGTTATTTTCTTGTTGCGAAGTCCCCCATAGGACTTTGGGGTTCCTTCCCTTTGAGCTGTGATATGGACGTAACGTCCGATGACCGTTGAGCGTTTTAAAAGAATTGTGGTCCAATCCTAGATGGATGAGGAAATTAAATCCTCTTACGCCTACGTTTTAGAACTGCGTACGGGGTTAGCAAATGTGCGAACATCAATCCCCGGAATGCCGATGTAAACCTGGAGAAATGCCGCACCTACTTGGAAATAAAATTAAAGGCGCCTTCGTTCAAACCAGGTGACGAAGTATTGCTCTTGCTTCTCTCTGAAGAAAATAAGCTCCTCTCCCACTGGAAAGGACCTTTCTCCGTTTTAGAGCCCGCGGGCCGATGGATCACCTAATCGAAACCCCTTTCGGTAATAAGATTTACCACATCAACCTCCTAAAAAAATACCACCGCTAAGCTTGCCTAGATAACATAGTCACCCTAGACGAAGAACCCAAGCCTTATCCCATACGCGTATATTTACGGCCGACTTTCAATGCAGAGATCCAGATTTATTAAAATTAGGAATAATAAAAACTTCGTCGTCCTATTTTTTCTCCCCCATTGTCATGGTTAGGAATCCTAACAAGTCGTTTAGGATGCGCATCGATATTCACAAATTAAACGCGGTTACACAGTTTGACGAGGAACCGATAACCCTATTCGCCCAAAGTCCTCATGCCTTCGAAGACGCGAATTTCATCTCCGAGAACGATCTCTGTAGAGCCTACCACCAAGTGCCACTTTCAGAGCAATCAAAACGCTTTACCGCTTTCGCTACTGAAAAGGATTTATTTCAGTTTACCCGACTTCCTTTTGGGTTGGTAACTGCTTTCGCAAGTCATAACCGGATTATGCGTGGGTTGTTAAATGGCCTATCGTATGTGACTTTTTATTTTGATAACGTGTACGTCGCTACTCGTACCAGGGACCAACACGTGAAATCTATGTGCGCTCTACTACCACTGATACGCGTAGAGGGGTTCACGGAAGGCCCGACAAAGTGTCGTGCTTCCCCATGACAAGGTAAAAGCTATTTCGGAAATGCCACTCCCCCAAAGGAAGAAACAGCTTTGTTCCTTTTTAGGATCCGTGTCATTCTATCGTCGTTCTGTGCCTAATTTCGCTGCTATAGCCTCACCCCTTAACGACATGCTTAAGACGACGGCCCCTTATCAAGTCAATTGGACCCCTTCCGTGGAAAACCGCTTCCACCAGTTGAAAGACAAACTAATCTCTGCCCCTATTTTGAGATTACCGAATCCTAATAAAACATTCGGAGTTCGTACCAATGCTTCTCACGATAACCTAGGTTGGGCTTTCGTCCAATATAATGACGATGGAGTGGGATATCCTGTGGGATATGCTAGTAGGAAGCTGTCCCATCACAAAAAGCCGTATGCCACCATAAAGCTCGAAGCTTAGCTATAGTATGGTCTATTCTTAAGTTTAGGATGTATCTTATAGGTAAAGAATTTGTTGTAGAAAGTGATCACAAACCCCTGGCGTACCTAAAAACCTATAAAAGCCAAAATGGCCGTTTAATGCATTGGATCCTACTACTCATGGAATACCAATTTCGGATCATGTATGTTAAAGTCACCGAAAACTGCCTAGCCGATAGCTTGAGTAGGAATCTAATAGAAGACCCTCTCCAACAACCTGAGTGTATAGTAAAATTCGTGTTTCACTCATTTTTTTAAATACTAGTTTCATATTTTAGAGGGCATTGTTGATGTTGTGTGTGCGTATTTATAGATTAAGTTATCTGTGGTACCACATATGTAAATCCGGTGTGGTGTTATAGGTTTTTTTTCTCCGTTGGTAAACGTCAAAATTGTAGCTTTATAAGGGATCCTCTTGATAAATTTAGTTGTAGACATTTTTTTCACCCAAAGTGTTGTGTCGTGTAAAAATGTCTTTAGATAGGGAGGAGTGAAGAGGGATCTACTAAAATTGTAGTATTTCCCCACCTAAAGATATTACAAAAGGGAGAGAAAGCGAGCTGTTACTAAACCCCGGTTCCGACTTCACCCTTGTTGGACTTGCAACCAGGTCACAGAGAAATTCACACCGAGTAATGACACTGAATTTTAAGGCTACCTTCCCACCGTCTTAACCCCCCCCCCCCGGGTCGGGAGATTACTCATCTATTTTGTAGGTTTTGCCCTGAAAAACTTTTATGGCTCTAGCCGCTAGTCGTTCCGTCTGACGCACTGATTGCCGCATCTTACACTTTCCCGTAAGGACACGCTCTGTTGTCCAGGCCATATAGAGGGTTCGATACGGACCCTCTCTCTCTTTTTGTTTTGGAGAAATCCGGGTATATATGCACCCTCTCAAGGATTACCCATAGATTCGGTTAGACGACGCTTCCTCGAAAGGAGTTCGATTCAACGACGCTCTCTCCTGAGAAGTGTTTAGTGACGGTCACAAGCCACGGAAGAGCTGGACATCACTCTCGTGTCTTCGGGTCAGGGAGGAGAGTCTCGTGAGGCAAGGTCAGCCTTTTTCAACCGCCTTCAGATCAAGGATTAGAGAAGCCGTCATCCGAAGTTCTTCTGGTGTACTCTTGAGGACAAAAGGCCGATAGCTCGCTCAATTCGAGTTAGGAGAAGTCATCTCCCCTTCCCCTTTGAAGTGCGACCGGTAATCTCTTGAGGAGAAGAGGCCCGATAGCTCGCTCGATCTGAGTTTGGAGAAATCACCTTTCCCTTTCGAATTTCGTCCGGTGACCTCTTGAGGATAAGAGGCCCGCATCTCGCTAAATCCAAGTTTGGAGAAAGCAGACCCACCTTCTTTGGGTTCCCGGCCACACCCGTGAGTAACCAAGGTCACCAAGACCTTCTACCCAAGTTCGCCGCGCTTTACTCTCGAGGTTCGAAGGAACTAAATTGCTCACTAACGTAAATCTTTCATTATAACCATTTAATAACCCTGGTTATCCTATTAGTATTCGGAACCAAATTCCATCTTATTCATCTACCTATATATTTCCATAGTTATCGTGCACCTTTTATTTAGTGTATATTAAAATCTATTTTTGCCGTTGTGTTTGAAATATTCCTTGGTCACGCAGCTGCAGCTAACTATTCAAATCGCACTCTTAGAACAATAACATTTGTTGCCTTGCTTAGCCTACCTTAGAGCCCGTGTGCGTATATTCCCGTACACTGGGCCATACTTCGACATAAACATATATATATATATATATATATATATATATATATATATATATTTATATAATTTAGCGCCAGGCTTTGGGTCCTCCTAAGAATCCTCCCCGCCTGATTTGTAAGCACTAAATTCGATTAATAGCAGCTGCATTACTAATAATATATGAACACCAATATATTAGGGCAATTTAGAGCCCGTCTGCGTATATTCCCGTACACTTGGCCATACTTTGACAGCCCTACTTAATGGGCTACAAACTAGATAAACCAGGTTTATCTGCTTCCTTTACAAGTGGGACAGTAGATCTAGATCAGAATATTATGAACTCTCAGAATGGTCACCTCGGGAAACATTGAAGCCTGGATAATTCATGAGACACTAATTAAGAAAGAGAATATCATTTAACCACCTCCTTCTCGAAAAACTAGGCCAAACTAAGCAATTTTACAAAGCATTGTAGCATAACAAGCCATGTTTCCAGTACATTAAAGCAATCTTCTCTAAAATAAGTGATGCCAAGTTTAAAGAAGGCATATTCGTATTCCCTCAGATTCTTCAAATTTTAGCTGATGAGGACTTCGAGGCTACAATGGATGCAACTGAGCTACTGGCATGGCATGCATTCAAAGAAGCAAGCAAAGGACTTCTGTGAAAGCACCAACGGTTCAAGCGAGAGCGTATATTGGAGAGCTTAATCAAGTGTTACCAATATCTCGAAAGCAATATGTCATTGACGATACGCTTTCTTCATTCTCATCTTCCACGAGGAAGCTGATGTGAGGAATGAACATGGAGAGAGGTTCCATCAAAATATCGCGTCAATGAAAAACAGGAATAAGGGAAAATGAAGCCCTGCTATGCTGGCTGACTTCTGCTGAAACCTGAAGGGTGACACACTTGAGACGTCTTACAAACGAAGAAGTAAATGCTAAAATGTAGGCGTAGTTTAATACATTATATAATGCTACCAAACATGCTGATTAATTATATATTCCTGAATTAATTGCAAAGGAGACATTTAATCTGACTTTGGGAGCGAAATGCATTTATGGTATCGTGGAAATTGGTATCACTTGCATAATTATTAAATCGGCAATTTTGAAGAAAATCTTATGTGATGGGAAATCTTTGTTATCAAGTTCGAATTCAGCTGACTCACCTTCATAATAACTTCCACATGAAACCTATGGTTTTTTCTTGGCACTGAAATTTGTTGTACAGTGTAGTTTATCTCTTCTGATTCTATAATTTTGACCAGCTTCCTTAATTTTCAAGCAACATATGAATCCTACTCATACATTTACTATCTCTTTCTAAACACAACCCCTGTGGCCTTATTCATATCTTTGTATGGAAGCAATGCGGTTGTAACGCATATTTCTCCCAGCACATCCACCCACTGCCCTTACCATTTCTTTCCACCACTATTCCAAAGTCACCCTATATTTAGATGTAGGCAAACTGTGGCCCTTTCAGGCTTTTTATGAGGCTCAAGATGCATTAGTGAATTTGACCAAATATTAAAAATTAATTATTGAACCGTTTGCCAAAATTTCACTTTACTTATGAATTCTGTCAAATTTGGCAACACCTTTGAAATTTTAATGGTTTGCGTTCTCCAACAATTTGGCAAGATATAGGCCTAGTTTTCTATTTTGGGTCATAAATAGGTATGGAAAAATTGCGAATTGCGTCAAAAATTAATTGTAAACTGTGGTTCGGATTCTACATAAAGCTGTAGTCCCTACTCTAATATAAGTCTGAAAATAGTTTAAAAGTGGTGGCAAAACTATGCTAAAACAACCCCTTTAGTTATTAATCTGCAGATATATCTATGACTATGTAGTATATGTAGCAAAACATGTAATTAAAATTAACTTCGAGGATTTTAAAGTTTGCATCTAACTGTTTAAGTCCTCTTGCCCGCAAAGCTTTACATAAACTTCAATTTAGCCCGCTGCTTAATACCCTTTAGTGTCCAACGTTCTCATTCTAGGAACATAACTTCTAAATGACTTTTAAGTGCAATGTTCAGCTTAATTCTATAATTGAGTATCGCAAAATTTAAAACTATGTTTTCTTCTAAATTTTTTTATATATTTGTATAAAATAAACTTATAGTAACCATATTATTGGTTATCAGATATATACAAAAATTAAAATTATCACTTTATATTATAAATATAATAAAAAAACAATGTTTAAATTTTTAATAACTTTGTATCATTTGATATTATAATTGAGAATATAAATTTACAAATAATTATTTTAAAATTCTAAGATCCACTGGTTATCTTGTATAGAAAAAAATTGGTCTGTATATAATGTTCCTAAAATGGGAACGTTGGACACTACTGGAATCTTTTTTTTCCCTCTATTTCGATCATGCTGCACAGATTATAAGAACACGTTCAAATCGGTATCTTGGCACAATCACAGGTTTCATGCGATATTAGTCATTTGAAACTCGGAATACATTAAGTAAACACGTTTAGTGCGCCCTCTCTTCATGAATTCTACATCGTTTATAATCGTTAGTTTTACTCCATTTACATTGTGCTTAAAGTTAGAATTGATTTTTATTATATAGATATCCAACTAAGTGTAACAAAACTCATAAACTTATTAATACTCAAAAATAGGTGGAATACCCCAAATTGCTGACAATTTGTGCGAAGCATCTCTAAAAGTGGCTGCACTTTAGCTACTTTCAGCTCAGATAATTTGTTGTTATCAGCAATGTGGGTATACCTTTTTATTGTTTTACATCTATCCCTGCTCATTGTTTTTGTATATATTGGAGCTTCCATATCTTTTCTAGTAGACCAATATGAATTTTAAAAAAAAAAGAATGATAACCACTCAGAAGAACCAAACTTAGGAAATTCGTAATTTCTACTTCACTTACGTTGAAAGCTGGAACATTCTAATCCTGTCTTGCATATAAATTTTTTTCTGTTCAGTAATGAAACTTATCATGTCTTCGGAAAAAAATAAAGAAAACATGGAAAACACATCATTGCCGACATAGTTTTGGCCAACCTTTTGAGGTGCACTCTGATGAGTTAGAGAAACCGTATCACTTCTTTTCCACCTAATTCAAGTAGCAGGTGACCCACCTTTCTCATCTGAATCTTCATCACTACACGCATTAACTTCCAACTCTCCAACTATTTCTTTAAGAAAACTTTGCTGATTCAGATCATTGTCGTCATCTTCTCCATCGCTGCCAATTGCCCCATTGCCAGATTTAGGTGGAATAATCACAATATCAGCGTTACTCCATTCCTTAGCATATTCTCTTGCATACTTCAGAAATCGAAATCGTGGATCCCTCTCCTCATTCTGTAAAAAAAAAAAACCAGTATAAATGTATCCGTCCATAGCTTACTGGGTAAGTGTTGGTAAGCATTTTATTGCTGCATTGGCAGAAATTAAAGGAAGTAACTACTTCCTTCACACATGAGCAAACCAGAGCACTTTAAAGTGTAAAACTATTGTCTAAAATTGATTAATCAAATTTTTTAGATTTGTATGAAGCCACTAAGCATCTCTTAGAAATTATTATTTTCTTACCAAGATAACTAATTTCATTAGAATCGAATACTTGTATTGGTAATAAAGATAAGATACAACTGTATTCTTTGTATCTAGTTGAATGCTCAATACTTTGCATTTCCTATCTGCCATTTATAGGAAAATCAGCAAAGGTGTCTCGCTTTGGGGATATATTTTGTGGTTAAATTTATCTTTGCTCACATTTTTACAGTTTATATGAAGTCTGTAAATTGGATATGGTGGTCATTAATTCCGAATTAATATCAGACATTAATAAAAAATGTGGTAGTTCTAAATTACCATCCTAAATTACAGAACAAATGAACAAAATCTTTATTTTCTGGAAAATACTTGCTTAATTGCAATAGAAATTGCAAAGTAGATTCTTTGAAATTTATCTTCGCTAGTGTTTAAGTTCATTTAATGGAAGTCCGGATAAAAAGTTATGAAAAAACAAAATGTGTATTTAAAGAAAAGATGAGCCCAGAGCAAGATAACGATAAATATAAATGCACTCATAATCAGAAAAAACACATTATTATCTCATAGATACGTGAACAAGATATTTATAAGAATCACGCAGCTCTTGTGTTGAATGAGTTAAACATATCTTTGATCTTAGCATTTCAAAAAATTGTTTCATTGTTCAGAGATGATTTTATACCATTTTTCTTCCAATCTATGTCAGAGATCTTCGACATAGCTAGATTCCTTAGCCATAACTTCGTCAGCAAGTATTTCATCTACGTTTCCTATACTGTTTCATTCAGGCCACTTTATGGCATCGATAATTTTCAGCATCCAAGAACTGTTTCACTGTCTTCTTTGTTTTGCAATGTGCAATGTCCTTCAATAAAATAGGTTCGATTATTTATTATGTTTAATGAGAGATGATCAAATGTTCCTGTAGCTGATTTTTTTATACATGAATGTTTAGTTTGTAGCTCAAATGGAAAAAAGGTCAGAATACTACGCTTGAAATCAGGATTAGGAATTACCGGCTGCTGTCTGAAATCGGTCCTTATTTTACACCTGTCGCATCATGCTCTCTTACATTTTTTGTAGGTAGACCAGTTTTCATATTTGACTCGCAGCTCCCGCTGTTCTGATGAACATTTTTTATTGTTTAACTCACCCTTTTGGAGAAAGTAAAATGTAAGAATTGCCAAACTATACCAGTCCTTCTCTCTTCCACTGGGCAAATTTCATTGAGAAAGTTTGGTAGACCTTAATTCGTCATTCTACTGGACAAATGAGTAATACCAGCATTAGCAATCCGTAATAAACGTAGAATAGTGTTACTGTACATATATTACGATTTTTTACGTGTGAACTGAAGATTATATGTCATCTTCATCTAGTTTTGAAGGTACACATTTTCATCAAAGCACCATTAATTTCTTCATAACTTATTTACCCATTGTTCTACCGAATAAAACGTGAGTCCTCAGAGAAAAAGTTCAAAGAATAATCTTTACAATTTTAATGAAAACTGAACGAGTACTTTCAAGAAAATTCAGATCATGCTTATTTTTTTCGGGTTTTGTACTATAAAACAGATCCTTGTGAGAGAACATCAGCCACGAAATTAGATGGGTTTTGTTTCGTTATTTTCACGAAACTTAGTTCGATTTTAATAACTTTCAAGGAGTTTATCGAAGAGTATTATTCTATTTAATAAATGTCTATGCGCAGGGGCATTAAAAGCCATTCAGAAACTCAGAGTGATTATATATAATAATAATAATAATATTTGAAAACCGTGTTGGGTTTCACATATTAGATTAAGGCACCAAGAATGTTCTATTATTTTGTTTTGAAATTATATAAGCCTTATTTAATTCTAAATTTTTTGTATTTTTCAAATTATTTTACCGAATTGTGAATCGTGATAGTTCTTTTCATTTAAAGCCAAAACGAACAAATGCATCCCTCGCTAAAAGTAATATATAGAATTGTCAAACTTGTATTAGGTCTGTATTATGCCTTGTGTATCTTTGCTTTATAGACAAAATATTCATGATTTCTTTCTTTATGGGACAGTTCAGCAGCGCCCAGGCAGGAAGGCTAAAAATAGTCGGACAGCATATTATGTTGCAGCATTTAATTTTGTCATTCTAGTTAAAAATAATATCATGAAATATAAATAAAAAAAATAACAAACCCCTCTTTCATGACGAAAAATCATGCTTAAAATTATCAAACATAATTATGTCCAAGAATTCCCACCCGAGGATTCAAATAACATTCCAGAAATTCTTGATGCAATCATTTTCAAGAATATAAAGCCATCAAAAACTATTTTTATGGAACAAGTATTATTACACAATTAAATGACTAATAATAACTGCAACTTATCAATTTACAAAGCTTTTGAAAAGAAAGGAACTGTATCATATACTAAATCCGTCAAAAAAGTAGCCGAGCTCTAGCTATAAAATAAAAATGTTAAGCAAATTTCCAGCAGGCAGATTTTATCCTCAATAATTAGATTCGATTTTCAAGATTGCACAACTGTTACAATAATTTTGCTTGTACTTTATTCTTGCATGAAAATCTTCAAGAATACGATAGAGAAAGAGCAATTTATATATATAGTGGGTGGTAGATCAGGTGTCGACGTTGGCAACTCTGAATTCTGCTCAGGCGTGTTGTCTAGTGTCGGTTTTCTCTTATTCCGATCATAGGGCACTCAGTTGTGCAAGGTTAGTTAAGAAAGCAAAACTATGGCTGAATTCAATTTTCCCCCAATTTGGAAAAGGAAAGCTGTGCTGCTTGGGATTTTGGCCGGAGGGTCAAATGCAAAGATCTATGAGTCAATGAGTGTCAATCTGAGGATGGTGCAGAGGATCACGAAAGTGTTGGATGAATCAGTGTTTAATTACGAGGGGGTGGCGGCTATGAAACATCACTATGAGCATTTGATACGATATGAACCCTAAAAAATTGTCGGGAAGATCCAGGCCATCATTGAAAAGAATCTCAGCAATTCAATGAGGTCCATAGACATGGACGAGAGAACGTCTGATTCTTTTATCAGGCAACTTTTACATGCGGAAATCCACTACTACTCTTACGGGATAAAAAAGGGACATCTTCTCAACAAGAAGATGATAAAAAGCCCTTAATATATTTTCTAACTTGTCGAACAGAATAAATTCACTCGAATATCCCTCGTACTTAAAAGGGGCTTCTCCCGCATCTAGGGAGGACAAACGAAGGTCATTGAAATCTATCTTACCTACTACATAATAATAATATATATATACATATATAATTAAACTCATGTCACGTTTTTGAGGGTCTTTTAATTGTTTTTATTTAAAGGCTCTTAAAATTGTGGTTCTGGATATCAAGGAAACAATAATTTTCTTGCTAAGCTATTTGCAAATTTAGATACATGATGCTGGTGAATTTTTGAAGTTAATTACTTTGTAAATATTGTGACTGTGCCTCACTATTTTTCCCAAGCGGATAATTATATCTATTTTTTCGGCTATATGTACTCTGTCATTTGAAAGATTCAGAGAAATTATATTTGTTCTGTTTATTTGGTGTACCTAGTGGTAGGCACCAAGGCTTGTTCGCCTGAATCACAGGATTCGCATCATGCGAATTAAACGAGTTCTTTTTGCGTGTGCTTTTTTTTGTGCGGGTATTTACTACTGGGTCAAATAAAAGCCATTGGCACTTCCGTCAGTGCTCATAAGTGCGTTAAATAAAACACGGTTAATTCGGGTTTAAAAAACCCGCTGCATCCTCTTGTTGTGTGTGCGGTAATATTTTTTTTAATTGCGAACAGGTGAGACATCATGTCTTCGTTAGAAATTTTTACGGCACAACGAGAATCTCTGGGTCTAACTGGGAAGGACCTAATGTCCTATATCCAGGAAAAAGAGAGAGAGCAGCAAGAGAGGAAATAAGAGGAAGAGAAGAGAAAGAATGAGAAAGAGAAGAGAAAAAAAGAGAAGAAAGAAGAGAAAGATAAGAAGGGGAAGAAAGGAAGAGAATTCGTTAGCACGAATTAGAGAAGTCAATGGCGAGAAACGATACCCTATCCTTCACTTCGAGGCCTGGAATCCAGCAATCAGATCCAATTAAACTGCCTGGCTTCAAAGAAAGGGAACACTTCGCTTCATATTTGACCCACTTCGAGAAGATCTTTGAAGTAAATCAGTGGGACATAGAATCAGAGGGCGTAGCTTAATTGTTACCCCTACAGAACACCCACCTGAGGGATATTATCATTTCTCTACCCTTATAGGCAACAATGATTATTCATCGTGGAAGGGCGAGCTACTTGCCGTATATAATGTGACCGCAGATTTTTACCTTGTGAAGTTTAGGAAGTGCAGAATTCAGCCCAATAAAACCTTCAGACAGTTCGGTTACACATTACGATGGCAACTTAATTTCTGGATTGACGCATCAAGTGCCTGTACTTAAAAGGGGCTTTCCTCGCAGCTATGGGGGGAAAAGCGAAGGTCAAGAAAATCTACCTGAGCTACGACAATATAAATGAATGTTTGTTTTACGGCAGAATTAGCATTTTATAGCTTCTTGATAAGTTTTTAAAAATTTAATATGTGAATATTTCTTAACGGGAAAAGGATTGTAGCAGATCATTTTAACTTATTAAGTTATTTCTCAAAGAATGGCGATAATTTTCTCGTTTTTCTTAAATTTGTTTTCTAACATATGTTCCTTCAAATATATTTTCCTTTTGAATTCAAAATTTTAAGCTCTTATTTCTTTTTGTATTTTAATATTAAAAAGATAGATTTAAAGTCGATCCTCTAAAGTTGTAAAATCTCTACAACTATTCTGTATTTATTACTTAAATTTATTTATATTTATCAATAAGACCCAGAAGATGAGACTTGAAGTCAAAAGGTGCCTCGAGCCTATATTAAATAATAATAAGATAAAACGATAAGGTACAATCCCTTTTCCTTTAATAAATATTCACATATGAAAATTTGTAAAAAATTACAAAAACTATAAAATGCATCTTCTGTTATAAGAAAATCATTCATATATACAAAAGGCCTCCTTTATTGGTTTATGTGGTATTCTTCTAAGTGTTTTTCCGCATTATGTTACCAATTTTAATTTCGTTGGGCCTTTAAATATATATATATATATATATATATATATATATATATATATATATATATATATATATATATATATATATATATATATGTGTGTGTGTGTGTGTGTGTGTGTGTGTGTGTAAAGAGTAGGCCCTTGAATTCCCATGCTTTTCCCTTCGGATCCTAGTTTATGTTGTTTTTTGCAGGTCGACCCGCTTCGAAGCTACCATTTTTGGCCTAAACTTCTGCAACCTACCATTCTAACTTGCGTAGGGGGAGCGACTTATCCCCTTTTCCTTTGTGTCCCACTTCCCTTTTCCCCCTTCGGACAGAAGGATATAAATGGGGCTGTGAGACCTTTTAAGTCATTCTGTTATGAGATGTAGGCCTGATTGCTCCGCTGAATCGTTGTCCGTCACTTACTTTGACGTTCATTTTAGAGACCCATTGATTCTTGTAAGCCTTGTTGCTGCCCTCTGTCGGCTTTATCAATTTGTGCTCCTCCAGTTACGTTTGCAAGTTTTCTCCTTGGGAATCCGTTTACACTGGGCACGTGAAAGTTCTCCCCTAGTCACCTCTTCATCTCCTCTTTGGGCAATTCTGTCTTCAAGAATTCCTTCTCTCCGATCGTTGAGCCTTCCAATCATTGTTACCCGTGGTCTCGACACCGTCTGCGGGGTTCTCCTCGCCGAAGACCGTCCTCGCCTTTACCCCTGATGACTTAAGTCGAATTCCCTCATCATCGCCGAGCCTCTTTCGCTTGGGTTTCCGAAATGGGTTATTGCTTTACTGCTCAGGTATCGGGTATTTTTAAATATTTCTTTCTTCTTACGTCCCCCTTAAATTAATTAAGTGTTATTCTTGTAACTTTGTGCCTTCGGGTAAGGGACGTAAGAAAGGAAGGTTATTCCTGGAACACCTGTCACTAGAGGAGCGAAGCCTCTTTTCATCTTAAACGGCGCGTGTCGTTTTGGCTTTAAACAATTTATCCATAGAACCCTTTTTTGTATGCGCGAATATCTTTTTGGTTAAAACGACTTGTGGTCGTTCGATTGTGTTAAGCATTTGTGACTTTACTTATTGTTTAATGATCCCAGTATAATTTGTTAACAGTTAATTTATTTCAGTTTAATTGTTTTGTAAATAATACCGTAAATCTTTATGTGTGTGTATTCATTTGACCCCTTGCGGATACCTCATAATTTAGCACCGTCATGATTAATTTTGGTAAATTTCTGATAGGCCTTTAGATCCCGGGTCTTCTATAAATTTTATGTGTGTATTTTCTTTAAGCTGTGTCTCCCTTTACAATATATATATATATATATATATATATATATATATATATATATATATATATATATATATATATATATGTAGTTATTGGTAAGTAACTACCTATACTAATTTTTTTTAACCCTTTTTATTTAATGGTCTATTTTAATGAAATAAAATATAAATTGCCACTTACAATTTGCAAACTCTTCGCTTGTTTAAAATTTAACGTAACCACCGGACTAATTGAGAAATTTCTGAAATCGTTTCATTGTATCCTCGATAGATTTGGGCAGGTACACAGATTGTAGGTTCGCTCCTTCTTTTAGAATGTGCAGATGAGCCGTTGGCTTGATGTACGTGGTCTACTGATTGGTCTGAACAGAGTTCAGACTTTACACCTCTTGAGAAGGAGTATCTGCAGCTCAGCGCACTAGATTTTTTCAGTTAGAGGAGAGTATTCGACATGAAGTGCATACAGTGCAATTTAACTACCTACACAGGTCTATAAAAGCCACACTTAACGGTTACAGTAATTGGTCGATATGAGTCAAGGTTAGGTTTAATTTTTAAAGGAAGGAGACAATTAAAAAATTGTGAATATAATATATATATATATATATATATATATGTATAACTGAATCACGAAAATAAGGAACGTGAGGAATTTATGAATAACGTTACAGCCACGAGGAAAATGAAACAACGGAGAACTGCGAGGCCTTTCGACTAATGGTCCTTTAGTCTGCTCAGTAAAGGACCATTAGTCGAAAGGCCTCGCAGTTCTCCGTTGTTTCATTTTCCTCGTGGCTGTAACGTTATTCATATATATATATATATATATATATATATATATATATATATATATATATATATATATATGTATTTCAGACTATGTCTTCGACACTCCCCCTTACGAGGTGACCTTGCGCTTCGCTACTAACATTAAAATTTAAAATCTAAAAAAAAGCAACCATGGTTAAATTTTTATAAATTTTCTGAACTTCACAATTTTGTTTTTGATATTATAAAAGAATTATTAGAAACGGTCCTACTGATTGGCTGTGGCAGCCTGGTTTGATAAAAATGTGTATAGCTACATTAAAAACGCACACACCTCTTCTGACTCCGCCCAACAGTCAAAAAGGAACAAACCAACATACATCTGATCATTAGCTCCGCCCCGTGTGCCTAGATTATGAAGAAAAGTAACGCACTCTTGAAGTAAGGGGCGTATAAATAAAGGGTCTTGAACATTATGAACCTAGACACACCGACAGACAGACAGAGAGAATTAGTTAAGTAATTTTTAGGTATAACTTATGTATTTGCCATTTATTTTTCTTAGCATCACGAGTCCGTTCCTCGTCCTTAGGTCGTGCCGCCTTAGCCCCAGCTATCTAACATTAGCGGAAAAACTTATACACAGCTGCGTAGGACTCGAACTCTTTCGCTTGCTCCAATTAAGGTAGAACCAAGCCAAGAATAAAGCCTATATTTCGCCGCTTTCCTTTCGAGTCCCTTCCTCTTATCCCATGATAACCACAGTACCTTCTGCAACCCAGCCTAAAGGCTGATTCTCCGTGATAAACTTTGGGAGTCAGAGAAAACTCGACTGAAAGACCAAAATTAGGCCTACTACCTACAAACTTCAATACTCCATTATAAACCTCGATACCTATCCTCCATAAACTGTAAACCTTTTGGTCGGACAATGAAGCTGATAAGAAAAGATATGAACACATCGGACGATCAACAAGCAGGACAAGAAGAGACGAAGATCGTAATGAAACAGCAGCAGTTGTAGGTTGGTTTAAGATTGTAGAAGACCAGTTTCACATTTCACGAGTAAGTAAGGAGGAAACAAAATTCATTCATATCTTGCTGCATTTCCCCTCTAGACTGTCGACCGACTTCTGGCTCCAGTCCTGTGTACCTCAAATTACCATCTCTTAAGGACCAAAGTAATTGGGCTCTTTCACAGGACTAAACCGTAGCTCTTCAAGAACCTCATTGCCTCCTCCACGATCACCGGTCGACCTTCTACCAGCCTAGAAGGACTGCGAAGGACTGCTCTACAAATTTATCTCATCTTTGCCAGCTAATATTGCACCCAAATCGCTACCGAGAAGGACCTAGCCCTGGCTGAGCTAGGAAAGTGTGCTGATGAACTAATGCCATTTTATAGAGCACACTGTCTTAATGTTAATAATGGCAGTGATTCCATAGAACATAGTGCTACTTATTTGTCAGATATGTGTATTCCTGATTTAAATAATAGTGGTGATAATCATGTAAATAATGTGAAATACACGGGAAGGGCGCGATCAGTGCACGTAGATGCGTACCCTAATGGGAACCGTTCGAATTTTGTACAGGGCAATAATGAATACAATGCCAATAGTATGCCGATAGGACTGCGGTCTCTTCGCAGGAACCAAAGACCTGTTGTATGCCGTTCCCATTTTATTTAATCCGAAGAGCCTGCAGTACCACTAATCATTAATGAGCTCCAGCACCTACGCCCGGTTGCAAGAGTGTGTTAGAAAGGTATGGAGATTTGTACAGCTCGGCGCCCATTAATACCTTCCCACCATCGCCTAACTGCCTAACACCGTGATGCACACAATTAAGACCTGTAGTGCGCCACCAACATTCATGCTACCAAGACATCTTTTAATGGAGAAGATTCAAGCTGCCAAAGCAACGTTCGAAACACTATTGAAAGAGGGGATCGTGTGCCCTTCGAAATCACCATGGGCTTCGCCAATTCACATGGTTCCGAAGAAGAAGTCACCAGGTGAGTACAGGGTACTCGGCGACTTCCGTGCCACAAACCCCTACAGATATCCACTGCCGAGAATACAAAGTGTGGCAAACCACCTCCATGGCAAAACAATTTTCTCAAGGTTGACTCTGATTCTTGCTTACCATCATATCCTCAGGAACCCGGCGGACATAGAGAAGACTACGGTAGTGACGCCGTTTGATTTATGGGCATACGTGAAGCTATCCTTTGGCCTCCAGAATGCATGCTGCACATTCCAACTACACATGGAACGCCAGTTTCGGGATTAAAGTTCGTTTATGTATATATATATATATATATATATATATATATATATATATATATATATATATATATATAAATATATATAAATATAAATATATATATATATATATATATATATATATATATATATATATATATATATATATATATATATATATATATATATATATATATACGAAATCCAGATATTTTCAGACAATCTGGACGACCATTTGGATCATGTAGATCAAGTTTTCAGAATCTTGGTTGAGAACAGCCCACGGATATGCCTGGAGAAATGTGAACTATCGAAGAAGGAAATTGATTTTCTAAGGCATCACATTTCGGCTCCCAGAATTTGCCGACTGGCAAAGAAAATAAAAGAAATTGAGGACATGCCCTTCCCGAAAGATTATAAGGAACTACAATGGTACTTGGGTATGTTGGAATACTACCGAAGAACGATTTCTAATTTCGCCGCAATTGCAGCCCTGTAGACAGTGCTCGCACACCTGCAACCCAAGGCTCGTGAGATAGTAGGAAACGATGGCGCACCAGAAGCATTCGATAGTACTAAATTGACTTTGATCAACTCCATCATGCTAGGTCACCCACTGCCCAGTGATTCGTTAAATTTGCTGGTACAGATTTGCTCCTAATACGCGGGATATGCAGCCCTTCACCAGATTGTAAATGGATCGCTCCCGATTAATATTCCATAGACAAAATTCTTAACTGTGCACATTGATATCGTTGGACCATTTCCACCATGCACGTTGCCTGGTTAATCTTACCCATCGCACAATCGGTATCTACTATCATGCATTGATGGGGCTACACGATGTATCTAAGCCATACCGATTCCTTTTATAAGTCCTCCAACGGCTGCTTTGGTTTTTATAGAGAGATGGATTTTCTGATTTAGAGTCCCGTTATTCGTGGTAACCGAGAGAGGAGCCGAATTCGAGTCTGAATTGTTCAAGGAATTATCAGCCTTCGTTGGATTTCATGGTCTTCGCACCACGACGTACCGCCCATCCACCAAAATAATGGCGGAAAGAGCACACAAAACTTTGAAGTGCTTCATAATGGCCCGACGGCAAGGTTGGCTAATGGCCTTTCCGAATTTCCTCTTGGAAATCCCTTTCTTGCCTGACTCGAGATTTTCACCTTTTACAGCAATCACAGGGACTACACTACTGTGGCCTAAGCCCCTGGTTTCATCTTCATCGTTGAAAATCGATTCGAAATTTATTAAAGAAATAGCTACAATAATGGTACACATCGAATTCACACAGGCATCCGAAGGACATCTGCAGTCGGTGCCCAAGCCTTTTGTACCCAAAGATCTAAGTGAGGCAACGCATGTGTGGGTCCGAATAGATTATATTCGCAAACCAATAGAAGCACAATATGCTGGCCCTTTCCCGGTAGTTAAGCGCGACGACTAAGTCTACAAATTTCAGTTTACTGATGGCAAATGGTACACTGTCTTAGTGGACAAGCGTAAACCGGCGAAGCTTTCTATCTCTTATAGTGGTAATGTGCTGAGTAATCAACCCCATCCGAAGATTCATGCATTAGATAGGAGAACGAGCCTTTTCACTTCACCTCATGGAGAAAATGAAACAAAAAAACAATGACGTCGAAGGAGACCGAAGAGAAACCTCTTCAGGGACCAGAAAGCCAACGACAAGCCGGACATCTTCACGCGCTCTGGGGAACGAGTTCTGTTCGCCAGAGACGTATCATTCTTGTAGTTTTGAATCAGGTTATGGATCATTTTATGGCTCCGGTCTATTATAAATAAAGAGAAAGAGGCAACTTGTCTGCACGCCTCGATATTTTGTACATTATAACTCTCCTGCGAGCTAAAGTGTATATATTATGTATAATAATTGCAACATATACATAGTATAATCATAAGGGCTAGTTTATTTGCCTCGCTAAAGGCCTCTCTCACTCACCCCTTCGCGTTAGGTTCTTCTCACCATAATGACCTTCCCGTTATATCTTCAGGAGGCAGCTACTTACAGAGCTGTTAATAATGTATAATTACTAGTACAAACAGTAATTTAAAAATGTTCTGTAGATTTACACATGAATAAAGAGCTGGTGCGCCATTCTAAACAAGATGTAATAAAATGTTGCACGTATATGGATAAGGTACCACAACCAAATAACCCAAAAGTTTTGCACCATTTATATTTTATTCTATAGGAATAAAGTTATTAGCTTAACTAACATCATTTGGAAACCATTTTCTTTAAGAAAAATTATGAACGTATTTAGTGAGAAAAACACAAAAAATTGTAACAAAATGTTTCACACATATGGATAAGGGTTAAAATATGCTTCTCTTCTAAACCGAAATTATAATATCACTTTGCAAATTACATTCACCTAAATAATTCAGAAAGATTTGGAAAATCCCTCTTATGAATTTTTCAAGTCTTGGCTCTTCCAAATTGTGGGTTATGGCTAGAAGTAATTTATGTCCACAGTATCACAAAGCCAACTTGATGGCAGCATTCATTCTTTTTCATTATGATCCTTATTTAATTGCACAGAGGAAAACTTTCTTAATGAGTTCGGTGAAATGCTTATAGCAGCTAAGAATAAAAATTAAATGCGAGAAGTGTCTGACTGGGCGTTTTGAAATTCCAAGTGGATTTGGTCAGTCGAAGAAAATAGAATTCTGAGGATTTTCACGAAAACATGTTTTCAAAAGAGGTTTTTTTTCCATTTCATGGACGTTGCAAAAATTAACTTTAAATATAGTGAGTCCTACTGTATAAAGGCTGGTTAAACTTTAATCGGAAAGTTTTAAATTTTGTTTCATGATGAGAGTTAAACTAATTTTTCTTAGTAGTCTTGATAAACTTTTTACTTAAATCAAGTCATATATTTTTCCTCAATTTTGTCACACAATCTCTTTTCACCAGTTGAATTCATCCGTTTTTCCTTTAATATTTCAAAATTAATCCCGGCAAGTGGCAGCTTTATATTCTAACTAATTAAATAGCTCTATTCTTCGAAGAGCTAGAATTTCAATAGGAATATTTCAATAAAACTTGATTAATGAAGCTTTTTATATGGTTTTTAAGTACAGCCGATATAAATTGATCACTCAAAACACTTAAATCAACTGGCAATGTGCAAATGAATGCCCAGCAGTTGAGGGAAATAACAACTGCTGCCATTACACCCACACATTCGCTTTTTAAGACTGGTCACAAGCATTTACTTCGCTAAAGGCCTCTCTCACCCACTCCTTTGCGTTAGGTTCTTCTCACCATAATGACCTTCCCAATATATCTTCAGGAGGCAGCTACTTACAGAGCTGTTAATAATGTAAAATTAAAGTAGTGCATATCTACTAGCCATTGTTCCCGCAACTCTTCAACGAGAGCAAATAAAGACCTTTAGTTAGTATTATAATATGGATGAGCCTTTAAACACAAGCATTCGCAAATGGTCGTTCTATGACATCATTGGAATAAAATAGAGATCGTCCATTTACGCCATTAATTCTCTGAAAGTTATTGGACTCAGGCATAAAAATGACACTATTATTCATTCTGAATTTCATATTTAGTTTCTTTTTTCCTCAATCTCAAGCGGGTTTTGTTTCAAAATTGGTGGTAGGCGCGTATCAACGCATTACTGCCATTTCCTATTGCATTCAGAAGACAAATTATTTGGTTAAGGTACTTTGCAGGCCTGTGGATTATCCCGCTTAGGCTCCTTTTACACCATGCACTGGGAGATGATACGAGTATTTTCCTGGGGTTTATTTTGCTTAATCTTAACATGTTATCTCTTTCTACTTCTCACATTTATTCTTTTGCATGTGTAACTTATCTATAATTCTAATATTCAGAGTTTCATGATATTATTTCACGCGATCACAATTTCGCTTGCAACTTGTAGCAATTTTAGCCAGCGCAGCGGCGCTTCCTCTCACACTAGTGTAATTTTTATCAATGTTTCAAACAAATTCTCGTTGATCTTCCAACTGTAAATTAATCTTACTTCCCACCCACTCCTTACGGATCGACAGGCAATCCAAACTTATTTCATGTGTTGGAGTGAAGATGTATTACTACTGGTTCGTAACAAGTAAATGAATGTAGCCCCACTTATGCCTAAAAATGGCGGAGGGACTAAAGTGGGAACCCACATTCTTTAAAGTAAACCTTGTATGCCCTTTTATATCCTTCAGAATGGGCCAAAGGATTTTACCTACATGACGTTTATTGAATTCCCATTACTCCTTATTCTTTTCTGAATCTTTTTCCACTGACCTAAGCCAATTCAGAGTTATTAGGTGGTGTGTATAAAAAGGCTCTTTACCATCAAATTAGATGGAAGAATATAGACCCATTTCCCTTAAACCAGTTCTGTCTAAAATACTTGAGCGTTTTCTGGCCAAAAGCATGATTCACTTTCTAAATCATAATAAATTGCTGCCAAAAAACAGTTTGGTCTTCGAAAAAATCTTAGTACTTCTGATGCTCAATTCTTATCACCCTTCTAAGTTCTCTTAATGCTTGTCATGAATCTCGTCTTGTATCTCTTGATTTTAGTTCAACCTTCGATCGTGTAAATCATAAGGCTCATATATTTAAAATTAGATCCTCTGGTATTGGTTTTCATTTCTTCCGCAAACTGGTAGGGGTTTTAAATAACAGGAAGCGGCATATGTCGGTTCATGATAATTTTAGCTTCTACAGCTTTGTTAAATCTGGTGTTCTGGTGTTGCCCACGGTGAGGTCCTGGGTCCGCTTCTCTTTCTTATTTATACCTCAGGCATTGAGTCGAATATGGTCGCTTATGCTGACGATTTAACTTTGTATACTGCAATTCCTTCCTATTTGGACAGACAAAGAGTCGCTGAACTGCTTATTATGGATATCAAGGAAATTTTATCCTGGTCTGTTGTTTGGGGTATGAAACTTAATCCTAATAAATCACGTAGACTTGTTATTGGTTACTCAATGATCTTACGAATGCATCACTCTCACATCATTGTAAACTGCATTGCGGTCCCTAATTGTTCTTCATTGAAATTGCTTGGTGTTACTTTTGATCCTAAGGTGACAGTTGAGCCGCACTTGTGCACTGTTGCGTCCTCAATTGCTCAAAAAATTGGTTTGTTACTTAAGTGCCACCAGATCTCCCCTACAGACAGAGTGGATAGGAATTATTTTTAATCCTTGATTCTGTCCCATTTTGAATATTGTCATTTTTGTCTTCCTTTCTTCATCAGATATGAATTTGGAGTTCCTTGAAATAGCCCTGAACCAGATTAGTTTTTTGCTACCGATGTACAGTTGAACCTTAGGCATCATCGACTAATTCGAGTTTTAAGTCATTTCATTAAAATTGTTTCTGATCCTGGTCATCCACTTCACTGTTTGATGCCAGCTCTTTCACGACCAGTTCGTGATACGCGTTACTTGTTAAGGCAGAATGAAGTGCTTTTTGGTCGCTCGAGTGCATACGAAGTAGATTTTCCGTTCTTTCTTTCCTAAAGCCGTCTGTCTCTGTAACACTCTGCCTAAGGATGTCGTTAATTTGGATAGTTGTGATGTATTTAAAAGTAGAGTGAATGCTTTTCTTTCCTCTTGATTTTTATCTTTACTACTCTTATCGATATTGTGCCGCTCGTTGGGCCCTCTATGTGGGGCTTATAGGTTCTGCCGTTTTGGCTGTTACCTTTCAACGGGTCACCTTCTTTGAATTTAATAATAATAATAAAAACTTTCTTTAAGATAGAAAGTGAGAAGAAAAGGGAGGAAAAACGCATAAATAAATTCTAAGAGAACTATCTACCCGGAATCTTGATTCATATCTATTTACTCGACTGATATTCATTCATCAATTTTACCTTCGTGACGGAATACTCTAAATGCAAGTTGCACTACTAAAGAGTCAGTCTATCACACTATCGAAATAATACGGGCTGAATTCTTCAACTGAGGCTTGAATTTATCTACCATGATCCATTTTTCCCCCTAAAAAACATATATCCTTTCCTATTTCGAATGAAAAGCAACCTCAAAATGCCAATTTTTCCGATCCATAACTACAGCGTCCTGTTGTTTTTCTATACTTTGGTTTCTTCTTTTTTCAGCTTTAATCAAGTTCTGCAGCTGTTCAATGGTTCTTTTTTCTATTAGTTGTAAGGTAAATAATTTGTTACACCGTTTATTTTGTTTGGAATGTCCTCTTTTTCTCTAAAAATATCCTGATGTACCTATTTTCTGTTTACATTCTACGGGACAGGTGAGAAAATGATGTAAATCCAATTTCGATAAACGAGGATTGTGCTGATTCCAAGTTAATGGAAGCAATTTCAATCGATATTTTATTACGGAAATATTCAGGAACGATTTGATTTTTTAATGCACAGCTATGGGCTTAGTTTGCCCATGACTATTCTAAGGTTGAATATAGGAATCTTTACATGATGAATTTTCTCTAAATAGGCCTTAAACGAGGAATATTAAGTCTTGCAATGTGAGAAATAGCATTAATTGCGGAAAAAGAATAAGATACAGAAGAAAGAAGAGAAATAAAATAGATATTTATATTTTATTCTTCATTTATTGGTGTAAAATGACATAACGTCCTCTCATTAAATTATAACAGGCGAAAATAGGAGATTATTTTTTGTTATAGGAGCCTACAATTATGTTCAAAAAGCTGTCAAATTCTTTGAATTGCCCCCGAAAATGGACAATGGATTACTCGGATGATAAAACTAGCCAGTTATAATTCACATCCGGTTTCACGCTTGAAAAGAGACTTTGTATCGTTGAAAGTTTTATGAAAAACAGCGCCAGAAGAAACTTAAAAAAAAGAGCATTCATTTCTTGAGTTCTCCGAAAAAAAATTTTTTTCAATAATTTCTCGCTTATTACTCATGTTTACAAGATATAACTGTAAGAATAGGTCCTTAAAAGAGGCATTTAGTTAACATGTTGTAGACATCTGCTCTTTATTTAATTAATGAAAAACAATGTATCTATCGAAGAAAAATAGTTCAATCAGTGTTGGAACACTACCGGTGATTAAATTATTTGTTATCTTCTTTTTTTTTTCATGTAAATAACGGTGAGCACACAGTCAAATCTTTGGCATTAAAATCTTTGGCATAAAATTATTCAAAAGAGATACAAAAAAGTTGATGATATCAGGAGAAGTGAAAAATAGAGATGGTACATAGCTTCTAGAATTCCACGAATTTTTTGCCTGGGAGAGTGGGCAACAAAGGTGTACTCATCTCTCCTGGACTGATCGGCCTGCCTTCCCTCGACGTCGGAGCGTGCTTCTTTCTTAGTCCTGTTTTTTTTGCGCTTCATGTTTTTGTCTGGTTTTTGCTTTCATTTGTTCTGTGTTTGGCTTTTTTTTTTAGTTTTAAACTAGCCTAGTACTCCTCTGAATATTTTAATTACGGCGACTGATGTCATAGGTGGTAGTCACCAGATGGGCGTTAATGAAAAAAGAATTTTTGACTGAAAAAATCCTGATTCACGACGAAGGCAGGATTTGGTCGAGCAAAAATATCAGCAAATCAAGAATTCTTTGACAATTTAATGCGCCACGAGACCAGCCACGATAAGAGTTCTTAAGTTAAGACTTCAACGATCACCTTGGGAGACATATTAAGCAATGGAAGAAAATGATTAACTAAGCAGAATAACTAGCCCCAAAAAATGATTATAAATGAAGCACTAGTATAAAGAGGATAGATTCATAAACTTTTTCATCTATAAAATTCGGATAAATATTCTGATGATAATCATTAATTTAGACATCGGAAAATATTTCACCAAAATAATAAAGATCTTCAGAGAAGAGTATTTACGAAAATTCCTTTCAAAGAGAATGAAGAAAAATTCCCTTTAGATGTGCAAATATTAACAAGGTTAGAAGGGCGAGGTTGGTGTAACGGCTCTAAGTCAGAGAATGCAGTGATTGGGTTGACGTTATTTCAAGGATTGGTTTAGTTATAAATATTAAGCTCGGTCGCCACGCGAAGTCTGCTCTAGTGGATGAAGTGATAGGGAAGGTGCTATACTACTCTTTTATGATGATTGTTATTTTGGTTTCATTACCAAAGAATATTAATTGCTTGTACCATCTTGGATATGGGCTGCTTGGAAAGTTTATCTCAAGCCTGGGCAACCCTTGGCACGCGTGCAGAGCGTGGCACGCGAACGACCTCTTACCGCCAGGCGAAGCCAAAAAAGAAAACTAAATATATGTGTCTCCAACTTCTTTTATATAGCAAACGCATGGTGTATATATAACCTGTTATAAATTATCTGTTATCAGTGATGTAGTAGTAGAAGTCTCATTGATGGTAAATAAATAAAAGGTCCACAATTTCTTTTTCTCTAGTTTGGATTTGTTAGATTTGTTTTTTTCTGCTTAAACTGGTAAAGATTCAATTCTCTTTACTATAATACGTATTTTTGTAGCTGAAATAACTATCTTTAAAATAATAATATCTTTAATTTTATATCCTTTTATTGTGTTTTAATCGAGTATTGGCACGTGATAAAATTTTATATCAAAGATTTGGCCAATTTTGTCACATTCACTTAAAAAGGTTGCCCACCCCTGCTTAAGAGATATCAAATAATATGTTCTCAAAAAATTTGGTTGGCACGTGAAAGAATTTTATGTTAGATATTTAGCCGATTTTGGCACGCACTCTCAAAAAGGTTGCCCACCCCTGGTTTATCTTATGCTAAGTTTGGGGCGCCTTTGTTCTTCTGCAAAGGGCTGCTAGAAAATAGGCAGCTAGTGTTTATCATAAAGAAAACACCGTTTGGCTTATAATAGTAACAACATATTTCAAGTATTTTTGGTATACCATAGAAAGCTCCTTTAGTGCCTAAGCGATTTTGGTCGACGTTTGTCCTGAAAGTGGAAGGATTTCAGGATGGCGAATTAATTCAGGGTAATGTAGGATGTATCCTTTGAAGGTGGTGCAAATCTAATTACGTAAGGATTTTTGTGACGGTGTTTAATAAGATAGTCAATATCTGGCCTCGGTATATTCATTTTGACTACAACAATAGAAGTTAATTTTTTCTAAGTTGGAAAAATGATAAAAGACTAGTAATTGTAGGTGAAAGGTATGCAGACTTGACCGTTAATGACACGTTATAGTTCTTATTCCTAGGGCCCTAAGATATCTTGCTCAAGCAGAAGTCGAGAGGGTAGGAGTATTGCGGATGATTAAACGTTCAAAGTTAGCATGGGGTTTTATGAATTTAACCTAGCATTTACGACTGTAAGCCAAACATAGCTTGAGAAATGAGAAAACTCATTCAGTTGGTCAAATGAGTAGTTATACAAAGACGGCGTTTCAGAGATGACGAGTTGCAACTTATTTTAAGGCTATTTTGCCAAAAAGAGAATGTATTCCTGGAATAATTCTAGCTTAGGTAACATACTGGTGGAAATTGAGGTGCAACTAAGCTAAAAATGGTTATTTTCTGAGCTTATGAGCTTAAGGCTAAATCTTTATTGAGATATGAACAAAGTCAGAACCGAGAATATAAAATCAGCAAACTGATTAAACAATGTAAGTAGGAGAGAAGGTGAAGATGACAAAGGCGACAAAGAGATACGTAATAATAAAAAGATCGTCCGAAAATTGTGATTACGAAAAAGGAAAATACAAATTAAATGTCAAATATAACCAAAAATGAATCATCAAAGGTAAATATAGCGAAGAAAGGTCTAACGATAGACTCGTGGCATGAGCTTTACTCTTTCAGAAGCATAAGAGCTATAAATATACTCGCAGTTCGCCGAACAGCTCATGATAGATTTACTAAGTAAAGGAAGCAAGAATCTCAGAAGGCCTACCAACATCAAAGATTACCACCTGAGAAGAAATATATGAGACCACTCATCTGATTGGTGATACCTATTGTTTAAAGTGAATGGGGTAGATACCCTAAAGTGAGATAGTTTCATTATATTCTTACTTTTTAATTTTACTAAACCATTTTATATCAACTCCACGAAACACAACTCGACCATCATTGCATTTAGAAGCTCGGAAGCAAGTCCCGTTAAGGGGCACTAAGAAGAGAGATTCTGTGAACCACGAGCTTAATATTTTCTTGAAGTGCCTGACTGAAATAGGACTATTTAGGTAGGATAGTAGAAGAATGGTTTACCCATAACAGGAAAAATAAGGACCCGTAAGTCGTATAACAAAAGAGGACCAGCCTATCTGTCCTCTTTTGCAAAATATAGCTGCGGAGTGCGCGAACCCGAAACTACGAGAGAATACAACTTACTAAAAGAGAGCGCATTGGTTGCTCGACAAATGAAATAACGGGAACATCCCTAAAAAATACGTCGTAAATTACAATAGCGAGAACGACGTCAAGAAATTAATCTCAATCGAGGGCATTAAAACTCTCCACTAAATCTGAGTAAGACTCCGAATTATACCTCAAACGAACAAATCAAGCAAGAAATAGATAGAAACCACAGTGGAACGAATATAACAAGGTCAATAAATTTGGAAATGCCACATATTTTTCAGATGTAAAAGATATGGTGAAGACGCCTTCCGATGTTTTCGCTCATTTGAAACCGTCTCTAAGAAGCTAGAAATGCCTAAGTCGGACATAAGATTAGTGACGCTCTCCACTGAAGATGCAACAGAGTTTTTCCCGAGACGTTTGGTATAACAAATCATGTTCTCTACCGTCAGGTACTTCTTCATTTCCCTGTTAAGTATATATATATATATATATATATATATATATATATATATATATATATATATATATATATATTCCTTTTTATAGCTCTCACAATCCTCTTGATATCAATCATCACTATAATGACTGGTAATTTAAAATTTTATGATATATGACTTTCGTTTCTTGCAAAAGGATATGATGACTTGCCCTTCCAAAATGAATTTGTATCATGAGGAATCCATAATTATGATCATAGATAAAGATGATTTTGAAGCTGGCTAAAACAAAGAGGTTATAAAAATTTGTAATGCCAGTTACCGAAATATGGGACGGGCGTTAATGAAATGAGGTCTAAAAATATGTTTTACTATCACATGTTTAAGATATTAAGTAAGTAATACAGATATAAATTTACCATTTATTTTGTACAAATTAAATAACAGAGCATTAACAATTAAAGAAAATCTCAAACCCTTCGTTTTTTCTCTCTCAAGGATAATTTTATCTTCTTTAAATCACTTTTTATGGAACAATTATCGAGTTTTGATAAGAATTTTATGTATAAATTTCCATTTTATTAAAAGGCAAAAAACACATCGAATATTTTTTCCAACGTTTCGCTGTGAAACAGCTTCTTCAGGAAACGGATCTTCGGAAAAGAAATGAAAAGTTGGAGGGAAACAAAGACCAGCTTGCCCAACTCCCAACTACCCCTTTAGCCTTCAACAGAATGGCAAGAAGAGGAAGGTGACGCCCAGTAAACTTTTGTGCTGCTTTGCGGTTACACTACCATGGGCCTAAATGGTCTCCAGACACTGGAAGGTAGGGTGGCTACGAGTGAGAGTGAAGGGAATTAAAAGATTTAAGGATAAGGCAGCGGAGGAAATACACCTAGTAGAAGAGTGCAATTTGCACATAGTTAGTCGTGGGTCCTACAACCTACTGTCAATTAGAACAATGATGTGTAACTTGTATCTATCCTATATCGTTGCTGTTTATCGTGATCCCTATCAAAAATATCTACTGTGTGTTCGCCGTTTGAATGTTATAATTCATTAAGAATATTTGCTGTAAACTGAAGAATTTAGGAGGTTTGCAAAGAGACGCTAATTTGTCTGTAGATAAAGCTAATCTCGGTACATTATATGTAGTTATAGTTAGCGCGATGAAGTTAAAAGTTTTTTTCGTGGGATAATCATAAATTTCTGGGGTAGGGTTTATCTGTATTTATTTGTATCTTCCCAGTGTAGTGTTTGCTTATATAAGCCGTTCAAACTGTTATTAGTAATTATTCTTACTAACACTGGTGTAGAATTCTATCTCTTTAGCAATTCTCTTCTATATTTAGTCTGGTTATAATTGTCTATAAATCTATTCTCTGGTGACTCTTCAGTTGTAGAAAGCATTCCGAGAAATCTATCCCCCAATTGAGCAAAAGAAGAGATAACGAGTATGAAGTTTACGAAGCAAAGAGTAGTGTTGCAATAGGAAAGGCGATTCGGCGCGATTTCTACTATGAAAAATTACACACTGACCTTTGACTTGGAGCGACTAAGTTTAGTGATAACAACATAATGGAATCTGAACTCAATCACAAGATTCGCCTTCGGTCGTTTTTTTGCAGTTTTGTGTTTTGATTTACCTTACCAATACTGTCAAGACATTCACTAAGGGCGATGCTAAACAGCTCATCCAACCTAATTTTACAACGCTTCCACTAATTTTCTTTACTACAGTACCTTCCAAAACTAAAGAAAAAAAATACCAAAATCAAAATTTCTTAAAAATAATCATTTAATTTAAATGAAAATAGCACATAAAATTATTTAAAATTGTAGAATAATATTTTCCAAGTTTCAAATGATACAACAACCGATAAAAAATGTTGTGAAGAACTTAATGTCCTCTTCCAATACGTGATCTGGAAACTTTTTTATTACAATACGTGATCTACTAATTCTTTTTTAACTACAAACTTTTTCGAACTAAATTTTTATTATAAAGAAGTTACATTGAGATAATGATGATTGTATTTTATTAGCAAAAAATGCGTACGAAAATTAAAAAACAAGAGCAAAATAAAACATAATTTAGAATATTTAACGAAAATAATTATAACAAAATTCATAAAATCAGAGTACCACACCTAACCTAATGTAACCTAACGCGACGTAACATTACGTTACGTTATATTAGCTTAGGTTAGGAACTCTGATTTTAAGAATTATATTATAGTTGTTTTCCACTAAATATTTCATTTTATGCTTTATTTTATTCACATTTTTTTTAGTTAAAACCTTCAGTTTTTTGTAATAAACTTACAAATCATTATTATCTCAATGTAACCCCGCTACGATAAAAAGTATAGTTCAAAAAAGGTGGTAGATCACGAATTGGAAGAGCACTCATAGGTAGTTGAAGGAAATCATACTATCTAATCTAACGTAACCAAGCATACAGTTTACAGGTAAAACTGTATATTGTCATCATATTGCCAAACGTATTATTGAGACACTGTAAAAACTTATTTTTAACTCTAATTCTGTGCCGTTTACCTCAGAGATAGACTGTTCGTGAAGCTACAAAAATTATTTATTCTTTTTATTCATCAATGTAAATTGTTAATACTTTGTACTCTGTATTTAATTGAGGACTAAGAAAGTAATATTGCCACCAGTGATACAACGGGAATCAGTGGTAATAAAAGAGGAAAATTGTAGTGACTGCCAATGAGATGGGGTTAGAAGAATTATCTAATACCCAAACGAGTTCAATAACGCTAAGCCAATCAGAGAAGACAAGAAGATATAGATAGGATACTACTAGTGAATCAAAAATAAATGCTTAAATGTTTACTAGCGTCTTTTGAAGGAGATAAAATTCACGTATTACTTTTCATAAGACTCTTATTGCCCCTAAACTAAGAACTACCTTCTCTTACGTTCCTAACAAATGTCACTTATGAATTACTCATTAATTTTGCAGAAACCTAAGATTTTAAACCATTTTTTTATTTCTAGGAACGTCCATAATTTCTGAGGGGGACTCTAAAAAGAAGCTGTTTTCACATGGTTGGATTTTTAAAAAAATTGGGGGCTTTAAGCTCGTTAGTTTTTCAAATAAACCTTTGAAATATTCTTCAAATAGTTTAATTCCGTAGAAATCACTTTGAAAACGCTGCTTCAGAGAAAATGCAAACGAGAATCCTTGAAATCCATAAGAAAACGTAATTTTAGTGGGAAAATAGTGCCCGCAATTTTGCCAATATTTTAAATCCAGAAATAGTTGATGTTAAGTTTAGAGTGAATATTCCATTTAAGTATATATAAATTTGTTAGGGCTTATTGGTTTAGCAATCTGATAACAATCTATGTGTCAGAAACGTACGTTTATCTGGAGAATTAGCGGAGATAGGTGGCATAAAATAGGAAAAGAAGGGAAACAGTTAGGATTTAAAAAAAACAAAACAGAAAAGGAAACGTGACCTAAATAAGGTTTCATCTTTTTGTGTAAGACAACCCCACATCAGCAGGAAGAGTAATTATTCTGTATTTCTTTCATTCGTTCTTTTTTCTTGCTTCATTCATCTTTTTCATCAAAAGACCCCAGAATTAAGTGATGAGATTGTAAGAGGAATAAATGACATGCGGCAGCATTAAAAAAACATTTAAATGTTCTCGTTTTCTAACGTAAGAGAGAATAGCGGATAACTGGCAAAACAAGGTCTGTTGGCCGAAGTCGCGTGCTCTCACTTTTCTGTTTTATGACCTCACGACCTAAAAAACATTCAATAATTCTCGGACTAACTTTGCGAAGACCTTGGTAATTATATCATTCGAGGGAAAAGGTAAAACGACATAAGTGTTTCAAATTTCGTTAGAATCGGCCAAATAGTTACAATGTTATTACCAAAACAAAAAAAAGCAAAGCGGGCACCGACGGACTGACCGACCGACATAGTGAGATATAGAATCTCACGCTACTATTCGCACGCAACTATTCGCTCGAAACTAATATTGCCATCTATGATGCCTATAAACTACTTGTTGTTAATTATCCCTTCTCTCCCTAAAGACTGGAAGATAATTCCAAATGATTACTTACTAGCGGATCTTCAGGGTAGTGTAGCACGTTCATGGAGATTAGGGTAACAGATATCACGACAATTGTTGGCCTTTCCAGTCCTTCTATACCAGCTACCTTTTGTTATATTTACCCTTTACAACACTGGGATAAGTGTAGAATAACCTGGCCTCTAATTATTGTAATATTTGTTGATATTTAAGATGATACTACTAATACACCATGGGAATTGTTAAAGATAACTAAATTTGTCTAAATTCTCTTAAGAAGTAAGAAAGAAGCTTGCAAAATTTATTCAAAACAAAAAAACAGCAAAGAAAAAGAAAGCATTGATCAAAGGCATACTTTTCCATATATTACGCTATGAAACAATGTTGAGAAGAAACCTGATACTCATAGATTTATGAGTTTAATATAGCATAATCAGATCCTCCCGTAATATGAAAAATCAGACCACCCCCATCCCCTTCGGATTATCGAATCCCTGCAGAAGCAAAATGATGAGTGATCCTCCGAAAGTAATGCTCTCAGAAAAGACATAAAACCTATTGAAATCAAACGAGGCTCGCAAAGTTTCATTGTAACGATCACCGACGTGTTGTGAGGAAAGCGGTAAGACGGCTCTGGGATTTATTCATTTGGCCTGTCTTCGCTCGGAGCTGAAAACGTGAAAGCCATGTTTCCTTTAAGTCTATTGTCACTCAAAAATTACGCACAAGCCTTTCATGCAAAAGCACAATGGATCAAATCCTGTTAAATAATACATCATTGTAGCTGTGTTCCAAGTGGGAAATTCTTTTTAATTAGAATATCTATGCGTTCTGATTTAAATTCTTTTACTTTTAGAAACCCAGATTTACTTTCGAGTTTTCCTTGCCTTTTATAATTCTCGTCCTCGCTAGGCTCACGGCTTACAGGGAACTCGAATATTCAATTCATGGAGCGAACTAGAATAGGAATGTTCTTCCTCTCTCCCAACATTCAAAATACACCACACATATGTATACACAGCTCTATTCTTCCTTCTCGCATCAATGATGCGACTAAACTAATATTTTCTGAGGCACAGAAACAGAAGATCAAATTATAATTTAATTAATCTAAGATTTTGATGAATTCATTAAAAAATTTAATGAAATTTGGGACTTTTTGTGAATGTCCATTGAGAAGGAGCTAAAGAGATCATTTCTTTTGGCTGCGGTATTCAAATTCGTCCAGGCTTTGGTGAATAACATTTCTTAGGTGATAAAGTTTCCATCACAAGCTTTTCCCTAGATGGCGTAGAAGGGATGTACGTGTGCTATTAAATTACACCCGTTGAATTGGAATAAAGCCCCGTCGTTGTGAGACGACATGGAAAGGGAAGTACCACAGGTTTTGCCTTGTGTATAATTTTATGAGGATAGAGCAGGGAAAATTAATTATCCGACTTTATAACACGAAAAATATATCTAATTAGTGCAGCCCGTAATTCCTTATGCGTTGTCCGAGAAATATATAAAGGAAAGAACGAGATTGGTTTGGAAGGGGGTCTGGCAAAATGAACTACAGGGAGGTCATAAAGTCATGTCACCCCTTTTTAATATTGTTTTCATTTTATATTTCAGATGGCTGAAACGAGCTCTTACAGATAGGAAAAGAGGCTGATTGCAAATGTTTGCCAACATGATTATGTGCATTCAAGCCACCGCAGAGAGTATGTGTGGTATAACATCACTGCAAGACTTTGGGTCATCTGAAATATAAAATTCAAACAAAATTTGATATTGAAAATTAAAACAAAATGGAGGATTAAAAAATATAGAGATCATAAAGACAAAATGCTAGAATTTTTCTTTCCCCCAAGAGGGTGAATGGTGTATCCATTTTTCCCTGCTAAAACTGACCCCTGGAGGAGCATCACGCCCTCCCGACCATAATGTCTTAAGAGAAACTCATGCTCTCTCTCAGGTCCTCTTTTACAGTTACTTCAAATCTTCCAACATTTTTCTCTCACTTTTATATACCAAAAAAGAGGGAAAGAGGGCGTTAAACATTTTAAAATACACTGGATAATAAAGCATAGACACGCCATAGATGATGGTTACCAGACAGACGATTCCTAGAGGGAAAGAGGAACCTCGCTCTGTCCAAGGACAAAGAAGATGAGGGAGAAATTTGCGGGATTTCATGAACGACAAAATAATTCAAATCTGAACCACTCCAGATTTCGGATTAATTTAAAATGAGGCGCCTAAATTCGTTCATTTGAAGAAAATGCACCGCGAGGAACCTCAATTCAAGAATAGTCTCCTCGAGAAACCTCATTTCAAGAATGGAAACCTGACCGGGCAACAATTTAAGATGAGGCTGATATTTTTGTTCAAATAAAAAGTGGCTATGACTTGTATGCGACTCCTAAAATATTTGGTCAGGAAAAAAGAAAAGAGTCTTTTAAAAATGATGCCTATCAAGTTTTTTATTACCCCGATATAACCTAACCTAACCTAACCTAACCTAACTCTACCCAACCTAGAATAGGCTAGGTTAGGTTAGTTATTGACAATTCAAGAATAAACACATCAATTTTGCTAAATTTAGGATAAGCACATTGATTATTAAGCCTAAACTCGTTAATTTCAAGAATCGGCATCTGGCACAAACACAATTTAAGATTAAGTACCTCATTTATGTAGATTTCAAGATGAGACACCTCAGGCGCCTTATCTTCAAGTGATCCGAGATTTATATTAAACAAAACTTTACAATTCATTTTTTTACATAAATATGTCTGCTTTTATTGTGTACCCATCATTTGTATAGGTATCCAATTTAGATGAATTTATAATGGATATTTCAAACAAAAGTGCACACTTATGAATAAACATACACTGTATATATTTTTATAATCTACATTTATCGTATAAGATAGTCTTTTATTAATATTTCGAAATCTGTAATCGCTCGTTTAAAAAAAAAATTATTCACTCCTATTTTATTGGGCCCAGTTTTTCGGAAATAGAATTTATTGAGCATTCGAAGATACAATTATTATAATAAGAGTTTGACTTTCAATATTTACTACACAATTTATACCGAGCTTACTTCGTCAGCTTTTCCCATTTGCCTCTGATTTGGATTCGAGAGGTTTACCTAATGGCTTGTGATGAATGTGAAATATATATATCGAATACCTTTTCAAAGATGTTTACAGTGACTCTAATTGAGCTTTGGAAATTTGGGGGGAGGGGAGTGGGCAGGTGTGACTCGCAATTCTTTCATCTCTCCCGAGTGTGTTGGGAAATGTAAAGTATTTCCGATAGATCCCCGTTTTCACTGCACAGATAAAGTAATGCGGAATAAAAAGCGACGCCTGCTTTGCCAGTTTACTCTCTTTCAATTTGCAGGAATATTTTAGGTTATTTATCCCAATCTACTCTTCATTTCTAGTGGTTGTAAAGCAAAATGCGGCAACATAGAAATTTGCTTCTATTTCGACCAAATCGGAATCTAACTCTTTTTAGGCGCATTTCACCTTCCAACCACAAAAGAAGAACGACAAATTTGGACAAAACACAAAAAAGTAATAAAATGTCCCAAAAAGTGATTACGGTGAAGTACATAATAATCTAGTTCCTTAATAATTATTTAGAGTTCTTTCAGGAAATTAAGTAAATTATAAAAACATTCAATAAATATTCATTCCAATATTATGGGTGAATTTGTTCAAATGCTGCAACTTTATAACTTTGCATGCGATTTAGTTTCCTACACGCAGTTTACTGTATATGCATAATCTAAAACATGCAAAAATGACTTAATTAGCGGAAATATTATTTTCGAATTGTGAGGTCACAGTTACGTCATGTTTAATTTTATGTTGAAATTTCGAGGCAAAAGTGGTTCCACTTTCTCAGTGTTCATTTCAGAAATAGAAGTTTGCATCGTCAGATTTAAATAGACCCACCATGCCCGCAGGTATGGTGGGCCTAACGTAACTTTTAGATAAGCCCATCTGTAGGAGCAAGGGAAAAATAAACAAGTTGTTTTTTTTACCAAACGACGCAATATATTCTTAAGAGAATTTACACACAAATAGAACGATATATATAGTAAGAAAATTATTCAAAGTAACCAACATCTGTCATCAGGACCTCCAGGCTGGACCTGAACTGGTAACATTTTTTGTTAGGGTTTCCAAGTCAATGGATGATATTACCTAGAGTGTTGTGAACGGCTTTTTTGACTTCCATTTCAACAACTCCCCACACGAATTAGGTTATGGGGTTGCAGTCCAGGGAGCTGTGCAACTGCATGTCTGGGGATCAGTTGTGTGGTACGTTGTTAAGTAACCACGCAAGTGTATAACTTGCGTGGTGTGCCGGGGAGGCGGGGGGGAGGGTCTTTAATCGGCTACCTAGTCCATTTAAGAGATTTTTACTCTCTCCAGGAACTCAAAGTAAACTCCGTATTGAATTTGAGGCATTATAGGAAGATGTTAGGAAGGATAAGGTGGCCCTCGCTGTTGACCATGCCCAAAAACATCAAAGAGGCAGGATGTTTGATGTGTATGACGGCAGTCGCATCGCCCTTATTCTCAGCATAGCCATACGGCCATTTCATTTTTAAAAAGAGGTAGCTCGGATAGTTAGACAAATTCACAATGTCCTCCAAGCTTCTCCCGAAGCGGAAGGCCACGATTATGGCAGACATTTTTCGAGTACAGATGTCATTCTAAGAAGAAACCGCATCAGCTGCTACCACCATGAAGCTAAGCTCTTAAGGCACGTGTCTAACGTCAAGTAACCTACATTGTTGCGGTCAGTATCTCTTAGGCACACTTTCAAATTTGCATCGAATTACCTGAAACGTACTGTGCAATAAGTTGCATTATTCCGTGATTTTTTCGTACATGTAAACTTTAAAAAACATATTATATCTAATTTAAGTTAAAAAATATAATGAATTGAATTAAAGTAGGCTAAAGAGTAAATAAAGATTACAACCGACTGTAAAGTTGACAATGCATTTCTTCGTTATAAAAATATTTGAATCATAATCTAAATTAAAAAAAACACAAAGCCTTTTTCACTCTGTTTTACGATTTTCTCAAGAATTTTACACATTATGGAAGTCAAGCTTTTTTATCTTAAGGCTTACAAATGCTATATAAATCATATTACTATATATTCAAGCAAAAGAGTTCCAAGAATTGGCCTGTAAACATGATCATTCAAAATAAGTTGATTTTTTTTAATTCGAACTCGCAAATTTATATACTAAATGTTATAAACTCTTATTTTTGATGTGCGGTTTGAAAAGGATCTTAAAAAGTCATTTTAGGTACTAAAGCGACTAAAAAATATGTAAAAAAAAATAATTCTAAATAGAAAGTGTTGCGTAAATCTTTTAATACCGTTTAAAGTTTTCCTTCTAAATATTATTATTCAGAATCTGATATTTGGTGCAAATGCCCCCAATCCACCGCCCCTACCAAATTCTAACCTCTAAAATCCTGCAATTTATTGTAACATTTCAAATCCAATTATTCTAAATATTCCATCGAAATGAAGGATATATTGGGGAGGAAAATGGAATATAGGACTATTCTTGCGAAGAGTCACATTTTGCGTTTCCGTGAGAAAACAGCACGATAAAAAGAAGTTTAAGTGCCGTCATGCAGTTCTTTAGAAAACAATCTTTTTTATTCTCACAATCTATCTGAAGCCAAATTATTTCGGGCCAGTTCTAAAATACTTTCTGTAGGAACTTTTACACACGACTATTCGGCCAAACAATTGGGATTCACGCAATAACTGTATTGGCCAAAATAATACCATTTTGAGTTGGAGCTAAATATCTACTCAGCTTCGGATATTTTGGGTGATGAAATCCGAGTCCCAAAATTTAAGTGTGCTTGTTTTCATAGGATAGTTAAAATGTTCTTAAGTGGTCCATATGAAATTATAATACATCATCTGATTCTTGATACCAACTTTTCTATCGAATAACATAAACTCTGGTGTTTATTCGACAGTCATTGGATTTTTTAGAACATTTTAAATGCAGTAGATGAGACGGATATTTCGATATGGTGTGGAAAACAGTCAGAACTGCTGTTATTATGTATAAAAATAGAAAACTATCTCAAGAACATGATGACGAAACAAATTCAAAGAGAAAAACGTGATAGAACAGGTTGAGGCCGCGTAATTTCAACCACTATCACATGCTATTTAAAACCACGATGCTCCCCACGTGCATCTTCGCTTTGAAGCTGGGCGACTTATCGCAGCCACCTGAGTCAATGTTTAAACAAGGAGGATTATCTTCTTCCCGTTCGCCCCATTGCGCCGACCTCGCCAGATTGAGTTAGGCTTATGGGCAGATAAAGCATTGTTCCCAGGCTCGGCTGTGCATTCCCTCGAAGCTCCCACTCCATTGTCCCCCACGCCAAGGGGATGTCTTGACTATTTATTTGGAAACTTTACCACTAAGAGCAGATTGTAGATCCAGGTTTTCGTCGTGAAACATCACTACGACCCTCTTTCACCTTGTGCGCCAAGGGACCTCGACCTCAAGATTCACCATCACTTGTCAAGAAGAAGGACAATATCCCTTGCGTGCCAAGGTTTAAGCCTTCGTGACGCTGAGTCCACAAGGCTTCCCCCTTGTTGTTCAGAAAGACAACAACGTTAGAACAGCCATTGTTCGTTCGAGCCCGTTGCCAAGAAACGGTTCTCACCCTTCCCCTGTTGTTCAGAAAGAAAACAACGTTAGAACACCCATTGTTCGTTCGAGCCCGTTGACAAGAAGACGGTTCTCACCCCTTCCCCTGTTATTCAGAAAGAGAACAACTTTAGAACAGCCATTGTTCGTTCGAGCCCGTTGCCAAGAAACGGTTCTCACCCTTCCCCTGTTGTTCAGAAAGAAAACAACGTTAGAACACCCATTGTTCGTTCGAGCCCGTTGACAAGAAGACGGTTCTCACCCTTTCCCCTTGTTGTTCAGAAGAGAACAACATTAGAACAGCCATTGTTCTCGAGCCCGTAGACAAGAGACGGTTCTCAACCCACCCCCTGTGTTCAGAAGAGAACAACGTAGAACAGCCATTGTTCTTCAAGCCGTTCGTCAAGAAACGGTTCTCATTCCCAAGACGCCACGTCAGGATCATTTAATTCTTCCCCCCTTCGGCTGGAACTCGCCAGCGGACCGAAATTCCATCACGTCGCCTTCCTCTGCACAACAAGTATAAATTACGTAAGCCGAACGATACCTTTGAGTATTTAACCCTTTTGTCAATTCTACCCTGTGCTTTAAATGGTTTAGTGAACCATCCCATCTCTTTAACTTCATATTTGTTTTACCTTTTTAAATCTTTTAATGCTCGGATTAGCTCGAGTCCCCACGACCCTTTCCATTCTCTGTTTATGTCAATATTTTTCGTTCTGTGTGTTGTTGATAGTTATTATTAATAAAACTCTATTTTATTAATGATAGCAATATTATTATCCTTGAGCTCAGTTCCACTTCTTAAGCATATCGAAGATACATAATATCGGCCAGCCAGACATTCACGCACTCTAAAGATAATTAAAGAAGTTCCCCCAACGAATAGTTATATATGGTATATCGTCGAGAGTCTATTCTACGACATATATATATATATATATATATATATATATATATATATATATATATATATATATATATATATATATATACTATTTAAATTTGGTATCAAGTGTGTAAGGTTTAACGCTATATCTTTGCAAACACTGGTCTCGGTCGAGTAAAGCATAGTGTTATTCGTTATAATAATAGAGTATAGTAGTTCCCTTTTGTTTTAACGATTGCTATCCTCTTTTTTGGAAGCTAAAGAAGCTGGAGTAGCTCAAGGAACTATTATAATAATTTGTTTGTGTTTTTTTTTGTGATTTTAGTCAGTGGTTATTTAGATCAAGAAACCAAGTACAAATAGGTCCGTCCCCATATTTAGCTAGGCTAATTTCTTTAAAGGGCATAATTCTTGTTGCGAGGAATTTTAGTTGGTTGACTAGTGCACCCCCAAGTGCAAAGATGACCCAGTTCGAAATCTTTAAAGCTCAAAGAGAATCCTTGGGACTTTTCGGAAAAGAACTAATTGAGTACGTTCAAGAAGAGTAAAGAAAAAAGCGAGAAAGAGAAAGAGAAATCCAACGAGAAGAAAAAGAAAGAGAAAGAGAGGAACGGATAAGTCAAGCTGAGCTTCACCATCAGATTGAATTAGCTCGTGTTGAAGCAGAAATACAGTCATCTAGTTCACGTTCTGAAACCTCCCCCCAATCTCCCACTAAAGCTTCCCAATTTCATGGACGGAGAGGATTTTGGAGCATTTTTAGCCCACTTCGAAAAGATGCTCGTAATCAATAACATGGATCTGAAGGCTGAAGGTGTAGTCAGATTACTTCCCTTGTTAAATTGTAAATTGCGCTAATTTTTTATATCTCTACCATCTGAGTGTACAATTAACTACAGCACCTAAAGAAGCTGAATTATTGGCCGCGACAATAATATGACTCCCGATTTCTACCGCCAAGAATTTAGAGGAGGTCGTATTAAACCCGCCAGACGTTCCGTCAATTCAGATACATTCTTCAGAGGAATTTTAAATTTTGGTTAGAATCCTCAAAGGTTGATCCGAACTACGACTCCTTAACAGACTTCGTATTGCGAGATCAATTTTTGGCGTCTCTCCCGACGTAGATCCACGCGTTTGTCAAGGATCGTCGGTGCCAGACCTTTAAAGAATGTACCGAAGAAGCGGATGTCTATGCCGCCAGCCATAATTTATACCCAAAGGAGAATCGAACTTCTCATAATCCCCCTACAAGGAAAGAAGGAAGGATTCGCGCCCCTTCACAGGAAAGCCGACGAAGTTTCCGAACCCGTAAAACCCCAAAACTTCTTTCCCCAAAACCAACAATGGGACTCCAAACCTCCCGTTAAGATTTCTCCTCCATCTTCCTTCCCGAAGCGACCAATCATATGCTTCACCTGTGATGTAGAAAACCACATGAGCTGGAATTGCCCCCAAAATTCTAGGCTTAAAAGCGGACCAGCCCAGCAAGTTCACCAGATTAATGCCACCCCGGCTCCTCTGGTGGTGCAGACCCAAGCAGCAACTTCTCCCCCTCCGTCAGGCCACCAGGTAAATTTTATTTTTTATAAAAGTTCATCGGGAACTTTGAAATTTGAGGAGGGCAGCGTGAACGGCTGTCGAGTATCGACTCTCGTCAGGGACACAGGATGTACGTGTTTCATCGTGTCCGACGAACTCCTCCCCCCAGTGGACCCTAACCACGAAATATTTGCGGTGGTACATGAATACCTTAGGCGGGCGAACCAATTCCCCGTCGTTAGATGTTATCTGCAGTGTCAATATTATGATGGCTGGGCTGAAGTCATTTCAGCACCCATACAATTCTGTTCCGTACTTATAGGACAGAGCCCCCAAGTAAGTTCCGGCCCTGTGTCTCAGGCCGCCCTTCCTCGAGGCCGAGCTAAGAAAGAAAGCCCAGGAGGCCGTCCCCATCAGAACCCCGATACCGTCCGATTTCTCGGAGACACATAACCAGGACTTTAGGACGGCACAAAAGGAGTGTGAATTACTAACACCCTTAAGTTAAAAGGCCCAAGACAAGGACACGGAGACTGTATGTGGACTTAAAGAATAAAAGTACCCCCAACGAGCCCATGGAGATACGTTCGTAGCACTGGACGAAACATCGGCGCTGGAAGAAGATTACCCCGCGGAGTCCCTTAATGTAATCCAGACAGTGTGCATCCAACCTGATGCCGATTACCCTCCTCCTTCCCTACCAAGCGAGTCTTTTGAACCCTCTGACCTGGATATTGACGCGCAGCTGACACCACATCAAAAGAGTCAGCTACAAGAACTATTTGAATGGAGTCACCATTTAACCACCCTATTAGCTCTTTTCGAGCGACTGCGCGAAAATGGCCTCACCATTGGCCCCGGCAAATGCCATTTTGCCCACGAAACCATAAAATACTTGGGTTTCAAAATAGGACAAAGCAAGTTAGGTCCCCAAGAGAACAAGATTAAGGCAATTGCGGACATGCACCTCCCGATTACAAAGAAGCTATTAAGATCGTTCCTAGGATCAGCTTCTCACTATCAGTGATTTGTTCCGAATTTAGCTGCCATTTCGGCCCCCCTCAGCCCCCTTCAAAAAAAGAATTCCCCCGATCGGTTACGTTGGAATGATGTCGCTATTTCCCATTTTAATCAGCTCAAGAGTAATCTCATTTCTGCCCTCATTTTAAAGTTGCCCAACCCGGAAAAATCCTTTGGGATTAAGACCGACGCGTCCAACGAGGGCATTGGAGGTGTACTCCTTCAATACGAGGATGACGGAACGAGTCATCCAGTTGCATATGCTAGTCGTTACTTATTACCACGCGAAAAGAAGGAAGCTCTATCAATTATCTGGGTTATAGACAAATTCAAAAGGTACTTGATAGGAAAAGAATTTCAGATAGGAACCGACCACCGTCCGTTAGCCTATATTAGGAATGTGCGACACTCTAACGGCCGAATCATGCGCTGGAGTTTACTCTTGCAAGAGTATCAATTTAAAATAAATTATATAAAAGGTTCCGATAACCAGGTCGCTGACGCACTCAGTAGGAATGCGTTACCGAATAGCGTAGAGTAATTATATTCATAGGATTAGTATCTCCATGTAGGTATATACCGTCTTGTACGACTTAAATTAGATTCTCTTGCAATATAATTAGTTAATGTATATGTCTGAATTTTGTAACGCTCAAAGTCTATTTTTTTGTATGTATATATATTTGTACCCATTAATTTACGTATAAATTATTTTGTCCTGTATGTACTAATTTTATATCTTTTCATTGTTCCATGCCCCTTTTTTTAAATTAAGTTGTATTAAAGGTTATTTTCCCCTGTAATCAAAAGGTCAAAATAATCATATGTATTGAGGTAATTCTAGTTAGGTGCATGAAGGTACGGTTGGTACAAGGAAACGAGTTCCCCATAACGGAGCTCTATCATTGTCCCTTTTCTCTTTTTTTTTCAAAGTGACAACTTCCCCCGGAATGGAGGGGTGTGATAGAACGGGTTGAGGCCGCGTAATTTCAGCCACTATCACATGTTATTTAAAACCACGATGCTCCCCACGTGAATCTTCGCTTTGAAGCTGGGCGCCTTATCGCAGCCATCTGAGTCAATGTTTAAACAAGGAGGTTTATCTTCCCTCCGTTCGCTCCATTGTGCCGACCTCGCCAGATTGAGTTAGGCTTATGGGCAGATAAGGCATTGTTCCCAGGCTCAGGTGTGCATACCCTCGAAGCTCCCACTCCATTGTCCCCCACGCCAAGGGGATGTCTTGACTATTTATTTGGAAACTTTACCACTAAGAGCAGATTGTAGATCCAGATTTTCGTTGCGAAACATCACTACGACCCTCTCTCACCTTGTGCGCAAAGAGACCTCGACCTCGAGATTTACCATCACTTGTCCAGAAGAAGGACAATATCCCTTGAGTGCCAAGGTTCGAGCCTTCGTAACGCCGAGTCCACAAGGCTTCCCCCTTGTTTTTCAGAAAGAGAACAACGTTAGAACAGCCATTGTTCGTTCGAGCCCGTTGACAAGAAACGGTTCTCACCCTTCTCCTATTGTTCAGAAAGAGAACAACGTTAGAACAGCCATTGTTCGTTCAAGCCCGTTGACAAGAAACAGTTCTCACCCCTTCCCCTGTTGTTCAGAAAGAGAAAAACTTTAGAACAGCCATTGTTCGTTTGAGCCCGTTCGCCAAGAAACGGTTCTCCTTCTTTCCCCTTGTTGTTCAGAAGAGAACAACATTAGAACAGCCATTGTTCTCGAGCCCGTAGACAAGAGACGGTTCTCAACCCACCCCCTGTGTTTAGAAGAGAACAACGTAGAACAGCCATTGTTCTTCAAGCCGTTCGTCAAGAAACGGTTCTCATTCCCAAGACGCCACGTCAGGACCATTTAATTCCCCCCCCCCCCTTTCGGCTGGAACTCGCCAGCGGACCGAAATTCCATTACGTCGCCTTCCTCTGCACAACAAGTATAAATTCCGTAAGCCGAACGTTACCTTTGAGTATTTAACCCTTTTGTCAATTCTACCCTGTGCTTTAAATGGTTTAGTGAACCATCCCATCTCTTTAACTTCATATTTGTTTTACCTTTTTAAATCTTTTAATGCTCGGATTAGCTCGAGTCCCCACGACCCTTTCCATTCTCTGTTTATGTCAATATTTTTCGTTCTGTGTGTTGTTGATAGTTATTATTAATAAAACTCTATTTTATTAATGATAGCAATATTATTATCCTTGAGCTCAGTTCCACTTCTTAAGCATATCGAAGATACATAATATCGGCCAGCCAGACATTCACGCACTCTAAAGATAATTAAAGAAGTTCCCTCAACGAATAGTTATATATGGTATATCGTCGAGAGTCCATTTTACGACATAAACATAATTTTCCAATTTTATATCTAAACAAATCTGATTAGAAAAACGTTCCTGGAAACTCTTAAGCAAGAAATTATTGAACACCTAAACATAACTTATTGACAGCACTTCCAACATATGTGGTTAGTACACTGAAGGACTCACCTCAAGAGAAGTGTTGGAAGCTTGAAAGTGGGCTGGAAGTTTCCGCGGAGATGAAAATACGTAAATACGAGGAGCAGTCAATAAGTTTTGCAAATCGGAGATGACAATACGTAAATACGAAGAGCGTTCAAAAAGTTTTGTAATTCGGATATAAGAAAATGAGATATGAAGAAAAGTGTTTAATTATATTTCAATATAACACCCTCGAATTCAACTTATTGTCCCTCCCAACTGCTGTTCAATCCACTCCTGGACGGCGAGCTGGACATCTGCATCGTCCCCAAACCGACGTCCACGCAGCGCAGCCTTGAGCTGGCGGAAAAAAGTAGTCGTAGCTTATGAGCAACTATGATTTTAACCAGTGAGAATGTTTTCCTGCAGAATTATGTATTTTATCCCTGGATATTTGTGGGGGTAAAGAAACCTATCCAAAATAAAATTGTTATGCTTGAAAGAGAATAGGGTTCTTACCATAGAAATGATGCGAAATATTTTTGGTAGCCTCCAAAGAGGTAACAACAACCAATACCAAAAAGAGGCTTATTTGTCACATGGGGGTTTGCTTCCATTTGAGGCCTAAAGTTGAACCAACATAAATTAAAACGTTAATAGCGCAGATAAGCCTAGTCTAGTAAAGGAACAAAGGGTAGCGACTAAGTCAGTTCCATCACCGAAACAGGTACGCTATCGTAGCTAAATAGACCATTAGCCTCAATCAAATATTGGTGTACAGAGTGAGGCACCAAACAACAATTGCAAAATGTTTCATTAGAGAGAACAAAATATTATTTAATATTGTCGGTGAATTTGGGGATAAGTTCACAGTAATAGATAGGGTGTGATGGCATGAAACTATAAATTCACTGTCACTCTCTTTTTTTCCATGCAGCCCAAAAGGCTGCTATGCAGTGAGTTGGGAGAATGAGAGATGAGGCTCCAGTTGGTGTAACTGTTGACAGCATGGTAACCTTATCAGCGCGCACGATCCCATCAACCTAATAATTTTTAACGAGCAACTAGAAGGCAATCTTGAAACCCTCACTACCAGCAGATGAGTCGTCAGAAATATTGCCAGCAATAGGATCCTCATATTCTAATGCTTCAAGGGCTTTTGGCCTGTTCTCTATATTACTATGAATCAAAAAAAATGTCTCCAAAAGAGGCGCAGTGATTAATATTACAACCAGCTCTTATCTAATCATCTGTCCATGGTTCCAAAGTAAAGAGATGCATGCTCAAACGAATAAGAAAACAATACATACGGCATTGGTAAGCCTTTTGCACAGAAGCCTTTTGCACAGAAGCCTATTTGCTATTGGTATTCTTTACAGTCGCCTCTTGGACCAACTTATTGCCGAACGGATCCGAGAATTATCGCTTCTTCGTTCAGATGGAGGGCTAAGTTTCAGTTCACCGAGAAGGAATAAGGGCGTCGGCCAACATTTTAGACTACTTCGGAATTCCGTACTATTTGATCAGGCTGACGTTAGAATCTACAGTCAAACGATACAATACTTCTTATCCAGTTTGATTTGCACTACTACCTTCGTAATGGTTGTACCAAGGAGTAGATAGGATCTGGGAATTTTATGCCAGCAACATCCCGGAATTCATCGCGTCAAGAGGTATGAAAGATTTGTAAGATAGACGAGTGAGAAGGTGGAATGCACACAGCATGTTCAGCCCATGGCAGACGGCTGAAGGATAAAGGGAAAACGATTAGTCAGCACCTTGTTATAATTAGATCGTAGTCCACGGTACTTCACTGAAGGAAATTGTTTTCACGATTTCTTCGTAAGGAGGTTTGGGGACCTTTAGTAAGACTACCTTAACAAAAATGACCATAGAAAGCTAATAGTTCCCTCTTCCAAATAAATGGAACGTAACGCACTATCAGCGTTGTTACATTATAAGTTTTATTAGATGATATTTATCTCGATGCATCGCTTTTTTCCTTCTGCCTTGAGGAGTTCGGAAGGCGGACGCATTTCTGGCCAGATTTATGCAATAGCGAGTAGACCGAAGTTCCTTTATTGATACCTGCTTTCCCTCGGCAATACATAAATATTTTACAAGGCGCAGAAGAGAGGCGAAGTCAATCAGAAGAGTGAAGAGAGGCCGTGAGACTCGATAGTGAGCATTATTGTCAGCGTTTCTTGCGGAGGCCACATTTGTACGGCATTGATCCCTCGTAGTTTATTGGGAAAGTTACACCAAGGACAAAAAGTTTAAGTTTCGCAAATACAACATACAAAAACTTCCCTCAGTATAGCATCCTTCAAGTCTTTTAAATTCACTATACGTAGCTCCCTGTTTTTTAACATCTAGCGGTAACTCACCCAACACCCTGCTCTCCTCTCTCACACAACACAGACAGACACATTCTCACGCACACTCTCTCTCTATCTCTCTCTCTCTCTCTTTATATATATATATATATATATATATATATATATATATATATATATATATATATATATATATATATATATATATATATATTCGTGGTATTGCAAGGACCCAGTGTCGGTGTACGTACGTATAGGTTTGTTACTTAATTAAAAACTCCTTGATTAAGTCTTCTCTAAGAGTGCTTATTTTGATTATTATTATTATTATTACGTTATTGTAATCTTTGAGGGTTACTAGTGCCATGCTCAGCGTTTCGAGGATTGAATTAAATACTTCTACGAAAATAGAAGTTTAATTGCTACATTAACACAAAATTAAATCTAATAAACAAACAACACAGTTTTTAATTAAACAAGTTTAAGTGAGAATTACTAAATTACACACTTGAATGTACATTAATGGTTGACCCAAAGATCTCTTTACTATTGAACGCTAATTGACCTTCAAAAAAACAGATGATGAAATTGATTTAGCTTTTAAAAACCCACACGAGAATCTGGTTCGTGACTAACCTTGGCCTCGATCTTTATGTAGCCTCAAGAATGTTGTTTTCGGGCAAGCACGTGGACGTCTTCACTGCCGTTCCAGATGTTGCCTGCCGGGGGATAGCTTTAAAGCCACAGAGGAATTCAGTGCATGCGACGGATGGCGTTAAGCACGTTGTCTTGTTAAGATGATTTCACCAAAGGGACCGGGAAAGTTTGCTTCTTCTACTCTTCGTGTTAATCTGGGAATAATTTGCACTGAAGAGCGATGCGCAAACGAGTAAATCCTTTGACGAAGGAGAGTGCTTGAGGGAGTTCACTTTGGAGTATTCCTCAATGGCAAGAACTATCTCTGGGTTTTGTTGTACACTAGCATAGGGGGTTTCTCTGACAAGAACTAGTTGAATTGTTTCTCAATACAAGCTAACTTCAAGTTCGGTGTGACCACTAGGAACTGGCTCAGCATGAGCTTCTTCTGTGTTCCTTTCGTAGGGTTGCCGGGCACTTAGCCGGACTTCGTTGTCTCGATCGTAAACGTGATCTTTCCCGTTCCTCCGCCGTTATTCGCTTACATACTTCGCCATCACTGTGGTTAGGGGAAGGAGGGAGGGGGGGGGGAATGAGGACAGTGGAATTAAGTCTCCTCCTCAAACGATTTTTCTCAGAGCGGTTTTCACCTACCCCTAAAGGCACCTTCTGGCATTTGGTCAACTCTCCTCTAATTTTGTCAATGAAGTGAAATTAAATAGCGACTCTTAAGGGAAATATTGCTGGTTTAATCAATTTCAGGCCCGCCTGACCCGAAACGTGATAATTAGTGCATTATGTAGTTAGGCGAAGGCATTTTTGGTGATACTCGAGGCGAGGGGAAAGAGGGGGTGGGTTAAGTAATAGGGTTACGCCGCCCGAAATGCCACGACGTTGTGCTTACCAAGCAGGCCCTCAGTTTTGAGGCTGGGATATCGATTTCCCTACACATATATATATATATATATATATATATATATATATATATATATATATATATATATATATATATATATATATATTGTTTCCTGGCTGGAGGTTTGACGATAATTAATGTCACCATTTTCACAAACATTTTCATGTATCAGTGAACAATCAATGGTGTTGGATAGCATAAAGAGTAAAGTTTTAGATCAGAAAAAATAAGAGATGAAAGTCTTCATAATATTAAAAAATAGTAAACTACATGATGATGATTCGCGCTGAATGTTCTGTTAACACTGTAAATGATGTAGAACATGAAGTGAGCAGTTGAAACGAAGACTACAAACCCTTGTCCAGAAGAACGGAGAGCAGAAAAAGGAATCTAGGATTTATGGAGAGTTTTGGGTGTTGGACTAACCAACATGATACTGGCCTTCATTAAAAACCTTCGCTACTCCTGGTACAGGAAGTAAAAAGGACAAATACTGACACTGAAGGCCAGGGAGAACCCACTTAACGAGGCCAAATAAGAATATTAGAAAAGAGTTACCAATATCATGATGATTAGCACCCGGTATCAAAATGCCGAACTAAGGAAAAGTGTTCAATGTTCGGTTAACTCTAGAAAGAATGTAATACATTACGCGGTCAACTGAACTGGAGACTAGGAAGCCGTGTCAAGCAGAACGGAGAGCAGGAAAATGGAATATAGGATTTGGAGAGAGTTATGGCTGTTGAAGTCACTAATATGAAGATGACCTTCAATAAGAACGTATACTACCACTTGGACAAGAGTGGCAAAGAACAAATTTTGAGACTAAAGTCCAGAAAGAACCCGCTTGACAAGGACAAATAACCTTCTGATCACTCTTAACCAGTCTGTTGAGCTTGAGACGACCTGGTTGTTTTTAAATGGAAATAAGGTTATGTCGAGACCACTTGTACAACAACTATAACAACAGGTGACTTGCCTATAATCTATGTGACGTTCCACGTATTATGAAGACCAAGTTTTCCCAAAAGGTGATGGTCGGTGCGCGTGGCTCCAGTGAGGGTGACTCAATGCTGCCACACATGTTTAAGTAGTGTCTTAGTCTCAATTCAGACGTTTATGTGGAGCTGCTGAAAACTGTATTCAAACCCTGGTTGGATGGGGGTGGCTACCTTGAAGGCAATACCTCCAGGTAGCCTCAAAAGTGATTGTATGAGATTGCTTCAACTTTACCCTCCACACTTTCCGCCCGATTTTAAACTCATGGATTACTATGGGTGGGGCGGGATTATGGAAAACACTCCCTTTTGCTCTGCCTGCAACCCCAAGGCTAAGCTGGTGGCCAATATCAAGGTTATGTTCGAAGATCTTCGCAGTTACACAGTAAAAAAAGCATAAGCGTCATTAGAGAGCCTTCTTGAGGCCGTGTTCGTAGCTGAGAGTGGCTCTTTGAAAAATTATTTCTCATACTTTTTTGAGTTTTTTGAATATTTGCGGCCATGAAAGCTTCAGTAAGCCTCATCTTATATTAATTCTTGGGCGGGATCTAATCCTCTGGACATTGTGGAAGATGTTCTCAAAGACGGTTTTAAATTCCGCTGATTTCTTCATGTGACCTGAAGAAAATATGAATTTCACTTATAAAAGTAAATGTCACCTAAATCTTGTAATGTTCTTCAAGGTATGAGATCATGTTAAGATGTCTATAAAGAAACCGAGTTAGAAAATCTCTGGAATAGGGTTATGAAGCAATGAGTTAATGGTGAGATCTTCTACTATTCCAAACATCATTTTCAAATTATTAAAGGAAGATAGAGTACCCAAACACCTTTCGACATGCAGACTTTGAAAGTACATGGTCTAAACCAGTAGAATCATCTTAACAAATAAGCTAAAGATTATTTAGTTTCAATCCGTCGATGTTCCTTATAAACCCTGAGACTTAGCATGACAACTTAGACTTCCAATACTAAGCTTATAATGAATTCTGATAAAGTTATTTTCGGCTTCTCTCCACTGGACTAAATAAATAATTAATCTCAGATAACTGCAATCCTAGCTGAAATAAATAATCAATTCAAGGTAAATGGAATCCTGGTCGAAATAAATAACACAAGCCTGCGGTTGAAAAAAGATTTCTGTTCCTCTCGTTTTCTTTAGTGATTCCTAACGGAATTGTTCTCCTAAATTGAAATATGACATTTATTTTGCTCAATCAGGTCTGGTTTTTGAGATACAGTGCACTACTGTTTTTTAGAAAAGGGCCATTTTTGAAAAAATCCCTTATTTATATAAAAGTTATTCAATAAATTACAATTACTTGTAATAAAAATAATACCGACTCAATTCGACTTTCTTTTAATTGATTTGAAACTTACAGACAACTTATGAGCTTACCCAGGAGTGCAAAGAAACTATTTTCCAAGAAAAGAAGTCCTTGATGACTTCCGCTTGTGAAGCAATGTTGGTCGTCGCGTTTAAGACACCAGCAATAGTCAGGTAACATGTTGATGTCCCAGCGTCCTTGATATCTTGTCTCCATCGTCTTTATGCTTTAGGGAAATCTTTCTCCTTGTTCCTCGCTATAATCTCCACAGTTTGCCCGAAAATAGTCAAGATGTGACTGGATAAAATGCATTTTTATCCACATGCGAGCTCCCATTTTTTCAAAGCTTTTCATAAGCTCATTTACATGTGAGATATATTCTGAGCTTCTTTTATTTCCCAGGAAACCGTCGATTAATTTACTAAACGCTCGCCATGCTTCTTGTTCACTGGCTTCCATATTGGTGTAAAAATGCTTGTCCTTTTACAGAGTTCTAATTTTGGGACCATCAAATATGCCTGCATGGAGCTTGGCATCACTGATCTGTGTGAATTTTTGCAGTAGATACTTAAAAGCTTGGCCTTCTTTATTCAGTGCTTTGACAAAGTTCTTCATCAGGTCAAGCTTTATATGAAGAGGAGGCAGTAAAACATCTTTGGGAGGGACTAGAGGTTGAGCTACCACATTGTGGCAACCCATTTGGAATGCCTCTCGAGATGGCCAGTCTTTTTGCTTATAGTGAAGACTATCCGCCCGGCTATCCCATAAGCACATGAAGCATGGATATTTTGTGTAGCCTCCTTGCATCCCAAGAAGAAGGCACACAACCTGACAGAAAACATATTGATGCATATTGATGTACATGGTTTCTAAGAACTTCTATTTTTTGCATAGGCAATTTTCACTAAGTTTATTAGGGGTAGGGAGAAACTAATATGTGTATAATATCCTGATGTCATTGGTATTTAGAAACAAACATTCCTTGAAATATTTAACAAGTTCAATAAAGTAAAATATATCTGACCTTGAGATCACCACATATTAAGAAGTTCTGGTTATAGTACTTGATTGTATTAATCAATACTTTCATATTTTTGTAGCTTTCTGTTAACTGAACTGAATGGCCAATAGGTACAGATGCCATTTTATTGCCAATATTTAAGAGTGCTGCCTTTAAACTTCTGCTAGAAGAATCAATAAAGAGCCTCCATTCACTTGGTTTGTAAGGAACGCCAAGTGCCTCAATTAAACCTTATACATCATTGCAATACACCAAAGAGCTGCAATAATCAACTGCAAAGAACTTTCGAAACTCTTCGTCTCTATTTCTGAACCAAAAGTATGTAGTTTCTTGAGAGAGGAGGTTGCTCTCACTAAGACGGGATGCAAGAAGTTGTGCGTTCTCTTTAGAAAGACCAAGATCTCTAGTCAAGTCATTTAATTGACCTTGAGTGAGTGGTATTAGCAAAGTAATTGTAGACTTAGGCTGATATGTCACTGAAGTGTCAGTGTCATCCACTTCTATATCTTCTATATTGTCTTGTAGCTCAGTATTTTTAGGTGAAGAAGGAACTGGAACTCCTGGACCATGTGGTTGTGGTTTAATGGCAGAAGGAACATCAGGATAGACTACAGTGTGTTTGTTCTTCTTATTGACACCTGAAAAAAAGTTTCGCATACTTAATTTACATACTTTCAATTCACTCGACCCTCGTTTCCACATTTTTATACACATTTTTCATACCATGTAAATTGACAAAGTTTAAATACAATTTAACCACAATTTTTCTACCAGCATAATACACTATTTTTAGACACAATTACAATTTTAATAGGCTCCTAAAGAATTTGTATAAACATTTCTAGATTTGTCAAGGACTATATTTTTAAAGTAATTATCTCACCTTTAAGATTTGTCATGCAAAAATAGCAGTCTGTAATGTGGTCCTTGCCTTCTCTCCACACCATAGGTACACCAAATGACAAACAGTTCGTTTTGCCCTCACTCCAGCGTCATAACACAGGCTTTGCAGCACATATGTGGAGCAAAGTTTTTGTCTTGATCACCTAGCTTTATTCCAAAATATGCATTGGAAAGGAACTTTACTAACGGCGTTATAGTGCATTGCTGGTCACTAAAAGTTACCTTTCCACAAACAAAACAAAATCTATCAGGACTGTTTTTACACTTTCTATTCATGTTTTCTGAATTATAAGGAGTTTTGCTAATGTATTTGCCTGCAAAAAAATTCCCAAAGATAAATTAAGTTTTAGAAATACACTTTAAACACTGTTCATAGATGAGAAAAGTCATCGATTAAAAAAAACAACACTTAGTTGGAGAGTGAGCAAGCAACACACAACCACTCACGCTCACGGTCACCTAGAGACTGAGCTCTCGAACGCCATCTAGAGAGCTTGGTCTGTATCTTAAAAACTAGACCTGATTAAGCAATATCAATGCTTGATTCTGATTAAAAAGACAGATTTCATTAAGAATCACCTATGAAACTCTTAGGAACATTTTTGACGCAGACCAGTGTAATCGATTTCAAGTAACTGTATCTCTAGTCGAAATAATGTTAATCAATATTATAATTCTTGGAAAATAAATGTCATTGTAAACAACTTTTATTTAGAAATGGATAGAATTACCTTATTTGCAGAAAATGTGTTTTCTTGTTATTTTATTCTAATGAGTATTTTTAATTTAACTAAATAGTGAGCTAATTTGAAAATAAATAAACAAATAGCGAAAGATTATATACCCAATGCACGTTCTTTTGAAGATCAAAATAAATTAGGATTGGAATAAGATAAATCATATAACTTTAAATACTAATGTTTGTGTAATATATAACTAAACTACCATTGTACCTCAAGAAAGAATAAATATTCTAATAAAATCTTTTATTGCGAACTCTTGGAAGTTTAAACCTATTTCCTACCCCTGCTGTTCCTTTACGAGGAATTTGAAAAAGGGTGATTAATCCTCACCTGGAATAAATTGAAATAGTGTAAAATAAAGTTCCCGGCTTCACAAACGAGCGATTCTACTGTAATCTAACAGGGAAAATTATCCGAAACTTGCCTAGTACCAATTCTGGTTTGTCGTTTGCGGCCAGCAATTTTTTTATTCCATCTATCCAAAAGTCCCTGTACCGTGGTGTCTATCAGGTTGTAAAGCTGATGTATCATGCGTACAAAGAGATCGTTTGGGCACTATTATCCTATAGAGATTAGAACCATTTCTATGCGAAACCAATTTCTTGGAATGGTTACCACTTAGACATTCGGCATCCGCAAAATCTGTATGTATAAGACGCTCGATCTGTTTCTGCGACCACAACGATCGTTATTCGCTCATCACTAACGGTCATTTACTCGTGCGCGGTGAAACATTTACTCATTGTAAGTATATTATATGATATTATACATATGATAGGGAGAGTGCGCAACTCTCTTGAATGTGCCTTCACAAAAAATAATAATAAGCAGGTAAAGATACTTTTGTGCCACAATGAAATTTTTTAAACAATATGCATCTTTAATTATTTGCGACAGGATATTTTATCCTGGGCAACAAAGGTTTACCTATGTTGTCAAGAATGTACACAAAGCCAAGCAATAGCTGATTCGTTCCCCTCGAGACACACTCTTCTGCGGGGTGAGGTATCCGCGTTTCATATTCATAGCAGAGAAATTTAGTATAAACTCAGTCCAGGTGAGGCAAAACCAAGGACAAAAGGTTACAATAACTAGAAGCTTAAAATTCAACTTTAAAGTCCAGAAATATTTAATCCTAAATTTAAATTAATTAGAACTCTCCGATAAGATGTAATTACAAGTCATTTAAACCGCAAATGCTTTAAATCCGAATTGTCAATGAACAGAACTCTCTAAAGAGGAGACTTTTGGGGCACACCCTAACCCGGAAGGACGAAAGCGTAACCCGAAAATAATTAACATTGTTTAATAAACCCCAAATCCTAGATTGCATTTAAAACTCAAAATAATTAACCTTACAATCCCAAATCTAAATTAAATTACCAAAACTTCAATGAAAAGTAAATACAAATTCCTTAAAAGGCAAATACTTAGCTCCAAAATCTGAAGTCCTAGGGCTCTCCAAAGACTAGACTATTAGAGTATCCTTTAACGGACTTTCATAAGCATCAAACGGTAGTATTAAACGACCTCCTTCAAAGTAACTCACCAATAGAGAGAGTAATAACCTGATTCTTTGAAGAAACTTTACAAACAGAATGATATTTAACAATAAACAAACTTAGTATAATGAAAGTTATCTTACCGAGAGCATCCCCTATCTACATTTAATTTATTGGCACAAATATATTAGCCAATTTGTGACTAGCATATCTAAACTAAATTCCACTGGTGGTACCACCTTGAAATTACAAGGGCAAGATGCCTTTACAGTATTTTAAGGAATTGTTTTTTTAATAAACTGATATGTATAGAAATGAGAGAAAGAAGTGTAAGATTGTTCCAGAAATTTGAAGGATCGGTTTTCTCCATGTTGAGATACGTTGATGTCCTGTATTTGTGGTTAGAGGCAAATGGAATTGGAAATAGTGATTAAAGCTTTTTGACAGGTTGTTTGAGAGGTAAGGACAAACAATAAATGCAGAAAAGGGTAATCTTCTAGTAATGGTGTCACACTTGTACAACGTCGAACTTTTAACTGTCTAGGATTTATTGTATTTGATACTTGTTCAAATGAATTAGAATAAGACCACAAGGATGTAAATGGTTGAAAGGTCTCCAGTGCAATTAGAGATTTAATAAATACTAAGGGTTTGAGGGTATATTATGCCAAGAAGCGACATGAGACTTCTACAGTGCCAAGGTTGATGAATGTGTGAGAGTATGGTGTAGAAAGAGGAAGATATATTACCGTCTTCGGTACACGGCCTCTTTTAAGCTCGTCTTTTATAACCCATTAAATTCTAGCCATTTTTTTTGTCTTTATAACAAACCATCTCCGTTAGTTCCCAGTATTTTTAGATCCCTCCAGAACTCTTTTTAATTGCAAAGGCAAGAATATATCTTCCGACTAATATTCAGCATTATAACGATTCACGATATTTGGAAGGAAATTTTGGTAATTTTATTTAGAATATAACTACTTTTTCTACTGTAATTTAGTTACCTACTTTTCATACGTTCAATGAAATATAAATATAAAAAGTAACGTTTTGAATTCACCTATTATAAAATTGTTTTAAAATTATTTGCATAAAACAGAAGTTAAAAAGAAAAAGAATTTCATACGTAATGCGATTTTCAAACAAATCTAATCAAAATAATAATAAACGGTTTAATTGAAAAAGTTTGAATTCTTTTGTTCGCAGTAAAGTTAAGTGAATATGACGCGAAACCTGTTAGAGCATAGTTCTTAAGGTAAAATTTACTTCAATCAGCGAATTTAAAGGGGATGAAAAAGGAAAAAAGAAAATTATTACCTTTCACAATTAGCATTAAATTCACGACTAACCATGCAAAGTGTCTTCCTTAAAGTGAAGTAAAACACTGAGAATGCGAGAAAAATAGGCTAAAATCTTATCATTGCTAAACAATCTGTTAGAGTAAAAATGCACACAACGAATATATTATGACTGCTGACCCATTTATCATTTCATTCTATTTGCCTCTTCCAACTTCAAGCAAAATGTCATTAAATCATTGAACCTTCGACCACGCTACACACTTTATATAAACATCAGTAGTACTCCATGTCAAACTAAACACAAAAATAAGATTCAGGCAACAAACACAAAATAAAGCAAAACACAAACAATAGTCAATCATCGAATAATCATGAGCATAAGGTGGGACAGAACAATGAATCCATCACATATATCTTAAATCAGTGTATCCATTTTACTCTGATTTACGCTTGTTTGTCCTGGTATCCTGCACACTACATAGAAATGAAATAAATTTGAGTTTTGTGCCTGGACAAGGGATGTGTTGGTAACACCATAATAAAGCACAAAATGATGATAGTGCCCTTAAAACTATAAATTGAGCTTATTAGAGCAGAACTTCCAGACATAATTTGACTCTTGATAAAACATTTCGAATCAAACAAGTCTCGTTTTGAAGTTTAAGATTGCTAAATGCAGCGCTCATTTGTCTTAACGGAATCAGGAGAAACAATCGTGAAGATATCAACAGAAAAATTAAATTGTTTGCACATTCATGAAACAATTCAGTGGCATTGTTCTTCTGAAATTCTACCATTTTTATTTGCAGGCTAGATTTTAGTGCCATAAATACAACAATCGTTGTTCATAGCTTCCTCACTATCAACTGTAGTTTGATACAATATTTGGTCTTGTATATTCCACCTATTTAAAGTCTCAAAACATTAAGAAAGGTACGATCAGAAAATATTATATTAATTTCTTGCATTGGTTCAAAACAAGTACTTCCTTCAGAATGATGTCCTGATCTTGGTGTTCTCTCGATAAGTATTTTATTTATATAACATGCTTGCCATCACATGATTGTTCGAAAGTCTAAGCTCCCAATGAGAGCAAATAGTAGTCATCGACTTCCTTCTACTGCTATACAAGATCCCTACTAGTGCCTGCACGAGTTTAAAAATAATTCGGCAGAGTTTATGGTGTTTATTCAAAAGTCTAAACTCAATGGTAGCGTTTGTAATAGAAAGTTAAAAAGAGAGTATGTTTTAAATTGTGACATCAGGAGAAGTCTAATATGGAGAATATCCACAAGAGAACGTTTTGAGGGGATCTAGAGACTCGTGGATGCTTGTGAATGAGAAATTGATCCTCACGGAGTTTATGCCTTACAAAGAAGTGTAAGTAGCTTATCGACTTGCACAACAGACCTAAGGACTTGGTGCTACTGTAGTAATTTTTCCTATCGAACAAAACGTCAAGCAAACTTGTTCACTACAATATGTATTTTGATCATTTTTAATCCGACAGATTAAAAGGAACTGGTAAATAAGAAAAAAAAAACTGAGATGGAAAATGTCTTTTAGTCGAATAGAAGGAGCGAAAGGAGAAAAAGGAACGAGGAAATATGTCAGGAAAGTTTCCAAAATCTCTTCCCACTATTAAGTGAATTGACAATAATGTAGTAACAGTTGCAGCATATTGTCATTTAGTAATACGAATGCAAGAATTTGAGATATTAACTTGCGTCAAAAGAAAAAAGAAAAATATCGATAAAATAAGTTTATGGGTGGACTTTAAATATTTTATGAGAACCTAGATTCTTTGAAGCCTTAGAAAAAAAATTGGAAGATTCTTCTTTTTGAATTTAGACTCAATGTCTCATGTCAAAGTACATGGCAATTTCATCGTAAGTCCGAGTAGGAACTCATGACAAACTGCCAGTTTCAAATAAATATGTTTAAAATTTATCAAACCAAAATCGAGAGCCACGTAAACGTTTGTTGAAAACATTTTCAGCAAAAGTGATGCCCAGTTCTCTTTTTAACAGCAAAAACCTCAATTAGTTAGCATGCAAATAATGAACATATGTTCACCACAATGAAAGAACACGCACAATGTACCATAATCCTGAGGTTTTACTATATATTCCGGGTTCTTTACTACCTTTGCAAGTTGAAGAATAATGTTTGGTATAAAGAACAACTTATGTTCTGATTTTATTTACTATACTCCAAATTATAAAAGGTCTTTAGTTTGGGGAAAAAAATACAAAATTACGTTTACTTATTTCAATTTTTCTTCTCAAAATTGGATCTCTATAAAAAATATCTTGGCAAAAGTAAAAGAAATCGCATTTTATTTATTATGTATCATTATAGAATAACCCAGTAAAATTTAATCAATTTCGAGTTAAAAATAAGTTAAAAATTCGGAGGGAATTGGAGCCTTCTTCAGACTACTTTTACCTTAATTTTTAATAAATAATGATTCATCCGATGGTGACATAGTTCCCTTATATACCAGCTAGCACTGAGTGAAGAGGATATCCAATCGTAGCGATTGTTCTTAAAAGAGAAGATGCTAATGAATGTGATGAAATCCGAAATAAAAACTGATATAAATTAAAAAGTTCAGAATTTCTAAACTAGAAAATACATAGAGCGATTGGGGTCAGAAGGGCACGCAGCTGAACTGATAATCTGGTGTTTAAGAGCAATTTTGCCTGCCATCTTTTATTTATACTTACGGCCATAACTTTAATAAAAGCTGTGCTCTAATTTTCGATCTCTAAATAAACTCTGAGAAAGAACTTGGATAAAAGCAATTGATATACGGAAAACCATCTTGTCTCCTAATGATTTACTCTTAGTGTGGTTTTCAGATCTATTCCCATTTCCTTAGATCTAAAGGCAAGATAAAACCATCGTGGTTTTTTAATACGAAAAAAGGAATAATCAGATCTCATATGTACGAATCTAAATTTTCTTTAATAATTTTAATTTTCTTTCCTCGCTCTAAGGGACAGCAGTTATTTTCTCTTGCTAAAGACTCAAAAGCCATATCTTAATTTTAATAAATTTTCTAAACTTGGCCATTTGTAATTCGTTTTATTTTAAAACGTTCACAAAAAATCGATAATTATATTTATTTTTCTTAAATTCACCATTTGCTACTCATAGAACACCTTTGGAAAGAATGAACAATTAACGTTGAAGAGAGGCACCCCTCCGATTTTGTGGATTTAAACAAATAAGAGTTGAAGCGAGGGTAAAATATGCTGATTTATTTAAGAAACGTGTTTTATCATAGAGGAGATATTTAGAAGCTGTTCTGAGCAACAATGAACAATCAAAGAATATTAAATTTGTTTCTCATGTGACGTTTGAATACCTTCTTACATATATTCTGAAAAGATTTTAATCTAGTATTAAATTTTACGATTTTGGTCTAAGCAAGAAGAAATAGCTAAGCCGCTACTCTTATCTCCTAATAATATACTCTTGGATTATGTAAGAAGGGGTGGCGAGGCAGTTGATCTTGTCCTTAAATAATTTACTCTTGAGTATTCCAATGTTCCCAAGAGCGATGGCGTCGGGATTCTCAAACTCCTGGCAGGGTCACTCAATGCGCTAAGGTCATGGATGAGGTTCTAGACTGAACGCAATCAACATCAAACCTCCAACGGCAACCAAGCAAACATGTGCCATATAAGATTCCTGTTTGGCTCCGGTGGGGCAGCGACAACCGGGCAGGCGCGACAAAGGACGGCCTTGATAGACAAATAACTGGGTAACCCGATGCAACCAGCCTCGCCCAAACCAAATGTCTCAATGTTCTGAGTCGCAGTGGACACGTTACTGGCCAAGTGCACGCGCATGGCCATCGCGCAGCCATCCTCACCGAATGGCATTCGTCTTTGTTGTTTTTTTTGTCCGTAACGACACCGAGGCCATTTAGAAGAACATAAGACAGCCACAAAGAGAATAAACGAAGAAGAAGAAAGAAGCGACCTGAACAACCTTGTCTTTCTCCTTCTCGCGGCTCTTCCGCAACTGACTGGGTCTCCTAAGACATATCCGGCACAAACATCAACCGATGAGACCAGGTAATGAAGATGAAACCGATGCTCGGATACGAGCTGAGGCCGACGATAAAACTATGAGAAAATATGATTATTATTAAACCTATCCAAAAAATCCCATTTTAAAAATGAAGTGGTTCCGATTATAATTATAAATTTAATGGTAAACATTTTATCGAAGATTGCAATCTGTACACCTCCGTCAGTTATTGAAAAGACGTTTGTAAATTATGTATTGCAATTATGGAAGTATCTATGCATGGAGGCTGATAGATGGCTTGGATGCATGATTCTTCTGACTTCATCTATTCAATAACAAAAAATGTTCCAGTTGAGTCATTACGAAATTACAAAAAAAACAAACATAAGAAGCAAGAAAACAAAATATGTTTATGTTGCTTTGAGAGCGTAGGCCTCAACAACGTTTACATTAAAGCATTTTAATGAATCTGTTTGAAAAAAGGTTTTCTGAGATATTTTCATAGAGTATTCAATTTAATCCTAGCTAATAGTAAAGATGCATTGACATAACGGTGTTTTAGTTAAATAAATTTCTCTAACAAGATTTTGGCAATTTGGATTTTGTAGCGTCGTTTCAAAACCTGTCTCGAAGAGGCTTGTCACTGTTTTAGGTCATCTATCAATTCGAATTTCCGTCTCTTTGCCGATTCGGAGAATTCTTGCTATCTAATAGGAGCCTAGCCATTTATTTCCAAGTCTCGTCCATGAAACCAAATATAAAAATAGAGAATAAATTTGAAGGGGAGAAATAAAAATAGAGAAAAACATCTTTTGTTACTTCCCAATAACATTTGCATGTATACCATTTTCTTAGCTTATTGTTGACACTTATGTTTATATATATTGATGCAGAGATTATTGAATAGAAGAAAAAAATAAAATAGATGAAACCGATCGTTGTTATGGAACAAAAGAGACAGTTCGAGTTACAGTTCATTAATATTAGAAATAAAATTGTCATTTTTAATAGTTAACCAGAATGGCAGCAAAGATTTCTGTGATTAAAGAGTAGATATCCTGGAGAAAACTAAGAGATAAACAAGCAATGTCGAATGCTTACTTCTTTATAAATCTATTAAAAAGAACATGAAATTTCCATTATCCGAGATGGTGGCCATAATGGAGTCGTGGATAAAAACCTAAAGCCGAGATTTTGAAGGTGAATTCATGAATCCCGGTTACCAGCTCTTCTTGAAAGATAGGCCAGACAGAGAGGGTGGCGGTGTGATGTTGTATGTCAAGGATAGTCTCAACTCGACGGATTGCAACATCGTCTCCGACCATGAACTACTTGGTGTTGACCTAGAGATAGGTCCTGCCAAATACAGGACCCTGGTGCCTTATAGACCTCCTGCCCAACTCGTTGAAAAGGACAGAGATCTGTACCAGCTACTAGGAGAACTTGTGAAAGACAGAGTGTGTATCGTCATGGGTGATTTCAACACACAAGTTGACTGGGAAACCAGAGAACCCTGTGGCGAAAACGCACTACTCCTGGAGTTCCCGAACAACGAGTTCCTCACTCAATGGGTGAGAGAGCCAACAAGAGGAGACAATATCCTCGACTTGGTTTTCACCTCTGAGGATGACATCGTTGAGGACCTCTCTGTTGGCGAAGAGCTCGGTGGCAGTGACCACCGACTAATTAAATTTGTAGTCAAAGTTCCCAAGGCAGAGCCTGCAACTAGTAAATCAAGGAAACTAGATTTGAGAAGAGCAGACTTTGCAGGTCTACGCGTGGGACTGACTGACGCGAGGCTAGAGGAAGGCGATGCTGTTGAAGACTCTTGGCACAGTTTCAAAACCACATTCATGAGTCTTCAATCGCGTTTTATCCCTCTGAAATGCTCCCGTCGGTCTTCTGTTCAACCACAGTGGTTTAATTGAGAAATCGGGCAACTGCTTAGGGGGAAGAGAAATGTGTACCGGCAATCGAAGATCTCGGATGACTTTGACGAATACCAGGGGCTAGCCAGGAGAGTGAAGTCCAGCATAAGGGCGGCTAAGCCGTCTGAGGAACTCCGAGTGGCGAGACTCTGTAAAGAGAATTCCAAGGAGTTTTTTGGATATGTGAACAACCGTAAACCAATCCGTCGAACGATTGGCACTTTGAGGAATGAGGAGGGGACAGTAAAGCATTCAGATTCAGAAAATGCCAACCTCCTCAACGACTACTTCTCTTCAGTGTTTACTGAAGAGTGTGGTCCCATTCCCCAGCCAACGGATTCCTACTCGGGGGAAAAGCTGGAGGCAATGGACTTCACCGAAGGAGAAATAAAGAAAAAGATCGCTGACCTAAAGACGAATAAGTCCCCTGGACCGGACGGGTTTCTACCTAAAGTGTTGAAGGAAGTGTGCGATGAAGTATCAAGACATCTGTGCGCTATCTTTAACATGTCAATCCGGACCAAATGCGTTCCTAGAGACTGGCGTGAGGCGGAAGTGACTCCGACCTATCAGTCTGACTTCGATAGTCGGTAAACTCATGGAAAGCATCATGGTGGACAAAGTGACGTCGTATTTAGAGTCAAACCTGCTACTGAGGAGTTCCCAGCACGGCTTCCGAAGGCAACGGTCATGCCTGACGAACCTTGTAGAATTCTTCCACTTCGTTTTCAGTGAGCACGATCGGGACAAGGCGGTGGATGTGGTCTACCTAGACTTTCAGAAAGCCTTTGATAAGGTACCACACCGCCGCCTTCTCCGGAAAGTGCGAGCGCTTGGCATAGACGGAAAGGTAGCCGGCTGGATCGAGAACTGGCTAAGTGGCAGACGGCAACGGGTGGTGGTAAATGGACAGTCTTCTGAGTGGGTGCCCGTTACTAGCGAAGTGCCTCAAGGTTCTGTCCTGGGACCACTACTATTCATCATCTACGTCAACGACATGGACGGTGACATGGTTGCGAAGATTTCCAAATTTGCCGACGATACCAAGCTTGGTATGAACGTTGCAAAGGATGGAAATACTGCCCGCCTGCAGGAAGATCTTGGGATGATTGGGGAGTGGTCGGACACGTGGCAAATGCCTTTTAACGTGGGCAAATGCAAAGTGATGCATATCGGCTACAGAAACCCCCAATCTCAGTATATCCTTAAGGGCACTGCTCTTGAATCGAGTGACACTGAGAATGACTTGGGTGTTACTATCACTAGTGACCTCAAGTTCTCGAAACAGTGCATTGAGGCGGAGAAAAAGTCCCAAAGGATGCTAGGCTATATTAAGCGCCAGTTTGGTTATCGGAACCAGGAGATTGTACTGTGCCTGTACAACTCACTTGTTCGACTGCACCTGGAGTATGCCGTACAATTTTGGAGTCCTTCATTGCGAAAGGACATCGCGAGATTGGAACGCGTACAAGCCAGGGCAACCAAGCTGATTCCCTCTATCCGACATAAAAGTTATGAGGATAAACTAAGGGAATTAGATATGTTCTCGCTGGAAACCCGTAGACAGCGTGGTCAGCTCATCGAAGTTTTCAAAATACTTCGAGGGCTCGACAATGTTGACTACCGGGATATTTTCACACTGAGTGAGAACAGAACGCGCAATCACGGCTTCAAACTTGAACTGAAGCGTTACAACCGCAATCTGTGTGGAAATTTTTTTCACTTACAGTATCTGCGGTATGTGGAACGCACTTCCAGTGGAAGTTGTCAACAGTGAATCTGTTGACCAGTTCAAGTCAAGACTAGACAAAGTCTTGAAAAGTGGCCGTTTAGGGACGCAAAACAATTGAGCAGCCTTGTGCCCACTCGATTGCTAGTCCAAAGGTACCCTCTTTGAATGGACCGTAAGGTCGTCTAGGGTACCTTCTTTTCTTGTTGTTACTCCTTGTTGTTACAATCGTTCATCTCTCAGCTCTCCCATCTATTCTACTCTTATCGTTAAATTGAAGAACGATTCTCTTAGGGAGTGGATGCAAATCCGGATGGTTAATTTGTACTTCTTTTTAGAAGTAAACTATAAAATTATATTAAACCAGACGGGAAAATTATTGTATCATTTGGCACTTATGACACCTTTCCAAATGTATGAATAACAAAAATTAACCAATTAAATTTCTGACTTAAGTTAAATTTATTTCGCGATTGACTTTACAGAAATCCTTCCCTTGCATTCTCGTATCTTCTTTTCATGACACAAGAAGTAATCTATTTCAATTCCGCTAGCTTCAGGTTGTTTTTAACTTCTTTGTGTTAGCTTTCTCAGAGGAGACAGCCCTGGGGTTTTTCTCGAACTTTTGTACAATACTCAGGAAATGATAGGCGAAACAGATACCTTCCAGGCAAAGATTTAGCACGCACGCGGTTGAATGCACCATACAACGCTTGTGCTACAATTAAAAAAATGTAAATATATATAAAGGTAGATATATTTATCATTTTTGCATTCTCAACGTAATATTATGCTAAATTTTAATGTTACACTAATAATAAGACTTCTGATATGAATAAGTTTAAGTCTTTTTGTCAACACTAGTGTCTAGTGCGCCATTCCATATACCCAGTGTGCAATAGCTCAGCAACGCGAATTCTATGATAATTGTTATTTGTCGTAAATGCTCTTTATTTGAGGTGAGAGTAATTTCTCTTTACTTTTTATACATCCATAATTACGCATAACCATCAATTTAAAGTAATGTTTTAATTAAATGCAAGTTTTTGCATGGTTTTTGAATTAGGCAATGAACGTTAACTTTGAGTCATTACTGATACCTTCATTCTTACCTTGGTGTATGCTAACGGAGCAACACATGTGCAACCTTGCTATTTTACGATATTGAATTCCTGCCCATTTAATAGACAGCCCCAAATTGGATGTTTAACGTTTTGTATGTAACGATTAGTTGCTCTGTTATTTTACATTACTAAATCTGACCGTCGTATTGATGCTTCCTATCATTACTTTTGTTCTTTCGCATGAGTTTACCATCAACGGCATGTTTATTTGTTTTAATAAATTCCTAAGCTTGCTACCTTTTAGCATCGTGCTTCTAAAATCTGGAATTATTTCATTCCAAAGTCTAAAACATAGACTTGTTTAAATCTCAGCACGTCTTTAACTTTCGAATGTTAATGTTTCTATTTCTCGTGGATTGTGTCTATTTAAAGAGAGGAAAGAGACCCATTAGCAGCAGTTTTTACCTGAACTTACCCACGTGCCCACAGCTAAAAGTTTTAAAAGACCTTAAAAAAATACACAATCTTCACCGTTTTAGGGTTAGAATTATGGCTTTGATTGATGCTATTATGGTGTTTAGAATAAAAATGTATATAAGAGTCTATGACTGCGGGTTTTCTATATATTTCATATTTGAAACAATGGTTTGTCCTATGAGTATCCTAGAGTATCTAGGAAAGAGAGTGTGCGCTCGTTTTCAACTTCTAAGGTAAATTTAATCGAGGGCATTAAGGTGTACATTTTCGTATGAAATGTATTAATATTTAAATTATTAGGCCATACACTCTTATATACATTTTTATTCTAACCACAATAATAACATCAAACAAAGTGTTTTCTCCTCTATCTTTTTGCGTGCAATTAGAATTGTCTCACCAGAATACCTAGACAAAGAAGTCAATAGAATATATAAAATAGGGATAAATTTGTGCTACCCTCTGTACTTTCTCAACAATTGTTATAAGTCCGCCAAGCGTTTCTATTATCAAACCAATGTTAATATCCTTGAGTTTCAGACCCAAAACCTATTAGTTTCACCCTATAACCATATTTTCATTAAATTACCTCGTTTACTTAAGCTTCTGAACATAAATGTTATTTTTAAGTACGAGACTACAATTAATCGCATCCTTGTCAAAAATTCACCCGCCCATCCTAGCATTGTTTATTCGATAGGCTGCAACAACGTCCAAAAGTAGTTATTATGGACAAACGGAGAAAGAACTAGATGTCCTGGTTCAGCAGCATCAAGCCAATGTACGTAATCACAGTGAACTATCTACGCTTTTACTACATATGTACAATCTTAACGATAGCATTAAGTGGAAGAGTACCAAACCAGTCATAAAATGCAGTAATTATATTTCGAGAAATATATTAGAATGTATCTCCATTAACAAGTTTCCAAATTTTGCCTTAGCCCTGGTTTTTTCATGCTAGACTTCATTATCACTACATACATAAAATCTCAAATAAAGTTGTTCAGGATTTTATACCCCCAAATTAAGGTTCAGGGGTGGGTATTCTAATCCTTCCTTCCACTATTTAAGGCAATGTATGTCCAGCCTCCTGTTTAATGCTTGAAAATGTCTTTAAGAATAAAGACTAAAGAGCTCTGAATCATTTTACACATTTCCTTTGTGGGTGTATCTGCATATACGAGGGGCGGTCAAAAAGTTTTGCAATTAAGATATAAGAAAACAAGATATGAGGAAAAGTGTTTAACTATGTTTCAAAATAACTACTCTAGACTTCAATGCACCTGCGCCACTTGTTCCTGAGGCTTCGAATTCCAAACAACCATAAATCTCCCGACTGCTGTTCAAACCACTCCTGGACGGTAAGCTGGACATCTTCATCGTCCCCAAACCGGCGTCCACGCAGTGCAGCCTTGAGCTGGTAGAATAAAAAGTAGTCACTAGGGGCCAGATTTGGGCTTTAGGGGGGATGGTTGAGCTCCACGAATCCGCACTCGCTAGGGCAGCTTGTGCAACTCTGGCATTGTGGACAGGGGCATTGTTCTGGAGGAGCAGGACACCACGTGTCAACTTGCCACGCCGCTTCTGACGGATGCACTTCTTTAACCCAGCCAGTTCCTCGGCGTAATATTGGCCTGTGATGGTCCTTCCACGAGGCGCATAGTCCACCATCAACACTCCCTCAGAATCCCAGAAGATGGTGTCCATGATATTCCCGGCTGAGGGTTGACCCCAAAACTTGATGGGGGTCGCAGAGCCCCTGTGCTTCCAGGCCATGCTTTTGAGTTTGGTTTCGGGATCCCAGTGATCGATTCATGTTTCATCACCTGTCACTATGCGTGACTCGAATCCCTCCGAGTCTTGGTTGTACAGGAGCAACAGCTCCTCCGAACTTTGGCGACGTTAAAGTCGATCATAAGGCGTGAGGTTTCGTGAGGATTCTAGGGACCCAACGGGCAGAGTCCTTCGTCATGGCCAAATTGTCGTGGATGATGTTAATAATACTTCCATGTGATATTTCAAGTTCTTGCTCAATTTCTTCGGCCTTCACCCGCCGATTTTCGAGGATCATCCTCTCCACATGGGCCACATTGTCCTCGTTAGTCACATCTGACGGGCGTCTTGGACGAGGGTCATCTTAAAGGGACTCACGACTATGGTGGAACTCCCTATTCCAGCGAGCAATGGTTGCATAGGAAGGGGCGGTGTCCGTGTACACTGCAACCATGCGTTCATGGATCTCTTTTGGATTCTTGCCTTCCTTGGTCAAAAATTTGATCACTGCGCGCTGCTCAACCTTCTCCATTGTTAAAAATTTGTGACTGACGATCTGCGATCAGCTACTGCTTCTTAAATATACGAGGCAGTAGCGTGTGGCTGCAGGTCCTGACTTTTTATAACTTGGCCTAACACCTACACAAACAGCCATCCCCCTTTTTCTGATTTGCCCTACCGATTCACAAAACTTATGGACCCTCCCCTAATAATATTTATATATATATATATATATATATATATATATATATATATATATATATATATGTAAAGGAAGGGGTACACCAAGAAGAATACCCCTTCTTTTGTTTCTTAAATTCCTTTCCTCACTATGTCTTCTAACAATAACTCCACGTGGAGTACAAAAAGCTCTGTATCCAAGGAGAAAAATAAAAGCAGAAAGAATTTGAATATCAGTTAAGCTGGCCGCTAAAAGCTTTCACCTCGATGACGAAATACTAATCTTCGTAATCGGGAAAAGAATAACCGAAAGTTTCCGCCCACATCTTCAGAGCCGATTAAGACCGGTGTCGGACGACAAAAGCAAATCTCTCTCGGCACCGCAAGCTTTCTTTCAGACGTCTGTGCCTTTGAGCAAGGGAACACCATAAAAATGGCAGTCATATAAATACCCTGGCTTTTTCAAAGATTGGTAGATTGAGTTTGAGATCTCATCACCTTCGGTTGAAATCGTGTGTCTGTTTCCCCAAGTTCCTGGTATTCTCGTATGCCATCGAGGTTGGATCTCACCAGACAGATCCATCTCATTTGTGAAGGCTTACTCTGTTCAGAGCAAAGCCTCAAATCGTCTTTTCTCCACATAACTGGCCGGGATTCTTCTCGTCTTATTAGAATTCTCCCCCTCTTCTTCTCCCCTTTAAGGATCTCCAGTTTCCCGTGTGAGATTTCGCACCGAACCGCGTTATATTCTGGATTTTGGAGGTTGCACTTCTCTGGAGCAAAGGTAACATCGTCCGTCTTGGACGCTAAGCTCGTTTCCCCCCCTGCCCGTCTCTTCATCCTCGTCACCATCAGGATATTCGGCCGAGAATCACGACCATTTTCCGTCTCCCTTCCCTCGCGCCGACTCGCTAAAGGAGTCCCCTTCCTTTACGAGGACTTCCTTTAAAGTAGAACAATTGCATCTCCCGTTAGTCGACCCGCTTTCTGACTTTTAAATATTTCTTTTGTATAACTGATTTATAGCATCCAATTTAAAAGCTAATTAACAAGTAATTAACGTTACTCGATTTGCAATTTTTTATAGTCTGTAACTCTTATCCTCATTTACATTTCCTATATTTTCCGTATATATATATATATATATGTTAACTAGTGACCTATTAAAAATTATATTTTTGGTTTTCACTCTTTAAATATATCTTTGAACTGCAATTTGGTAAACTCATTAAACGTCATCGGCCCCTGTATTAAAATCGCACTCTTAT